>WBMV01009067.1:583208-926567 GCA_013396655.1 Campylorhamphus procurvoides | reverse complement strand
TGCCCCGGGCGGGCAGGGCGTGCCCGTGTGCTGGGCTGGGTTGGTGTGCCCTCGGTGTGCTCAGTGCTGAGCCAGGGCTGCACCCGGGGCCATCATCATGGCCCTGAGTGGCCCAGTGGTGGCTAATGGGCCGCTCGCACCCTGCGTCCTGCTGTGTGCTGCTGCCCTGCGGAGGTGTGAGGCGGCACGGAGCGCGGCGATGGCTTCGGCTGCGGTGGAGTCATTATCTGCACAGGGGCTGCTGTGGGACCGTGTTTTGGGCTTGCGCTGCGAACAGCGTGGGTAGCTCGGGGATGTTTTGGCTGTTGCTGAGCAGAGCTTTCACAGCGCCAGGGCCTTTTCTGCTGTCCCAACACAGCAGCGAGGAGAAGGGGCGGACACGGCCGGGACAGCTGGCCTAGGGGATACTCCATACCACATGGCATCATGCTCAGCGTACTTAGCTGGTGAAAGAAGAAGGAGGGGGGGGCGGGTGTTCAGAGTTACAGCATTTGCCTTCCCAAATCACCGTCTGATGCGATGGAGCCCTTCTTTCCTGGGAATGGCTGAACACCGGCCCGGCTGGGGCAAGTGGTCAATGAGTTCCGTGCCTTGCTTTGCTCGTGTGCACGGCTTTTGCTTTTCCAGTTAAGCTGTCTTTAGCTCAGCCCACGGGTTTCCCTGTTTTCCTACTCCCCCTCCCACCCACCAGCGCAGTTGCTGCTGTAGTTGCCGGCTGGTGTTGATCCCGATAAGCGCCAGCCTTGCCCCTGCTTGAGTTCTCATTACCTTGGTTTGAAAGCACAGCCCTGATCCACATGGTTTTAAGGAAGTTTTTCTAACGCTTCCGTTATGCTTTCCAAGTCATGTGGAAAGGCATAGAGCATGATATCTGAAATAATTATATTAGCAGCAAAGTGTAAACCACACATGCCGTTCTGGTTTTCTTTTGTAATTTAACATAAGAAAGCAAGTGTCCCAAAAGATGAGTGTATGATGTTTGGAAGTTGAACTCCACCTCTCCACCTCCACCCCCACACCCCCAAGTGGTGTAGAAATATTTCATCACACATTTGTTATAGTGAAAGTAATGTAATAATATTTTAGTTATTTGCTATCACTCTCTATTACANTGGCCTAGGGGATACTCCATACCACATGGCATCATGCTCAGCGTACTTAGCTGGTGAAAGAAGAAGGAGGGGGGGGCGGGTGTTCAGAGTTACAGCATTTGCCTTCCCAAATCACCGTCTGATGCGATGGAGCCCTTTTTTCCTGGGAATGGCTGAACACCGGCCCGGCTGGGGCAAGTGGTCAATGAGTTCCGTGCCTTGCTTTGCTCGTGTGCACGGCTTTTGCTTTTCCAGTTAAGCTGTCTTTAGCTCAGCCCACGGGTTTCCCTGTTTTCCTACTCCCCCTCCCACCCACCAGCGCAGTTGCTGCTGTAGTTGCCGGCTGGTGTTGATCCCGATAAGCGCCAGCCTTGCCCCTGCTTGAGTTCTCATTACCTTGGTTTGAAAGCACAGCCCTGATCCACATGGTTTTAAGGAAGTTTTTCTAACGCTTCCGTTATGCTTTCCAAGTCATGTGGAAAGGCATAGAGCATGATATCTGAAATAATTATATTAGCAGCAAAGTGTAAACCACACATGCCGTTCTGGTTTTCTTTTGTAATTTAACATAAGAAAGCAAGTGTCCCAAAAGATGAGTGTATGATGTTTGGAAGTTGAACTCCACCTCTCCACCTCCACCCCCACACCCCCAAGTGGTGTAGAAATATTTCATCACACATTTGTTATAGTGAAAGTAATGTAATAATATTTTAGTTATTTGCTATCACTCTCTATTACAACTGTATTACCATTGCCAAAATATGTGTGATGGGTAAATACATGTTTTGGTGGGGTTTTTTGCAGCAGTCCAAAATATAATCACATCGTAGTATCCTTAAGAGCCTGAATGAACACATGTTGTAAAAATATTGTAACTAGGTTGCTACATTTTGCTGCTGGGTCACCTTAATTTCTTACACATGCAGGACTTTGAAGTCTCAGGTTATATTTTCAGCTCTGTCACCTTCTGTGTAGCCTAACACAAATTACTCCAATTCCCTTTCTAGTCTCTGTCAAAGTCTATCCGGATTATAATTTTTTTTCTGAGGTAGAATTACCTCCTAAATGGAGATTTTAATGTTTTTTTTCCTACTGTCTTCTGAATTTGAATTAAAGTATTACATTTTCAGTTTTTCTTGGTTTTCTCAGGGACGTTTGGTTTGAATTTTCTGTGCATTGAATTTAAGTGCTGCTTAACAGAGGTGATAGAAATTTTTGCTGTTGCAGGTTTCATCTAAACCAACTGTTACAGAAATGAAATTAAAGAAAATGTGCTTTATGACATTAAAGAGCCCAGAGGTAAATCTTTTTTTTCTCCAACAATCAGTAGTTAATTTCATATTTCAGTGCAAAGATTTGGTATGTGAAGATGCACTGGGAGGAAGCATTACATCAAAGATGTGCTTTGGCTGCTCTTGTGAAAGCCAGCAACATTTCTTAATGTTACAAGATTTTGCATGTTGCCATTAACACAAGTATTTATATGAAGGCTTGCTAAATACAATACCCATCCTGAGTATGTCTCAGAGACACAGGGCTGAAATGGGGTGTTTCCTGCAAATGCAGCTGTGCATCAGGTTTGGAGGCTGTGACCTCAAGGCAAACCATTCTGGTGCAGGAGCAAGGACTGGAAGAGGGGAAGAGAGATTGAAACAGGAAGAAGTAAGCAACAGGAGGACTTGGCCTAAGGGGATGTGGAGATGAGGTCAGAAAGTTGAATAGAGGGTGATGGAGAGGTGACATGAGAATTGCAAAGCAAGGTGAGTTCCACAGTAGAGGAAAAGAAATAATTTTTGTCAAACAATGACAGGGAAGCCAGGACTGGTTGGATGAGATGAAGATCCCAGGGGGAAGGGAGGCAGGACTGAAGGTAGGTTGGGCAGGAGCAAGCCCACAGAGGATCAGTCTTGTGGGCGGGAGAGAGAAGGATCTTCACTGCTTTCCAGAGCCAGGAGGTTCTCAGACTGACCTCTCTATACTTGTTAGTGCACATAATTATTCCTTTCCTAAAGCAACAGGGCCCTGTGCAAATGCTAAGTTTCTATGTTTACAGAAGAATTATGTGTCAGTATGATACCATAGGATAAAGTTTCATTTTCAGATATTTACTCCATTTATGGTTTTAAAATATTGCGAGAAAAGCAAAAGTGAGATGAAAATCACAAATTAAAGAAAAAATAAATTTCAGTTTTGTAAAATCAAGCATCTAACTGAGGAGAGGTCATAAAGTTTGTGAGACTACAGTTTGGTGAAACAGAGTGATGGTCTCTTTGGCAGATGTAAGGAAACATGCATTTCCCCAGCTCATGGTGGTGCCATAATATTAGTAGCAACCACAGAATTGTTAAGGTTGGAAAAGACCCTTAAGATCATCAAGTCTGAAGATCACCGTCAGCCTAGCACCACCCCTGAAGGTGTTCAAAAAAAGTGTGGATATGGCCCTTGAGGACATGGTTTAATGGTGACTGTAGCTCACCCTGGGCAATCTGTTCCAATCCTTTACAACCCTCTCCATGAAGACATTTTTCCTAATATCCAATCAAACCCTCTCCTGGCACAACTTGAAGTTATTTCCTTTTGTCCTGTCACTTGTTACCTGGAAGAAGAGACTGTCACCCACCTCACTACAACCTCTTTTCACAGGCTGTAGGGAGACGTAAGGTCTCCCCTGAGCCTCTTTTTCTCTAGGCTGAACAATGTCCTTCTCAATTGTGCCAACATACAAGAAATATAGAGGCATTCTTAATGACAGGCAGCAAAATGCCAGGATTTTTCAGTCACTTAGTCATTTCCAGCAGACTCGTTGTTTGTAGCAGCATGCACAAATAGGAGCAACAGTGGAAAACTTCAACGGAAAACAGGCAGAGATTTTACAAAAAGTTGGCTGTGGAGTCATTTCCTTTGCCAAGTCAGCCCCGCCTGGTGCTGACACACTTTCCCCAGCGATTGTAGCAAAGACAAGTCCCTACTGGAAAAGGAGTGAATGATAGCATCACAGGACTGGGGACTGAAATGTGGCAGCACACTGAGGGAAGAGTAAGTGAAATCAAGTTGCTTAGAATATTTCATGTTTTAACGTGTTTTGAAGACTGCTGGATGTTTTAGAATATGAGCATAGGATTCTACCACACACCTCTTCAGTTCCTGGGTAAGAGCTTGTAATAGACATCTCAGGTATCTGTGACATTATCCTGTGTAACCAAGAAAGAGTACTCTTCCACTACTACTAATTTTAACTAAAATAGCAAGAAGAAACAAGCTACATCTTTTGTGGTGGCGGTGCAGGCAAAAACTTCCTGTGTTAAGAAAACCAAAAAGCCTAACCAAAAATAGGAAAAAAGCCTATTACAGATCCTGAAGGCAAAGTTAAAAAAAACCTCAAACAAACCAAAAAACCCAACCCAAAACCACAAACTTGAATAGATTAGTTAGGAAAGTATATAAAAGCTTGCACATAAGAAGTATTTTTAGTGTCAGTTGGGCCTTCACAGCACTTTTGACAAAAATACTAGATTCTTCTTTTTTTGCCCTTATAGCCGCAAGTATGTTCAGTAAGCAGTCTATTTTAAAAATAAACAGTCTGTTGAACTATGATTAGGACACCATTTATGTCTCTTTTGAAAATACTACCCAGTGCTTAGCAGATGGCTGCAGTTTTGGTGCTCTCACTCGGGGCCTGCAGCAAAGTTTTGTGTACTTTCTGAAAATACTGAGACACAGAAAAGCAATTTCTGGGTTCATGTCAATGGGAAATTATAACAGTGCAACCCAGGGTCACTCAGCACTTAAAAGGCAGCTAAATGTTTTGCTGCACAACTTCTGCTGTCCTTTCCAGCACACATATGCACATGCATGCTGTAAATCTTGGGAATTATGATAAACTGCTCTGTATTTAGCTATAGGGTAGGCAGAATTCTCTCAATGAGTAAGATATTGCCAAATTTATAGATAGGCACCAAGGCAATGCAAACTTCTGGCTGATTTTGATAATGCATCCAAAATGCCTGAAAACAATTACTTGTTTTAAAATGTTAGCTGTTTTATTTCAACACCATGTTTTAATATTTTGCTATTTTTAAATACTAAAAGCCACAGATAAACTAAATTATTTTTTTCTTCTTTCTTTTTTCCTGCCAGTTAATAAAAATATCAGTTCTCCAAGTAGTTCCAATTTTTCATGACATCTTTGGGGTGACATGATAATTTCTGAAAAATGATAAATCAAAGGTTTTACTTAGGAATTGAATCCTTCATTTTGACTTTTTCAGTTTACAGATTTTTATTTGTATGTGTTGCTGTCACTATTTAAAAGAATGGACCTAGTCACCAGATGGGAAAGTTCCATGCTTTCCTAGTTATATGGAAATATGTAAAGCTTTTAGCAAAAACCAGATAATGTTGTTTCAGTTCTCTTCACTGCTATGCCAGATTGGGCAAAGGTGCTGTCTTTAGGACTATAGTTTGCTTGGAAATCTTCAGAGACTGCGTGGGCCACCATCCAAAAAGGTGATTTTATTATAGTAGGCAGACCTGAGAAAACAGTTCATGTAAGAAAACAAGCAAACAAACTTTGGGCAAGAACTAACATGTACTTTAATAACAATTTTCCACCCTTCCCTTACTGATTGTGGTTGCATTCACTCATTAAAGTCACTTGGGTTGCCATTGTTTGCTGATTTCTCTGTATCTTGATGATCTCATTAATTACATGTTGTTACCCTAACTGCACTGTTACTCTGACAAGGAACACAAATTTATTTGCTCGCTTGATTTACTGATTCAGTTTTCCAGGAAAACCTATATAATTAATTTTTTCCTTTAGAATGAGAATAAGTTCCCAGTGGGGCAAATATAAATCTGTTGTGTGTTAAAAGTTAGTGAATTGAACCACAGTGTAATTGTAAAATTCAGATGCTATTTTTTCTTAGTGTTTTATTAGGTTTCCTTGGAAATATTTCTGATAAAAACTGTGCTACAGGTCTATCTCATGAGAAGGGTGGAATGATGATGTTTTCAAAAAGAAAACATTGCAACATTACATTGCCACTCTTACATTATATTGTCATGTCATAAAATTCAGACTTCTGAGCGTTTATCAAATATTAAATCAGCACGAAAAGCAATTTCTCAGTGTGATGGATTACTGCTGAGATATAAATCAAATTCAGAAGACTAGCAAATTAAGAAGTTGTTCTGTATGCCTTTTTCACAAAAGCATTCTGTTTTTCTGTTAATAGTTATCTTAGCTGCAATGACTACTTTATACATTTGCTCCTCCCCACTGCTTACAATATAATTTTGGGTGTTAAGTTTTAGACATGTTGCATGCTAGAGTGACATAATTTGATTTAGGCTTCTTTTCTTTCAAGGACGGTCACAGGTTGTTATTTGCCATATAGCTGAAGTAAAGATTTATATTGATTCCACGTAAGAGTTCTGCCTTTAAGAAAAACTCAAATGGAAACCACCATCAGAATACAGTCTCACATTAAGCTAAAATCTATTGCTTTTCATTAAAGTCTTTATAAAAGTCTTTACTGCTATATACTAAAAGAAAAAATAAAGCAAAATAAAGGGAATAAACCTCTGTGAGTTTCCAGAGGTTTTGCCTTGCAAAATATTGCTGTTCGTTCTTCCTCCAATGCAGTGCAATGAAGTTCTGCCTTAGAACACTACTCAGTAATAATACTACAGAAGTTTTATGATATGGGAGATTAATAAAGCAATTTGTAGATTTAAAAAAAAAGGTAGGAAGGTGGGAGGAGGCAGAGGGAAGAAGAAAGAGAGGAAAAGAGGAAAAAAGAAGGAAATAGGAAGGGAGATAGAGATACTTGGGAGAGAGATACTTTCTGCAACAGGGAAAGTAAAAGCTGTTCTTTGGAGGTTTTTTATCCAAAGGACCCAATATTCTGCATAAAGACCAAAATTTTCATTATCCACTGCCTTATAATGGGTAAACGGAAGTACAGAGAGTTAAAAATAAGTTGCCAAAGCCAAATTAGAAGCAGAGATGAAAACAGAAGCCAGGCCCCTTGAGGCACAGCTCTCTCTGTTGTCTCATTAGTGTGGGACTTAACAAAGAAACAGTGGATTTTACCATGATAAGTAATGGGCACATTACTGATACCCAGTTAGAGAGCTTCTTAGGCTTCTAGCTCTGAACACAGCAAGGCTTCTCTTCTCATGAGCATAAGGGTGCAGACTCTCTTACATTTTTTGACTTACATGGCAGCTTCAGGATCAGTGTGAATGGGGACTGCGATTGCTCCTGGGAACTATTGGTGTGCATACCAAATGAGGCTCAAGAGAATTAGGTGTGCTTGGCAAGTGGATCTTAGTCACTTCTCTGTTCCTCTGTTTCCCATCTCATTCTGTCTTTGACATTACAACTAATTTGGACTTGTAGAAGCTGTGCAAGTTCAATAAAGGAAAGAATTAATGTTGGTTTGAAAGCGAAAATAAAGAAAAGTCAAGCTAATTTAAATTCTTGGTGTTTCCAAACACATTGAATTTGGTGGGATTTTTTGTACATTTTATTTCTGAAAACAGTTGGCATCATAATGTGGGGGTTTTGTGGTTAGGATGGAAACTGAGAACCTGACTGACTACAAGCTTTGCCGTAAGCACTCATTATAGAACTGATTGTTGCTTAGTCTCCGTATTTCATACGTCCATACGTTCATATTTCAGGTCATATACCATAGTAAATAAGACCAAACTTCATTAATTTCAGTATCTTCAGTTTCTTTCTATTCTTTCCTAGAATTTTTTTTGTTTTCAGAGGGAGTTTTGCATGTACCCAAGCATGGATAGTTGGCCCTAACTTCTAATAAATAACCTTTTAAGACTGTAGGGTTGACTGCTGCAGGTACTAAAGAGCTGTCATTAACACACACTCATCATAGGTCGGCACCTTTCTGTACTTGGCCGGGTGATGTCCTGGAGCTTAGGCACAAGCAGCCACTCCTAAGACACGAGTGAAGCAGGTATTCAGCTTCCCACAGCAGCAATACCTGACATAGGCTTTACCTGACCCCACTTTATCCTTCCAATGTAGTCAGCCCTATTCTAAAAGGCACTTTTTCTCCTGGAAGAGCCTTAGTGTGTTAGTTTCAGACCTAAGGTTTCTGTTAACTTTGCAGTAAATATATCAGTTGCAAAGTTCTGGTCTATATGCTATGCATTATTTATTTATGTTCCTTACAGAGAATGTTAAGTAATAGAGAACAAGAAATTATATATTGTGGTGTATATTTAGTCCAAATTTGTCTTTGTCTAGAGTAATGTAGTAATTTTTTAATCTTTGAACTGATCTGAACACATAGCTCAATTGCAAATCTACCCAATAATTTTCCTTTGGAAACACTACTTTATGTTACAGAGAGAACTAATTACTAAACAGTAAAATCCCTTTTCAGTTGAATTCTAGATGCCAGATTTCCAGCTATAATTCTTCATTCTTATTAGAAAGAGTCTTGGTGTGTCAACATTCTTATTGATGTTTTCTGCTGAATGCTTTGTTACAAACTGAACATAATTAAATGTAAGTAGACTGGTATTTCATCACAGCTCAAGGGTATAAGGCTAACACATTTTTTCTCCTGTTATCTCTCCAGTCCTCTTTCTTCTTACATGAAAAGAATGCAAAGTATCAGCACTCTTTAGGGTTGGGAAGCTTTATGACCTCTCCTTAGGAAACTGCAGCATTTGAACAATGGTGGAAGGGCTGTTTTGCTTTTCAGTCGTGTTCCAGAATTATGTCAATTTTAATGAGTGTATTTTCAAAGTACTTGCTGGCTGAGAGCTAAGGTTATAAGATGTTTTTAAAGTATGTATCTATATTTTATTTTTCCTTGCACAAAGATTCAGTTTATTTAGAAGTTTTCCTTTTTTCCCCACTTGTCCAGGCTACATAAATTCATTTTTTAGATGCTAGCATTAAAATTTTTATACTTTTCACAGAAGTCTCATTTTATGTTCACCAATTATTCTGTGTCAAGCATTTGTTAAAATATCATTAGAAGGTTTTTCATGCTTGTACTGAGTCTGCCTGGGATGGGTGTAATTCTAATCACGGTAGCTCTTATGGTCCTGTATTTTGGATTTGTGACCAAAAAAGTGTTACTGTAGCATTGTTTTGGCTGTGGCTGAGCCGTGCTTGCACAGCATCAAGGCTTTCTCTTTTTCCCACTCTGTACCCCGTGGTAAGTGGGAGAGAGGGAAGTGAACAGGTGTGAGGGTGCTTGGCTGTTGGCCCATCCCATGATAATGGTGACTGAGTACCAGCTTCACTCATGTCTTAGAAGCGGCTGCTTGTGCCGAGGCTACAAGATCATCACCCTGTCACGTACTGAAAGATGCTGATCTGTGATGAGCTTGTGTTAATGACAGCTCTGTAGCACCTGTAGCAGTTGACCCTACAGTCCTAAATGGCTTCCAGTAAAATTTGTTCCCTAACTTTTCCATGCATGGCTGACTGGTCTGTATTTCTCCAAATTTTCCTTCTTACAGCTCTTGAAGAGGGATGTGACATTTGATTTCCTCGGTCTTCAGAAACCTATTTTTGATTGCCATGTCCTTTCAAAAGGGATAGAGATCTTGCAATGACAGCGGCCAGCAGCCTCAGCACTATTGAATGCACCCTGTCCAGTCTCAGATGCCCTGCTGGATTATTTCAAGCTCTGCTAGTTACCCTCCACCATGAGTAACGCTTGAGTTCCACTGGCTGTTACAACGTTCCTGGTATATCTGAGAGAAGAACTTACTAATAAAAACTGAGGCAAAAAGAGCACTGAGAACCTCACCTTCTCCAAATCCTTTGTCACATGTGCTACTTTCTTCTCTCCCTTTCCAACTAAATCCTGAGGACAGTAAGCTACCAGAGGCTTTCCACTTCCCATTTCACTGCCTGTACTGCATTTTGATGAATTACCAGAGGCAGCACTAGCCACCAAGCAACATATTGACATTGCATTCTTGAAGAAATACTGTCCCTGGATCTTGAATCTCAGCAAATTGAAATCATGATGTTGAGCTGGTAATAGCCGAAATACCAATTTGGTGTTACAATTTGCAAGCCATGTTACAAGGCCATGGGGAAGAATGACTGATACTGCCAGGTCAACGAACTCATTGAGGGTCACCACCATCATTTATGGACACACTGAGAAGGTAAAAGGGGGACCGAATGGATCATTCTGAATTCATCATATCCTTTTGTCAATATTTGTCCTAAAGGAGTAAAGAGACCCATAATCCTCTTTGCAGCCACCTCATTTTTTACTTTTTTAAAGGCCATTTCTTTCCAACTCTACTGATTCTAAATTCTAGGCTGTTACAATATTCCTGGTTCCCCTTCAAGGACAAGTCTGCTAGAAATATTGTCTATCAGGGTCATCCTGAAATACCCTCAAGTTTGTGGAGATTAACTGGAGAAGTCCTGGCTCCCCAAACTACCTCATCCTTCTGCACAAGGATTAGTGCTCCTTCCTTGCCCTTTTCATCTACTCCTAATCATTGTGCTTGCCCTTTTCCATGGCACAAACTTAATCATGGTTTCCAAAGCTGTGTCTGACAGAGCAGTATGAAAGTTTACAAGCCACCTAAAAGACAGCACTTTACACTGAAACTGAACTGCATTTTTGCTGTAATCAACAGCCGTGAGTCATGCCTCATGCCACTATTCTCTGTCTGTCAGTTAATTCTTGTTTAAATTCAATCACAGGTTAAAAGTGCATCCTTCAAGAGACTGTATTGGGCATGCTTCTGCTTCTGTAATGCTTGTTGTTAGCTCTGGCCTCTCCTTTCTGTGCTCTCTTGCTATTTTTTCCCAATGCGGCAATGAAAATTGTTTCACGTTGTCCTGTTCCAAATGTCTTTCCAGAAGACTAGCCAGTCCTCCATGTTGCTACCAACTCTTAACTCTTGATGGAAATCCATCCACCAACAGATTGTTCAGAAAGAAATGCCCTGTTTCTTTGCTCTGCTGGGCCCCATACGTCAGTTAAATACCTGTTGTTTTGCCTACTTATGTTCTTTGACCCTTGGAAACCATCCTGGAATAAAGTTCTGCTTCATCAAACTCACCCTCAGAAATGAAATATATATGATAACAATACCACTGCTTTTTAGTCTCACGGGCGTTTATATCACATGACTTCCAAGTCTGTAGGGAAAAAAAAGAAATTAAAAATACTAAACAAAATATCTCACACAGTCCATCTGTTGGAGTGACTTTTGTGACTTGTCTCTCACAGACCTTGTCCCAGATTGGAATTTCTGCTGTCCCCTCAGCTCTGAAGGGCTTCACCCTGAGTATCTGCTCTGCAAATGCTGAGAATCCAGCAAAGGTAACCTGTGCCTGGAGGATTTGTCTGTTCCTGCAGTGGCCTTGGACTGCTGTGGCAATGTCTGAGAAGTGCTGCGTGAGAGCCTTCCTGCTGCACTGATCCCAATTAGCTGTGTCATGGACCAAAAGTGAATCAAACCCCATGCTAAAAATAGAACTGTCAGCTGGGGATGCTCTTCAAACATTCTATGCCTGACTTATCCTGTGCCGTGTCCAGGGATCGTATCTGATAGAGAGATGTGGCATAGTCCATTGTTGCGTTTGTATAAAACATGAGTGTAACCTTAGGTGAAATAAACCCTTCTCATTAAAGTGACTTAAAGAAGTATTTTCACTTTTGATCAGGTAGGAAGAGAAGTGCATCAGCTGGTGATAAATTAGTTAACAGTTTGCTAATACTCAAGCCAGTGAGATGGCTATGTCTGGTTTGCCAGAAAGAAAGTAGCATTTTAAAAGAGGCAAGGGAAATTAATAGTCAAGAAAAAGATCCAAAGTGAAGGATCACCTTTCACCTTAAGACGTGAAAGTTAAAAATTTTGTGGAAAGATGTGGGACGATGCCTGGGGGTAAAAGGTAACGGTATGGGAATTATTGGGGAAGGTATGGTTGCTACTCCTTGAATGGAACCCGGTCATCACACCCAATCTTCTCTGTATAGTGCAATCTAAGGGGGACTAAATGGAGGGTGGAGCAAAGTGGAGACATTGTGGCCAGGCTGACCTGCAGAGTCAGAAAACCCTTGCAGAGGAGGGAACTTGGTGGTATGTTCCAGCTGAAAAGGAGAAAAGCAGCTGAAAACCAAGGGTTTCAAATGAAGATGTTCTGCTGTTGAATCAGCAACCGTACCAAAATCACTCTCCTTGGACTGATACATGCACCCATCCCAAGGTTATCTCAGGTAAGAATCTGAAATACCTGCCCCCAGGTATGAGCACCCCTCACTGAGTAAGATGTATGAATAAAGTCAACCAAACTCCACCTAAATGTAACAAACTGTAAAAAATGTATAAACATGTAAAATGTATAAAAATGTATAAAAATACCTAAATGTAATGAAATAGTACAAAAGGTAAGTTAAGAATGGGGAGAAGTGGGGGGAGACTCCAGTGTAACTCCTGGGATCAGTCAGTGAGTTGAACCTGTCTTCTTTAGTGGCCCATAGGGATGCTTATTGGGTAAGAACTGTGTTCTCTGTGAGCTGAATGATTATCTCGAGCTGGCTTTTATTGGGGATTAGAGCTTGTTGATATTGCGTTGAATTAGAGTATTACTTTGAATATATTTTGGCAGTCACATATGATCACCAGCAATTCTCAAACCTTAACCTGTCACAGTTTTGTTGATAAAGAGTGTAATTATGTAAAATGTTAATGTGAGTCCTTCAGGGGTGCTGGCAGTTGCCAGCAGTGGGTAAAGGTGTGGACACCCAGGAGAGGGTCTCTCTGTTTGGAGCGTGACCCTGAACAGATCAGTGGACCCGCCCTCCAATCCAATGGGACTGTTCAGTGAAGGGTCCCCATAACAGGATGCTGACAGACTGGTTGGGCACAAGGGTCTCAGCTTTCCTGAAGCGCTGACAGATGAATCAAACACTAAGAGTTTGAGTAAATCTCCCCTTTTTCATGTGACAGAAAAGAATTTGATTTTGAACACGTCCTCAAAATGTGTTTAAATAAACATTTTATGAAAGGTAATATTCTTTCCTGAGCCAAGATCCCCTTGCATGACCTCAGCCTGAGAATGTTTTCAGTTTTTTCAAGACTGAATCCTCAGACTAGAGGATGTGAATTTCTAACAGCCTCAGCTGCCTCATAACAAATGAGAAGAAACTTTAGAGCCAACATAAATAATGACTAAAGATCTGCATGCGTTTTCTGTTTCCTTTTGGCACTTTGACTTTAGAAAACTTTGCAACCACCTATTTCAAATCCTGTAAGCAAAACATCATTTTCTCCTTTCCTTTAGACTGCCTTGAATTAAGGATGAGTTCAAGGTAAATAGCTAAACACTTAATCCCATAGGTGCAGCTAACCTTAGAACCAGTTTAGTGGAATATTCTTGCAATACCCAGCATCCTGATACTTCTTTTTTTTTTTTCCTTTTTGGAGCTTGTCAGAGAGGGGTTTAACTGAAAGAAACATTGTCTGATGACCTGAGCTACTGAGGAAAGCAGCAGAATAGTGGAGAATGTTTAACCTAAGAATGCTGCCAGTTTGGGTGTCAAAGTATTTCCTAATACTAAATGAAAAGATTTTTTAAATGTCAAGTTTTGTAAAGTGAAAAACATGCAGCACTGTGAGAAGGAGTAGAAAAATGGTCTGTTATAAATATTTGAACTCTTGCTGGGGTATCTTTTGTCCTTTGTCCTCCTTGGTATAGCTAAAACTAACATTTCTATTGAGTTTTAAAAATTGGGTCAATCAACTATTGAACACACAGTGTTTGTCACCTAGAGGAATGAATAATTAACGTAGCCTCACTAATCTGATATCAAAGGGAAGGAAATGTAATAGCAAATGTGCCTATGTGTAAGAGGAAAAGAAAGAAAATAGCAACATCCTATCAGGTCTTCTTAAGTGGTTCACACACATGAACCTGAGCTGAGGGTGCAAACTGAAATACTTAGTGAAAATGGGGTAACTGAAAAAACAGAAAAATTTCTTTTGCTGAGAAGTAAGATGAAGGAAGAGAAGGTTTCTGAGCCTGTTCAAAAGGAAGCAAGGATCTGAAGATTTTGGACCTAGAGATGAAATCACTGCTGCTAAGCTTGGCTATTCTCTAAGGTAATGAAAGATTCAGGCTGTTTTTATTTCTGTAACTTTTCAGTCTATTTTGCCTCTGAATGTAACTTAGCCAAATCCATTTCATTTTCTATTCACTGTCAGAATATTTATTTTTAATGGTTCTTTTTCTGTTAAAAGGTAAGAATGTGTTAGGGGTGGGGGATATATTCTGAAGATATCCTTAGAAACTTGGCTAAATTTTGAAAGAAGATGCCGTAGTCCAAATGTTCAAAATTGTTTTAGAGCCTGTACAATCTACAGAGACAGTGTGGAAAAAGAAGGGTAAAAAAGGAAACAGGAGCTGGTGAATAGGAAGTATAACCGCAAGAGGACTTCTTGAGATTGCTGAGGCCCCCAGAAGCTGCAGTGAAATTTATGCAACTTTCTGTTTTGTGAAACAACTAAAAAATCATGCTTGCCATCAGAGATAGAAGTGTGGAAAGGATGGGGAACCATAGTATAAAGGGGAAAATATCCTATGGGACTATATATATACTTTTTTCTTATCTTACTTTAAAGCCTTTTATCCATGAGAAAGTTACACCAATCTCTGTAGGTATGCAGTTTTAAATAAACATGATAGTCATTCCTATTTGAGCTCAAACCAGTTTCTTTTCTTTTTAATTCAGGACAATGAAAAACTTTCATATTCCATACCAAGTAAGAAGATTTACACAAGAACCTACATTCATTAAAGTAGATTGATTTAAAACTTGTTTTAAATTAAATTAGTGCATCTTTCTGTTGTGAGGAAGTCTTTCTGCATGTGCGTTGTCTGCATCACAGGCAAACCCGATAGAAGTATTTCACTGCTGAGAAGGTACAAGTGAGGGTTCACCCCTTTTCAGAGAAGTACTTGGAAAGAGAAACTAGAAATAAGAAAATTTGTCTGAATTACAGAAAAAAAAAAGAAAAAATCAAAAACCAACATCTCAGACACATGTGAAATTCCACACAGAGCATGAAATCAGAGTCCAATATCAGGAATTAAGGACAATAAAAGACAGAGGGGCCTATTCAACAAGCAGCATTTATGAAAGCAAGATCATTCATACAGGCAGAGAAACATCACATTTAGGTTGGTGAAGGAACCAGCTGACAAATTCAGAGAATTTAAAACATGTCATGTTTAACACGGAAAGACGAAAGAAAAGTTAGCAATGTGTCTTTGATTTTAACAGACTGAAGTCAAGTCAGAAAGGCTGCTGTGTTTGCATGTCATAGGCAAAGAAGAGCACACACAAAATCGTGTTCATTCCTGCTCTGTTCAGCACATAAAAGAACTGCAGTCTGGACTTCAAAGAAATCAATGTCACATTCTGCTACCAGGTGAGTGGACCATTGGAAATCTGTTGTGTGAGAAGGAAACAATCTCTTTCTCTATAGGTTGACATGGAGATTTTCTCTTCTGCAGGGGTTCATATGTCTTTGTAAAAGCATAGTAATCAGTGGAAGATGGCAGACTGTACAGATCTAGGGAATAATGCAAAATGCAGAATTTAAGGAGAAATAAATGGCAAATTTTGCAATATTTTTACTGAAAATTTTCCTCCTTTTACAACCATCTGTAGGTTACAATGAGGTGACCATGAAAGAACTATGAAAAGATAAAGTATATGGGATTCTTTCAATAACACAGAATGGCAGTGAAGGGAAAAAAGCAATTCTGATAATAAATGTAAGCTAGAGGAAGAAAGAAGGCATAGCTGAGAAATAAGAGAATCCATGGACTAAAAATACCAAGTGGTAGTAGTAGGAGACCATTACATGGCTGACTGCAGACTAATTGCATTTGTTCAGTCATTGTGAAAATGGATACAGATGGGATGCACAAGTTTGGAAATATCCTACTGTTAAAGAGAAAATAAAGCAAATGTTACGTGATAAGCCATTACCTAAGATGATGTTGGAAAGAACTCAGAAGATCCCACTACTAAAATATTATTTTCTGCTTTAACAGCTCTTTTAATTAAATTTACTAAATTTTTTTCCCCATCATAAAGAAATGTAGGATGATGAGTGGGTGGGAAAGAGAAAGAGGCAGATCTGAGCTAGTGAGATAGGCTTTTTTAGTCTGCCACTGAGTAAAGCTTCCTTGCTTGAAACTGAACTTAGTTTGGTCAAAGAATTAGAATTGGTCACAGAGATTGTGTCTCAATGAGTGTTTTGCATTTTATTCACTGCTGGGGTATTGCAAGTTCTTACTGGGATGCCTTCAAAGGCACAGTCCACATTTTACAAGCTTTTTCTAAGTAGAAACAGCTGGGGAAACAGCTGATATCAAAGTTAACAATTCACCAGAGGTTTGAATATATTCCAGATTAAAAAGGAGAAAAATGAAAACCCAGACCAGTTTTTTGTATCTGATTTTCAGATAGTGATAGTACAACTAGTGGCAACTGGGACTCACAGCCATTACTCCTGACTGTTCTGATTTTATTACATGGTTCCTGGAAAGTTACATCGAGTCCCAGCAAGTCTTGTATTGTTCAGAAGAAAAGCATAAAGGATAAAAAAAAATCACTCCAACTGCATAAACAACACAGTGGAGCACTACTTAGTTCTCAAAATAGTAGGAGATGGCTGATGTATGCCAGGGAGGAAATCTGCCTTGCCAGTTAGTGTCCATCATTTCCCACAGTTCAGGCAGATTTACCACTCAGAGACACTGGGCTGCCTTTGGGCCAGATGGCTGGCACATGATTCTCTGCAGCTGAAGAAGGACGTGTGTTCTCTTTCACTGGAGAATCCATCAGATGGACGTGGCAGTGTGTTTGTCTGAGCAGGGTGACTGCTACAATTAGCGTGAGTCTGTTAGAGAGCTGCTTCACTTTCCATCTGTGCACCACAGGTAAATCAGCTTTACTGCATGCGCTTTTCTCTGTATTTGTCTCTTAAAACACCCTGACACCAAACTAGTACAAGTTTTTTTTTGAAAAATGCTTTGAGGCTGCTGGATAAAAGCAGAAAAGAAAATGCAAAACACACTTTGTGGATAGATTTAAGTTGAAAGACTAAAATACTTCTGTGTGGTGAGCAACACTGAGATATTTATGGTACTTCTTTGGGGTCTGTTAGTTACCCAAATAAAGAGGAAGTACAGGCCCTTGAGCTCTGGTAATTTAACACAAATTTTCATTCATTTTGGTTAAATTGCTACAAACTTATGCAAGCCACATTAAGCCTGAAGAACAGGAAGCAGCAGCAGGAAAGACCTGTGAAAGAGGACTTTATGGCCTTTGAAGAAAATTCTAGAAAACCATAGAAAAGATTAAAATTATACCACAGAAACTCAGAAAATTGAATTGTCAGGGGGAAAAGAGTTTGTGAAGAAAGGAACAATGGGGGGGGGAGACAGAGCCAGTGGTAATAGTTTCAATGTTATTTAGAAGAAAGAGGAGGTCAGGCAGAGCACTGTACACCAAAGAATCATGTCTGAAGCTTTACAAATCAGAAGGAAAAGCTCACACTCTTGCTAGCAATAATCCACATTTCTCACATTTAGCTGACAGCAACAGGAAAGACTGAAAAAGTGTTCCTGGAGGTACATAACTAAGAAACTTCAGAGAGCATTACTATTCACTCTGAGAAGGACATATATTAAATATTTAAATCAATTTAAATGCAACTGTTCTGTTCTAAGTCAAAGAAAATCTGCAAGTGCATCAAAGATGTGCAAGGGTTTTGGTAGCAGGCTTTCCAACTAAAGAACCCAAAAAGCAATTACCTGAGGTGTAATATCTAAGCATCTGTCAGCCATGTCTGAAAACCAGGTGCTTAAACTAGTATGACAAAGCCATTTTGCAAACATGTGGGTTATAGCTGCTAAGAAGAGGCTCTAATTAGTATTCACTGATGTGTGTCCTCTGGACTCCCAGCCTCGAAGGCCTTCATGTGGTCCTGCATCTGAGTCTAACAAAATACTAAGAAAATATTCCTAAAGTAGGCTACGTTTCTAAAAGTATCTCCAAAAGCATGGCTGTTCTGGCCAGACAAGAGCCAAGCTTCCTGATGGGCTGGCTGAGTGGTTGAGGCTGCTTGACAGAGCAGAGTACAAGAAAAACATGTTACAGAAGTGTTGCACAGGCAATCACCATTAACACTATAATCTTACCAAGTGTTTTATCATTTATCTAAGGTCTTTACCATCAAGACTTGTATGTTTACAGGAATTTCTTGCTTCACTTTACTGTATTTAGCTGACTATATTTTCTATCCTGTCTTTTTTTACCCTGAAACAATGTGATGGTGTGTTGGTCATCTGTGTCCCACTTAAAAAACGGATCTTTCCTTGTGTCTGGATTAATTACTGCCTTCTTATGTGCCCCATCACTGCACAGCTGGCTGGGCTGAGGCTGCTGGTTTTCCTCAGAGGGTGTTGCAGCTCCATTGCTGGTGACCAGGGTTGGATGACGGTGCCCCTGGGTTTGCTATCTGGCTTAAAGCCCTTCTGGAAATTATTTGCAGTGACTGCCTGTCTCAAGTAGGAGGCCTGGCTCTGCTCTCCCATTGTCTCCACTAGTGTGGTCCGATTGTCCTTAATGCCCCACAATGGCCAGAGCTGCAATGATGGCCAGTAGTTGTTTGTAGGTTCTGTGAATGTCTTTCACCACACGCTGTGTATATGTTCTGATCAAACTAAACTGTCATTCAAGGCTCTGAATGTCTCTATGACTGAACCACCCCCTTGGGGGCCATGTAATCTTTTCATGAGTTAGGTTTATTGGTTGGGGGGTGTTATTGGGAAGAAGATCCAGAGCAGCAGGATTCGCTGTGTGACAGAAATAATGTCCAGGCAGAAGCTGCTGAGGTTTGACATGATAGCAGCTTTAACTTTTAGCCCCGGAGGTGAAGTACAAGCCTGACAGTATATTCTTTGCTGAATCCAAAAGTTTATTTGGAGATGGAACTATGTTGATGGTGGCTACTGGCAGGCATAATAAATGGTAACTTGTGGCCAGGCCGAGATGCCTCCCTGCTGTACATAGCTTCAACAGCTTGTGATATTTACTGAAGACTCAGCCCTCACAATAAAAATTAATTTGTATCTTTTCACATTATACCTTTGACATTTGATTTATTTAGAATTTCTGTACTTCAATATTTCATTGCTGTGCTTAATTGCCCTTCAGTAACTAATATTTACAGATCCCTATCTTCAGAGAAAGCATTGACCAGCTGCATTTTTAATCATAATACCACAGTCTCTTAGTTTTTAATTAAATATCCAATTAATTTCACTAGTGAAAATGTAAATGGACCTTTTGCTCTATTATCTGCAAAGTAGTCATTTAACAAGTACATTTTATTTCAGAAAATTCTTTATAATTGCCGTACCTGATTTCAAGATGTAGTAAATACTCTGTCCTAAGTCTTCACATCCTCACAGACATTTTTCTTGCTTTCATGACATTCCCTACTATATGATATTTGGGTCATATGTCTGGTAAATTGAGCAGAAGCTTCAAGTGGTATGACTCAGTTTCTCATGGCACCAGTCCTTATATGATACAAGTAATATGTCTTTCACTGGTTAAAACAATAATTTCAATGGACTCTCTCCAGCTTTTAGGAGAGGGTCCTGAAACCATTATTCCTATTGTAAAGTACCATCTTTGAATAAGGCTGGCATAGTTTGCATAAGTAAGATATAGTTAGTAAGACATAGTTTGTGGAAAACTAATGACTGAGAAATAGAACTGAATGGAAGTTGAGTATTAGTTTGATAAATGCTGCATGTGTAAATTCCAGCAGGTTAGAACAGAGAGCAGCTGGGTGGATGGCATATGTACCTATGAGTCTGATTTAGATCTTTGCACCTTGATATCAATGGTGGCCTTAAGCAAGTCAGATAAAAATATTTATTTGAAGAGAATCAGTTATGTGCCATATTGTCTGATGTCATAACTTAGAAGTTTAAGGTATACAGTTACCTGAGTAGGAGCTCTCACTAGGAAATAGAAATAAAAGATCCCATTTCCTATGAAGAAATATGTGGAAGATTCAAATTCACATCAGTGGTTTTCAAGGAGAATATTTTCAACAGTAAACAGTTCCTTATCTTAATGGAAGGGAGTTAGAGAGGCTGTTCCTCCTGGGACATGCCTCTTGACTACACTGGCTGGAGCACACTTAACCTAAGGATCCATGTTATATTTAGAGACAGTTGTTTAGCTGCACATGTCTCTACCAATACACTAATAGGGGATAAAGAATGTCCTGTGGCCCATGAACTCTGTAGACCTGGCCTGGCTGGCTTGACCTACATGCATCCATAAGGTAGAAACTATCCTGAAGTCTGCTCCATGGGTCGCTTCTGTGGCTCCAGTATGTAAATTTTATGTTCCTGCCTACCTTTTAATTCACAGTGTCTGGAGCAATGAGAGTGCTGTAAGGCGGCTGAAATAGAAGCTATGTGTTGCATGCATTATGGTGTGGCATGACAGCACATAAAAATGCCTGTGCACTGAAGGACAGTGCAGGTCAGACAGATGTGGCACAATCTTGTCCATGCTGCCTCATGTTCTTGGTCTTTGGTTCAGCTGTCTCAGAGGATGTGGGTAGGCGTGGGCAAACCTGTGCTAGGGACTATGCTAGCAATGTGGCACAGAGTAAGGCAGCCCCAGAGTGCTTGAACATGCCTCTAAGTCTTGTTCTAGTAAGGTGCAGAAGCACAGTCAGAAAAGGATCAGTGCATGTACAGGAGCAAAACTTCAAGCTACACTAAGTAGCTTGACTGCTGGAAACAAAAATGCTCATCGGAACAGGAAGGAGCTTTTAAGAATCAACTGCTTACATTGATTTCTGGCCTTCATGTCCCTCAGTTTATCGGCACTGGGGGTAAACACATGCCCCCCTACTCAGTGTTCTGAGAATAACATGAATAACATAATGATTTTACAAGATTCAAATAAAAGAATAATGAAGGCCAAACAAGGACTTTGAGTAGTTTGGCCATTAGAATAGAAATGCAGTTTGACTGCAGCAATATCCTTCAGTGTTGTAGACTCTCTCAGCTCTGTCAACCACAATTAACTGCACTATTGTAAATTGACCATAGTATTGTGTTGAAATTTTCCAATTCCAGATACCTCTGTAGCCATTTGGATGATCACTGAAGCAGTATGTGCCTAAGCCAGGTTCCTCTTATATGACTGGTGATGGGGATACAAAAATTGATATATGTAATTTTTCTTGTCGTCCCTCCTTTGATCCGAATCTCCCACCTTACTCAACAAAGTCCTCGAAGTATAGCATGTTAGCCTCCAAGGTGCACTGAGATCCCTGGTGGGTTAGGCTCTGTCTGTTTTATGCTATAATCTGCATCACAGCACCATGAAGTGGAACCCCCTTCAGTCTCCAGAAATTGGAAGTTCATTGCAAAGTAACATGTCCTTCCCAGGCTAGGCTTAGTTCATCTTACTGTCTGCTGGATAGCATTCTGCCTGACGCCAGCCTCTGAGTTCCGTCAAGCGCTGTTAGAAATCCCGCTTTGCTGTTTTTCCCTTTGTAGACTGCAGAAAATGTACATGTCCTCTAGCATGTTGCTTTTGGAGCGTCCTTAAATCTTCTGAGTTTTATGGAGCCCCTCTCCTTCAGGCTTTGGTGTAGTTCATGTTATCTACTACTGCTTCCAACCACCTTTGAAGGACACACCATAGAAGAACTTGGTCTTTTGCCTAAGTACATAGCATGGAAACCCATCTCCTATGAAGACAGGTTGAGAGAGCTGGTTCTGTTCAGCCTGGAGAAGAGAAGGCTCCAGAGAGACCTTATTGCAGCCTTTCAGTATCTAAAGGGGGCCTGTAAGGACAAACTTTTTAGTGAGGCCTGTTCCAACAGGATGTTTGTCTGATTTTGTGATTCTGTTTTATGTTTCCAAGGTGTAACAAAGACACTACAAGAGATGATGAAGACTGTGGGGTGCTTAAATACTTCAGCTATGAAAGCTAGTTTTGAAAATACAGTTTTCTCTGTAGAATATTGAAGAAAGAAGAGGCTTGTGATGTCTTCCTTCATGCCTGAATACATTGCTCTCTAAACCCTGTGCACTTTCAGGTGTTTTAACTACAGTCATTTGCTATTTGGTCAGTAACAAAGATACAGTTCAGGCTGTCCAGGCACATTTAAGAGCTGCATCAGGAACTTAAAATGACATAGAATCAGTGTTGTACTCAGAGTTTTCTGTCTTTGTTTTTGTCTTGTTTTAGCAATCATTTTGTAGGCTGCACTGCCTAGATTCAATTCTGGTACAAATGGAATTTATTTATTCCTTTATTTATTGTAAGACGAAATTGACTTTGGTATGAATTCGAAATAGCACAATAGAAATATTCCACAGTTGGAAAAGCCTACTGTTAAGTTACATTGTTCTATTGTTTTCCTGTCATGGCATATTTAATCGTTGCCAAGCAGGGTACATTTCTGTAATGCCATGGCAGATTCTCAGCGGAATGGAGTTTTTATCTATCATGTTAATGAATGGTTTAATAATACAGTAAGAAAGACTACTCACATAAAATGCTTTAATGATGGATGTCAGAACAGTTTCTAGAATGGATTTGTTTTAACAAAGGCAAATGTGCTTCCTCAGGCATCTGTGGGATTACTACTAATAAAGGGAGGGAACATCATTAAATTGGTAACATCATGTGCCTACGCTTTTGTCATCCTTACTCTTTCTTTTATTACATTTTACTAGATGTTTTTGAAACAGAAGTTGTAAAATATTTTTTCGTCACATTTATTAGTAGAGTTGAAGAACCTGTGTTCATTGCAGTGTTTCCCACAGCATGTTCCCTTTGTAGCATGTATTTAAATATATCTAAGCCACACACACACAGAAGTTAGAAGACTGCCACTGTGTCTAGGATGTTCCCTGGGAATAATCAATAGCAAATGATGATGCTATTAAAAATGCAATCACTGTTCTGTATTTGAGAGAGTGTTATAAGCTTTTTTCCCCCTTTGTTTGCCTGGCAATTCATGGCTGCATTTTGAACCCAAGCTGGAATAAAATCTCTACCAGGCAATTTAGATTATTCCCCTAAAGTACTAAGCAGAAAACCTTTATTCATAGTATTTCTGTGAAGATATTAGAAAAGCTATGCTATTTTTTTTCTGATACCAGGAACAGAAACAAGACAGCTGTGGAAAGGAGAAGTTCTGAGTAAAAGTAGAAAAAGAAGAAATGATTTAAGGACAGAACAGATTTCTTTACAACAGTGAACTCCTTGGATTATAAAATAGCAACTCCTATTGAATGTTTCCCCCTGTAATGTTATACCAGTTTCTAAAATAATTTACAAACCAGTTTTAATTAGCAGTCTACCTGCAAAATATCTTTTGCTTTCTACAGTTGGAAAAAAAAGTTGTGAACTGCATGTATCTTCTATAAAAATGTATCTATGTTTGCATGTCCTGTGTTTATCCTAGGTAATGCGCTGTGGAGACAATCTTTCCTCCGTGAATGAAATGCTTGTTTAGGAGCATAGTAAACCTCAGATTAAACTACTTATCCTCTCAAATTTTTTGCTGCATAGAAACCACAAAATTTCAAGCTTACATTAAATATATTTCAATTCAAGTTGGAAACTCTGTCAGTGGCCAGCACTTGGTGCATCAGAGGAGGGCAGCAGACAAACAAAGCAAAATCTGATTGTGTACTACTGAACATACACAGGGAGAAATTTCATCTTCACTCTAGATTATTAGACCTGAAGGAAGTGAAATGAATGCTCCTGTTTCTAACATTTATCTCCTTTTTTTGCCCAAAAGGAATTTTTGGAAACCTACTGAAAAAAGAACCATCTAATGGAATATATACATACATGTAGAGGTGCATGCATATCAATTAAATATATGTTTGCATATATATATGTATGTATATACGTATATGTAGATATGTCAAGTAAAACACAAGCAGAATACTATATAATTCTAGTCAGGCATAAGATATTTATTCTAAGAAATCTTCCAAATTGGTAATTTCATTGATGAAAATAACATTTAAAGGTCAGTTGCAAATTGTTTTTAAAGTATTCTTTTTCTGTGTTTTCTGCCTTGACAGCTGTAGTCTTAAGCTTTGACAAGTTTCCAGGGGAACTAATGGTTACAAATGCCACTGATAATTGAATAATACAATTTTATTTCTTAATGGTTCTACTAAATCTAATTGGCGCATTGCACTTGCCTGAAATCTTTGTCTTTAAAAAGTGACTCTTCTTTCTATAATTCTGTAAAAAAATATATAATCAGTGCTCATGATTGCACAGGTTATGATTTATCCTTTTTCCTACCACTCTAGAAAAATGGAAAAAGATGTTTACAAACAGACCTGCCTAACTGCTTGGATAGGATTTAGATATAGACATAGCTGTCCTTGAAAACCTGTGCTATGCTCATACCTGTCTCAAAGTCACCTTTTTTACCTATTCATGCATAATCTCCATCAGCTGCAAACAGACAGGTACTTGGCCACCTATTTTGCCAGAGGGACCCTGTCAACGAGTGCATTAAATGGCTGGTTATCTGCTTGGAGGGCAGTGGGAAGTGCCATTCTCCTCCACTTCCACTCGGCTCTACGATTAGTGCGCTGGCTCAGGCAATCGGAATTCTTTCCAGAAGCTGGTTTTAAGAGTGCAGCTTTGGTGAGACATGCGGTAGATGATTTGCAGCTTTTCTGGTTTTAAAGCTTTTCAAAACTATCCTGTAATTGATTGAATAAATTGAGCATTTCATCTCGGAAAATGTAAAATATCTTTACAGATTGCATGATTTCCTCTGTTTGGTATTTCATGTATTCAGAAACCCCGAGGCTTCTGTCATCCAAACAGGTTCCCTGAGAGCGGAAATGATTCCCACTTTACTATGCTCATCTACAAATGCTGTTTTTCTTGGGAAGGTCATTTTCCATGACATCTCAAGTCTTGAGCTCCCAGCTAAAAATAGCAACAGGGAGTCCAGACTTGCCAGTCATTTTTGCAAGGCAGCATCTTAATAGACCAGCTGCAGGAGACACAAATATCTGCAGAACAAACCCTCCTGCATCTGCTAGGGAAAGATGGGAAGGGAAGACAAGGGCTGCGTTAGACATTAGGAAGCAGCAAGGTCCTAAAAGAAGGCCATATAGGATAGTTGTGGTACAAACCAAAAACTCCCAGAGATAGAAGAAAGAAGGTCAGCTGGTGGCAAACAGAGAAGGGTAGTGGTTTCTACTTGCCACTTTGGGAGGCATCAAGCAGAGTGAGCTGATGGCAAATTCATTACAGGCTCATGGAGGCAATTTTTCATACATCCTATAGCTCACCTTTTAAATGCCTTTTCCTCAGACAATGTGATTTCTGGAAGTTTCTGTGAGTTAAGGGTCAGCTGGACAATTCTGGGGGTAAGAAAATCAACTGAAAATTATCAAGTACTAAGTCACCAAATCTGACTCAGGTAGTCACTGAGTCACATGATTTGGAATGCTGAGAGAGAATTTTGGGAAACAGAGCACATTGTTGCAATCAGTATCTTGATATAGGCATATATATAGAATCAAGAATTTATGTTTAGCCTAGCTAATGTTTTAACAGTCTGCTTCCAAAAATGTAGTTAATCTTCATTAATAATGCTGTTAAAATTTTTATGCAGGAAAACTTATGGATACCTACGCCTTTTCTCTGGTGTTGTGCTCACCCTTCTGATGTCCCTCTAGGCATCAAAATTAAGACCGGAGTCTTCCTCAAGATGAATGATTAGAATGAGAATCAGAACAAATTGTCAGCATCCTCAGGTCTCAGCTGTATGCAGAGATGGGGATGTCCCACTTTCAGTCTTGGAGTCTGCTCTGGATTATTTTCCTCAGTGTTCCTATCACAGTCTGCCCCTTTCTTTCTGCTTTCCAGGCAAATTGTGGGAGCCCTCCCCCAACCCTGTTGTCCTGGAGGGTCTATTTGTCCCACAGTGACTAGGTAGGGGTGCCAGCCTCCTGTCCTGGGTGTGCTCTCAGAGTGAAATCAGAGCAGGGGAGGCCAGAGGTACGTGGCCACCAAGTCATTGCTGCCTCAGTTAAAAACAGTTCCTGTCAAGGCAAGACCAGACACATGAGACTCCACGCTTCCAGCTCTAAACCAAGCCTCTGGCCATGTGCTAGTGATGGCAAAACCAAAATTTAGTGGGTTGCAATATGTTTGTCCTGCTTTCTCCTCTACTCTAAGTTTTGATCAGTTTTTTCTAGTTTTGGTCATTGTCACAAATAAGATTCAGATTGTTGGACTTCTGAACCAACTGAGTACAGCTGCTTTTACTTGCCAGTGCAAAATTCTTTCCCCTGCTTAGGGCTGGATACCTGAGGGAAGCAGTCATGAAGGGACAATCAGATCTCCAAAATTCACACTGGATCTTTTTGTTTCTCCATATTTAGTCTACAGATCACTTCCAATAATTCCTGAGTCTCTTCTAGTCTCCCCTCAAAAAGGTAATTTTTCTGTGAAATAATTATTTGCTTTCCTCAGAATGACAACAAAATAATTTTTTGCATTCTCTTTGGACAGAAAAATTCAAGCCTGTCTGCACTTCTGATCTTAAGGCTCCATAATCCAAAGGGAAATGGTCAGTGACCTGTTACACCACTTAGAAATACACAGATCTATGGGGCCAGAAAGGATCCATCCAAGGGCACTGGGGGAGCTGGTGAAAGGGCTGGTGAAAGTGATGAAAGACACTCTTCATCATTTACCAGTCCTAACTGGTGAGGCCCCAGACGACTGGAGGCTGGCAAATGTGGCACCCGTCTACAAGAAGTGTCAGAAGGAGGATCTAGGGAACTAAAGGCTTATCAGCCTGACCTTGGTGCTCAGGAAGATCATGGAGCAGATCATCTTGAGTGCCATCACAAAGCATGTACAGGAAAACCAGGGGATCTGGCCCAGTCAGTGCAGCTTTATGAAACACAGGTCCTGCTTGACCAGCCTGACCTCCATCTTGGGTGCTCTTCCTCTTTTTTCTTTCTCTTTTTTCCCATATAAATTCTCTTGGGTGATAGGCTTTGCTATATTACAACCAAAATGGCTAAACACTTGGTTTACTTTGTAATACTTTTATGTTTTTATATTGCCATGTTACTACAGATAATAACAACCAAAATTGCTACATACCTGTTTTCCTTTGCCATCAAATTGTTCTAATATATGTATATATATATATATATATACATACGTATATATGTAAACACTGATCGTCTAGTATCAATTTAGTTTAATTCACTACAAGGGATATATTAATAAAACAAAAGTTACTCCTGCCTGGCAGGGCAGATCGTAACAGTAGTACAGAGGGACATATATAAAAAAACCCACTATAACCTGCCACACAACTTCACGAATAAAATTTTCAGAACATACAGTTTTAGTTGTGCAAGAATTGACAAAATTAGAGAAGGTGGGGAAAGGACATCAGCCTTCTCCAATGTGCAGGACAAGTCACAGGATCATGGTGAAAGATGCTTCTGCCAGACCTTGTTCAGCATTCCCAGTGCTCCAACTTTGCTCCAATTTTAGTGTCTTTTGTAATTTTGTCTTTACTCAATCAGCATGGTATGTCAAGTCCTCTAGGTGCAGAGAGGTCTATGACCACATGTACACTGCTGTTCCAGTAGGGCTCCCAGGCTTCTAAGCCATAAACAACGTGATGCTGCTTTGGTAGTATGCTTTAACCTCAGTAGCTTGCTCCATTTTTCTCCAGTCTTTGTTACCCTTCTTTACAATCAAATGTAAATTAAAAGCAAGAAAAAGGAATGACTCAACTTCTTAGTTATTCCTGGACTCTTTGACTAGAGTTATGCTGTCAGACTCAGATCAATAATCACATCTGACAACTTCAAGTGAAAGTTTATTCTTGAGCAAGGGGAAATAAAATAAAAGTTAGTGTAGAAGGAGTTTATTTGTAGAATGATCGTTTTTCTCCATTACCCTATATAGAGGTGTCACAGAGATAGACTGCACAGAAGACTCTGAAGAGTACTAAAAAGGCCACAAAGTGTTTATTTATAGACAGTTGAAATATTTCCCAGAGGTCTACCTTAACTGCAGCACCCTTTTTATCTTGGTGTAAATGGACTATGATTTTAAAGGCAGAAGCCTGTAATATCCATATGAGTGATCTTCATCACTTCTCAGAGCAGAAAATCTCTTTGTTTTTTTGGGTGGGTTTGTTTTTTGTTTTGTTTGGTTTGGGGTTTTTGTTTTGTTTTTGGATTTTTGTTTGTTTGGTTGGGTTTTTTGTTTTTTTTTTTGTTTTGGTTTTGATTTTAAAGAGCACATTAATATCTTTCAATTTCAGCTGACAACATGGGCACAAAAAAAAGTTCAGGGGCAGGGATGTGCCTGGCAGAAAAGACAGATTTGCTTTAGTGATTGAAATTGCCCCCTATATTTAACAATACTCAGAAAAGTTCAGCAATGAATCTCCCTAAGAACAAAACTCCCTGCTCTATCTAAATAATGTCCCCATCTATAAGGGATGTAGAGAAATTAAAGTACAATTCCACATGGTCCTTCGATTTTTTTCTTACAGTGAATATGTAAACGCTGAACAATAGCACTTGGAAAAGTTCTGCATTTCTCTAAATACAAGACATGAGAATGCTACTATTACTATTGCTACCACTATTCCAAGCATTTTAACTGTTAACAAATGAAAATAATAATCCATACCTCCCATGGGGTTAGTTTTGCACTGAAGGGTAGTGGTCAGGTTAAGGACATGCTTGATGCATCTCTGGAATCAGCCTCTTCCTAAATGTATTGAAACAGCAGATACAGATGCATTTCTTTTCACTGATCTTTATGTTTGCTGAAGGCCATCTATCTTTTTATTTTTGTTAAAAGCATTTAAAATTTTTCTAGCAATTATTTGCTATTTGTATAAACATTAATATTAAAAAATCCATTCCTCATTTCCAGCGCATCTGCATGCAACTTTTTTTAGAGCAACTTCAGTTTGTGAAATTTCTTGCTCTTCTCATTCAATGTGGTGAGAAGCCAGCTACTTTTACCAGGCACTCTGCTTAGTAACTGAGAAAAGCAGTTCCTAGATCAGGAGGCAGGCAAGAATTCTTTCTTCATTGCAGGTTATTTATAAAACAATTTATTTTTCAATCAAATGCGGGCACTCAGGTTAGAGTGAGGCTCCACTTTGTGCAAAGGCTTATGAATCAGAAATACAACCTATATCCTAAAAATATTTCTAGTCCAATACTTCAGCCACTTTGGAATTTATGTTTCTACTTCAGTAGGGCGCTAATGTCAAGCAGATGGAGGAGTGCTTGAAGGATTGGACCAAGCTAAGGTAAGAGCCAAGAATAAACATAGATCAACAGAGAGGTGGGGAAGACAGGCAGAACAAAAATATAAGCATGTGGTAAAAGAAAACATCTGTGAGAAGTAAGATGGTTGGGGTTTATTTTCAATTTAATTGAAAAATACCAGGCATAACCTATAGAAAATGCTGCAACTAGGAGAAATAAAAGATTATTAATGAAAGACATACTTCTGCTATGAGTTTCATCAGAAGTCGTTACAAATACTTGGCCTTTAACATGATTCATATTTTTATTTTCTAGGGTGTTGGCAGGTACATAAAGCAAATTATAACCACACTGAAGCTTTAGTCATTCAGGAAACCTTTTCCAAAACAGATGACATTGGAGATGCTCCAGCTAAAACACATCCAGTTCAGTAAATGCAGCATGTTCCATTATTTGATGCAGTGCAACTTGAAATAAACAAGGTGCTGATTCTCTATGTATTAAAAAAAAATAAAAAAAGAAAAATCCAGAATACTTCCATCAGGAGAAAACACCCATGTTGATAATGTCCTACTTCAAGTTGCCTATGGTAGAGAAAGCTGAGTTCAATATGGAACTGATGCTAGAAAAAAGGTCTATTAGAATTATGAGAAAAGGAGAAGTTATCATACAGAAGACTGTTCAAAAGAGCCATGTTAGAAAAAGTAGTATGAATGTTGTCTAAAAACATCAGGGTTCAGGGTATATTGTTAGCAGGGAAGAACTACTTCAAATATTGGACAGTAGAAGAAGTATTCACTGGAGCACTTGACCAGGGTTCAAAAGTCTCAGCTTCAGCTGCACCCATATTGAAATGTGGATAGTGACCTGCATTTTTTACTACCCAAGCAGGTAGTCAAATCAGTAGGTTAGACACATGTTCTTCTTTCTCTAGTAGTCTCACATGAAGTGGAAGTAGTGTGAGAGAAGAAACAGACTGTTCTCCACAGTCTTTTACAACCGAATGATGTGGTCTGGTGGCTTCCAAATTGTTTTACCTGCCAAAAACAGGAATACTCCACCTCCTTCCCAAGAAGAAGGTGAAAAAATGTTGCTGTAATAAAATATATTCTTTTACACAGCCCTCATCTCCAATGCAACAAGGCTTGGTAAGGCTTGTACTTCTTTGGGGATTTCTGGAGTTGGACAGTCAAAACCTTTTCCTTCATAAGAGGTATATCAAGAGAGAGCTGAACCAAATGATCCCACTTCAGTAACTGAGCTGTCACATACTATCTATTTCTGTCCTCTTTTTCTCTGTGATATACTGCCTTTGGCACCTGACCCTGGGAGAGGATGCAGGAGCCTGAAGGGAGACAAGCACCTTCTTCTTTGTTAGGGTAAGGCATCCAGGCTCTAAAGAGGGCAAAATGTAATACAGACATCTCAGATTTTTTTTTCCTTCTTTTTTTTTTTGGTTAGGTAAGCTAACTGCCTGGCAGAGCCAGCCTGCTGTCTTGTGTGGATTCCTAAGGCATGTATCGCTCTGTCTCCATGGATTATACAGAGAAACTAAGCCTGAAAAAGCTTCTGTATTTTGCCTTGTTGATGGCTTCATGACACCGGTGTGCAAGATTTAAGAGTATGTGAAGAAAAAGTTGTGACAGATGTTAGTGAAATTGCTTCACGCTCCACTGGAAGGTCCTCAGATGACAAATAGTGTAGCGTAGTTTAAAAATTTCTGGATAATCATGCTTGAGATCATGTAAGGCTTTGGTTTAATGGAGGTTCTTGCTTACATAAATCTACCTGGAAATCTTTCAGTCCAGTTGAATTTACTGTACAGAACACATCTTTATTCTATTTTATAATCTATTTTATATTTCCAGCACATATATACATAGCTTGTAAATTCAATGCATGCTTTTTAGTGCATCAATGTTCAGACAACTAGAGGCCAAGGTGTTCTGCTCTGAGTATACACTTCTCATTATTTTGTCACAACAAACTTGTTAATCTAAAAAGAAGATACTGAACACAGTGCCACTAGCTTTGCCTTGATGCTTTTTTTCCTCATGTCCCATTTTCCCAAAACACACAGCAAAGTTATAAAAAATTGAAAAGTGGATCTATTAATAAGTCTTAGCCAATGTGACAGTTTTCTCTTTTTCTTCTTTTCATCAAAGAACAGCACTTTTTTTTTTCAGTGTAGCACAATTTCTTAAGGCACCTAATCATAAAAATGTTGGCTCCAATCAAGGAAAGAGAGTGAAATGTTTAGCCCAACCCAAGTCAAAACCTATCGAAAAATCTCTGTCAAGAACATAGTCTGATGCCACATTCCTCGACCATGCTTTCTTTCTGAGCACTCTGCCTGTAGAGCTGTAATTTGCAGCCAGAATATCACAGTTCCCAGAAGATGGGTGCCGGAACTGGTGAGCAGCTAAAAAGAGCATCAAAGATAAAATTACTAACACTGTAGTTGAAATGATGTGTGAAAAACTGGAATAAAAAAAGGTAATTAACTTTGAGACTATTGCCAGAGCAAAGGCTGCATAACGAGCAATGCAGATTATTCAGAATCGGGGAATTTAGTTTTGTTCCTAAAATAGTATGGAGATTACCTTTTGAATGTCTTATTTTTACAGTCTTGTTTGTGAGTAATCCCATGAACAGCTGTTTAGCCCAACACTATGAACAAAGAGCACAAATGACTGACCTGATGTGACCTCTCTCCAGTTACTACTCATCTAGACTGTGGTCAGAGACTCACACTACTGTGTAATGACTGCAGTTAATTAATAGATTGTGTTCTCTTCCTGATTTTAGGACTTTACTGAAAAAGTACAGTGAGTAGCCAAGCCGCAGCTCATAGTAATAAAGACCTTACTATATAAAAGGACAAATGGGAAGCCATTCATCATGCCTGAGACATGCAAGATAAAATGGCAAATTGAACACAAAGAATTTTACCATGTGCTCTTTTACATGTGATTGATTCATACTTTTATACACATACCTAAAGCCTTTGGATGTTTCAATTGTGCCCTTGCAGATAAGTCTGTTTTCTGAATGTTGGATTGTTATAGGACATGGACAGTTTCTAGCTGCACATGTTCTTTTCAGTCTGCACCATTACATGGGCAACTCTCTAAATCAGCATTGTGCATGGTTTCCACAAGGGGTTTCTAGAAAGACATGAGCATTGCCTAATGTGAATTTTGGTTTCCAAGAGTTGACACTCTTTGTATTATTACAATTGAGGCTTCACAAATGTAAAAAGCAAAATTTTACTTCAGCATTTCAGAACAGAGCCTCATGTCCAGGTCCCCTGGTGTAATGCTGCTTAACTGCCTAATCTGTGTTAACCCTCCTTCACTTCAGTCGGTTTATGTACCTTGCTACTCTGCCCTAATGCCAGTTACAATTTTGAGCACTTCTGGGGGAAAGTAGACATTTTTTCTCTTATTAGAATATTGGAGTATTCACAGAAAATGTTTATGGGACACCCTTGAAGAAAACCTTTCTCCTTTGCAGACCCTCATTTGGAAATCAACATCTTTCTTAGTCAATGTGTTTAGCTGGTGCGTTTTGGATCACAAAGGCTAAGAGAATGGTTCGGTGCAGTTTTGAAGCAAATCACAAATCCATCTACCAGCTTCTGGTAATTTCTCAGTATGGCTTAGGTGCACAGAAACTAGATCTACTTGGAAGTTCTTAAAAAATCATTCTAACACTTAAATGTGATCATTAAGTTATGAGCTAGTGGGTAGGAGACATCCAGTTTTCTACCATGAGTTTTTCAGATCTTGTTGGTGGACTCATGGCTTGTGAAACCCAGGACTTGCAGGTTCTTCCGAACAGGAGGATACTCCATGAGCTTTACAAACTGAGCGGGAGCTGGGGTTAGTAACCTGTAGGATTGCAGTAGGAAGGAGGTAATTTTATATTGTCTCTCATTTTCCTGTCACAGTTGAGGAGCTCTCTTCTGACTCTATTTACTCTTCCTCTCTGGTGCTCTTCTGTTGTCTAGGATTTTACCTTTCTCCATGTGGGGAAAGATCCCATGTGGCTTCACGGCGCTTTTCCCCAAGCAGTCTCGGTAGCTGCTCTGGGCCAAAGGAATGAAATATTTCCAAAAAGAATGGAAGAAAGAATGTACTTGGCTTTGTCTGTAGAAAGAAAGCTGCTGCTGAGTTTTCTGTGTCAAGAAAATAATTTCTGCATCAGTCAAAATTTGGCTGAGCATCAGTCTGAGATTAGCTGAGGCTCAAGTTTACTTTGTTCAAAATTTGGCCTGTTCTGCAGGAATTCAGCCTTTGTTTCCCAGAATCTTTTATAGGGCTTAGACCCATGTTAAATACTCCCATCACAGTCTCAGGACCAGATTAATTTTGCCTTTATACCTTATTTATTATGAAGTATCATGTAATTTCAACCCAAGCAGTGTACTCATCTTAATAAATGAAAATCAAGATATGATTTTTCTTTTTTTTTCTTTTCTTTTTAGCCATCATCATTTAGGATCATGAAATCATTGGCAGTTAAGATCATTTTGCTGTCATTACCTCACCAACATTTGTTTTGCTTTGCTCTTTTCCCATCCACCATGGTAAGGTTGGCGTTTGAGGTCCATGCCACCCCACTCTTCTCACAAAATGTTAATGAAGTAATTCTACAGCAAATCCATCCACTCCAGTTAAAGCAGGAAATGTCCAGTGCATTTGAAAATCAAACACCTTATGTAAAGACTTAACTCTAGGCATTCATGTCTCAGTACAGCTTATCTTTCAATGCTGAAATCAGAGGATGCTAAAGGAGTATGGAAGAGAAGTTCAGGACAATGAGAGAGTGCTAAGACCTGGTAGCTGTTAGGCACACAAGGGAAAAAAGGAAATAACTGTTAAATGGGCTTTGAAGGAGGTTTGGGGCAATGCCTAGAAAGTCACAATGCCTTTTTCAGACAAGATGTCCCAGCTGGATTTCAAAATTTTTTACAGATATCCTAAATTTTTAAGGTTTAAAGTCTTTGTTATAGACTTACTGGAAGAAAATTGCAGGAAGAGTTCCCAGTATTTTCTGACAGACAACTCAAATTTCCTCACTTAGGGTAAAGACAATTGTACAAAAAAGAGCAGTGACAGAGATATTTAAATGAGGTGATCTGATAAGCAAGAACCAAAAAATCTTTTATTATGGGTGGAACTTTCAACCTAAAGACTGCAGTGTGCCTATGTAAGACAGAACAGAGTTAGGGTTAATTCTGATTTTACTGTCCAAGTCAAGCTGGAATTTGAGAGCTGTTCTGGTTTGTACTATTATCACACCCTGTGATTATATTCACTTATGTCAGGCCTCTAAGAAGAAGTAAGTTTTAATCTATTTATGATACAGGTAAGAGCTTTTGAAGTGTACCAACTTCTGCCACTGAGACAAGCAGGGTATAAATATACAGAGACATACATTCCCTGGTAAGCAGATGTTGATCATCTTAGCAGTGGGAGGTGTGTATGGTTACTCAAGAGACATAAACAATTATCATGTAAAGACACAGTTCCCTCAGAATGCCCCTCACTGTCTGCATGTGTTTGTACTCAGCTCTCAGTCAATGCTGCATGACCTAGTTTTTATATCTGGTATGCCAATCCAGTAGTCTAGTAGTCTTCCAGTAGGGTCATATAATTTCTCCTGACATACAAAGGCAAACATGACAATGATGTGACACTTATATTGATAAGGACTTGGAAATAATTATTCTGTTTTTGTAGTTATTCAACCTTCTGCCCTACTCTTGTCCTCTGTGACTGTGTGTGAGTGAGTGCACATGTGTGTGTGATTTTAAGGAACTTACAAACAGCTCCATTTGTGCTGAGGACTTGATCCATTAAAGAGGTTTCTGAATTAGCCCAGGCTAAGAAAGAACAGATGAAAGATGAGCTGATGAAACAGAACAGTTGTGAAATTCTTCTTTTCCTCCACTGACTTAATGATAGGTAATGACTTCCCAGTCTGTTCCTGAACCATTTAGTAGATCAAATATGATGCCGTATTTTTAGTTAATCAGTAATTATTATCTTGATATAAACTGCGGTTTGTGAAATGTAGTAAAAAACTCCTTGTGTCAATGTGTTGAACAAAGGTGCTAAACCACTCCATGAGTCTGAAGCTTTAATTATTTCCTCATTTGCTAGGCACAGTATTCTCAGGCTAGGCATTAAGATAAAAATAATATCATAGATTCATGTGGCTCACCCAGAGTAGCAAACCCCACAATATAACCAAATCCTTACACTAAAAGCACACTATCCTAGTAACATCCATGATTAGTGTTAAAAAAACATAAATAAAAAAGTGTCTTACCAGAGAAGGAACTGCAGAGTAATTAATAACTTGTTCTATCTCCAGAATATAAATGGTGTTTTTTTTGTTTTCAGCCTTGTTCATTTACTAAGAAAAATCAAATAGATGTTTGGTAATTCATTAATATTTTAATTAAATTATTTTGCAACATATAATTAGTTGTATATTTAATACATTATACATGCATGAGGTTGAAGGCAGACACATATATGCTAGAAGAACAAATCAGACACTAAGAGTTTCTAAAATCAGTCCCATGTATCAAAATAAAAGAGACAGAGTTGAAGTGCTCTGTAAACTAAACTAATTTATTTTATAGCTAAAGTAATATTTCAAAACTAAAAGTATTATAGTGATAAAGTCTCCTCTCCTGATAAGAATTCTTTTGTGTGAATAGTTTGACATAGGAGATAGCAGCCAGTTCAACAGCACTATGCTGACTCTGCTTCCTCATTTTAGATGAAGTCACTGAGGTCTGACCAGGCCTGCCTGCGCTCTTAGGACTCCAAAGGATGAAATATGCTGTTTAGCTGGAGGAGCTCCTGGCATTTACAGTTTTTGCAATCAACAAAGACTGCTGCTGCCAAAAAAATTACCTTCTGTAGCCTCACTAATGCCTGGGAGCCTGTGTAGAACAATCTACATCCTGCAGCACACACATGAGTGACTACAGGAACCCAGAGAAACCCTCTAGCATCCATGACTTAGTGAAATCTTGTTTCAAGCTAATCTGCAACCAGAATGAGATCATAATTTTCACTCTCAGCTGTCTTATTCCTGATACACAGTGCTAGGGAGCAGAAGTGCACATCTGAGGCAGCTTCAGGCCAATGTGCAGAATTTTCTTCTACAGAAAATCCCTGTAATGAGAACTTAGAGACTTGCTGGACTTTCTTCTTGGAGGGATATTATCCATGTTTCCTCTTGAAAGAATTACTTCCTCCCTTTTAAAAATCGAAAGTCTCTATAATGAAGTAATTTTCCCAGCTGTAAGTCATCATGATAGATCATCTCAGATGTTATAACAATAAAAGAAGTGTATTCAAGGATATCAATGAGCAATGTAAGGCTTAGAAATTTGCCATTGAGTTAGTCTTTGGAAGTTTCAAAATGGAACTTTCACTCTGCTCTCATGAGACCCGTGGAGTATTGCATCCAGCTCTGGAGTTCCTAACAGAAGAAGGACATGGACCTGCTGGAGCAAGTCCAGAGGAGGGCCACAAAGATGCTCAGGGGGCTGGAGCACCTCTCCTGTGAAGACAGGCTTAGAGAGTTGGGGTTGTTCAGCCTGGAGAAGAGAAGGCTCCAGGGAGACCTTAGAGCAGCCTCCCAGTACCTAAAAAGGCCTACAAGCAAAGCTGCAGAGGGACATTTCACAGGAGCATGCAGTAACAGGACAAGTGGAAATGGCTTTAAACTGAAAGAATATGGGTTTAGACTAGACATTGGGAAGAAATCTTTTTACCATGAGGGTGGTGAGGCACTGGAACAGGTGGCCCAGAGAAGTTGTGGATGCCCCATCCCTGGAGGTCTTTAAGGCCAAGTTGGATGGGGCCCTGAGTAGCCTAGTCTAGTGATAGGTTTCCTGCCTATGGANTAGAGCAGCCTCCCAGTACCTAAAAAGGCCTACAAGCAAAGCTGCAGAGGGACATTTCACAGGAGCATGCAGTAACAGGACAAGTGGAAATGGCTTTAAACTGAAAGAATATGGGTTTAGACTAGACATTGGGAAGAAATCTTTTTACCATGAGGGTGGTGAGGCACTGGAACAGGTGGCCCAGAGAAGTTGTGGATGCCCCATCCCTGGAGGTCTTTAAGGCCAAGTTGGATGGGGCCCTGAGTAGCCTAGTCTAGTGATAGGTTTCCTGCCTATGGAAGAGGGGTTGGAACTACATGATCTTTAAGGTCCCTTTCAACCCAAAACATTCTATGATTATATTTAAAAATGCCTCCTTACACAGTAAATTCTACCCAATCATAAGTGAAGAATTGTCTTGTAATTCCAAAAGCTGCAGTATCTGAGGAAGCCCAGCATGACACAGGATCTTCCAGGAATATCAGTTTGTAGGATTGAGGTTTTTCTGAGTTGCCACTGATCAGAAAGATTTGAACAACAGTGCAAATAATGTCAAAAAAGAATCTGGTATTATTTGCTAAGGTACTAAAGTTTTGATTTTGTGCTTATTGCTTACGGGCCACATTTTTAGACACTCATTGAGCTGCCTGGATTTTGCCTTGCTACACAAATCTTTGCTCACAGACTCCTGGGAATCTTCCTGGAGAAAAGTGCTGCCTAGCAAAAAACCATCAGACTCTTCTTGCAATTTAACAATGAATTTATGGCCTTGTGGCTACATTTTTTTTTTAGTAGGCATTCATATCTAAAAGTCTCAAAGTAGCTTAAGAGTGAAAAAAACTAAAAGATAAGAGAATGTGTGATGACCATCAAATCAGACAAACCCTGTGAAAGAAAAGGAATATTTTTATCCCTTCAACCAGAAAACTCCTCCTCCCATTTCCTTTATTTTTTGGCATGTGTCAATCTGTCTTTCATAGTTTAGGAAGGGTATTCCACAATTTAGTGCTCCCACAGAAGTACCAAGCCATGTACCACTCACTCACTCCCTGCCACCACTCCCTTTCCCTCCCCTGCAGAGGGATAGAGTGAAGAATTGGAGGCACAGAAGTTAAAGACTATGGATTGAGATAAGAACAATTTACTGGCAACAGCAATGGAATAGGAAAACACACTAACAGGTACAATATCAATAACAAAGTGTACGAGATAGGGGAACAATTCACACATGATTGCTCGGAACGAGATGGTACCCAACTGCTCTCTCCAACACACTTACTTGACCAGAAGTGGCCCTTCCTCCCCTGCTCCCCAGCAATGATGTGAGATTGTATATATGGAATAACCTCTGGGTCCTAGCCACGCCCCTCTTGGCTACTGCAAAAATTAACTCTGTCCTGGATGGAACCAGGACACTATTAAACACAGAATAACCTCACACAGATAGTTTAGTATCTTCTTAACCCTTCTTCTAACTTTGGAAGTCCATACACCCATGTTCCTGGCATACCCTTGGTATGGCAGGTGCTACAAAGATGCTTCAGACTCCTTGCTGCATGACTGCCTGTTCTCTGTCTCCCTTTAGCTGGGACCATCTTGACCCCTGACACTTCCCCTGGCCTTGCTCAATGGCTTCCAGGGAAAACACAATCTTCTGCTCCATAGAGCGGTTCCTTCTGACTCAGACTGCAGCAGCCAAGGCAAGATAATGTACGTGATATAGTAAACCACAAACACAGCAGATGTCAACTGCCAAAGCTACTCACTTCCTTCAGTTGTCTCTCTCTTGGTTTTGTGGGTCTTTGCGCAAGAAATGGCATTCATTAATAGGTTCATATGATCATTTAGGTTGGAAAAGGCCTCTGGAATCAGTGAGTCCAGAGAACCATTGACCCAGCATGGCCAAGTTCAAAACTAATGTCTTCAAGTGTCACATCAACACGTCTTTTAAATCTCTGCAGGGACTGTGACTTCACCACTTCCCTGGGCAGTCTGTTGCAGTAGTAATAAATGCTCACAGTGTCTGTTAGAAATACTGACACTGTGAACTAAAGCTGTCGTAAATACCTATGCTGACACATAGGTAACAGAGACTTCATTCACAGAAAAACAGTGGAACAAATAATCAAGCAAGGTGTACATAAGCATGTGTAATGAGGTGAGGTGGCACATCCAAAATGGACTTCTCAATCTGTCCAGAATTATGAGTCTTGTGTATATCAAGGAGGAAGCATCAGATTTCATGTATCTTGTGTTTAGAAAGACATAGCCTTTCATTACACTCTATAAGTCAATTGAAGAAACATGCTACAACATGAATTAATTTTATACAGGGGAAAAATTGTCTAGAAAATAAGACACTGTCAGAATGGGAGATATGTGAAGCACCATTCCACTAAAGGTTCATCTGTGTACAGTGTTTCATAAAATTATCATGATTAACCCAGATCAGGAGGTTTGGGAACAGAAAGTGGCAACAGTGGAAGCAATAGAAGTGAAAGTATGACTAGTGAATCTGCAGATGGTGTGAAACCAGGAACGACCTTAGAGAGCAAGCTAGGAACTCCAGATAATTTTGTTGAATTGGAGGAATAATCTTCAAAGACAAGTTACCATTCAGTAATAAGAAGTCAGGAACAGTCCTTTATGCAAACATAGCAAGAGTAAGAATTGGTAAGAAATCATTCTTCAGGGGAAAAAAAATGTAGTGAATGAAGAATATAAGTCAGCAATGTCATGTTATTTCTAAAGAAAAAGAAAAAAAGGCACTAAACCCTCTATACTGAAAGATAATTTATATTTTTATATCTCTATATATAGATAGAGAAAGATGGGATTATAGCTTAAAAGACTGGATTCCACTACAGTCAGCATTGCCAGGGTCTCAGCAGGAGGACTATGTCCACTTTTGATGACATGCTTCAAAATGGGTGTGCAAAAAAGCATTGCAGAGAGAACTATGAAACATCACCTACAGGGAAAAGTTAAGTCAGCTGAGGTTATTTCATCTAGAGAGGAAAATGTCAAGGAGAGACATAAAACAGTATTCAGGTGTGTAAACATGTTGCTGCTAAAAGTAAGTGAACAAACTCTTCTCTATGTCTGTAATAGGCAGCGGGATAAAGCGATAGGTTTAAACTCAGGGAGAAAAATTCAAGCTAGACATCTGGATATCAGGCATACTACATGTTTCCACTGAAAGAAGATTTAAGACAGTTGAGCTTGATTTGTCTCAGCAGGGAGACTGCTCATACTGGGGGGCTCAGGGAATGATCAAAACTTCCCTGACAATTACTGAATTTGATAATACTCCAAGCTGTGATGTGGAGAGAGGAAAGGTGTGAAGTACAGTGTAAATAACATCGTGGAAAAAAGATTAAAGAGGAGAATTAGGAGTCAGTAGGTGAGAGGAAGCAAAAGGGTGAGGGGAAAGTAAGAACGCGCTTGGAAGACAAAAAGGTGAGAATGGGGGTGAGAAAGAGAATCCCCTTAGGGGTCTGGGGTATGGATCCAGAAAAGTGGTCAGAAAGATTTAGTGCCTCCCAGGCTTTTCCAGACGACACCACTTTCCAAACACTTCCACAAGGCCCTCGTGCATTCTTCTGAGTTCAGGAATGACTGTGAAACCACCTTTTGTCGCTTTCTTCTTCCATGTTTTCGCACAGCAATTCATCAAACAGCCCCAAGACTTCTCAGTCACTATTCTCAGAGACTGACACTTTGGAAAATCCAGCCCTTGCTATGCTTGATTTTAGATACCAAGGAACTAATTACTTTGGAAAGTTTAATAATGAGCATCATGTAGGAATTTTCCAGCAGGAGACTGGGGAATAAAGTACATTTCTCCATGGTACCATTCCACTGGCTCATACCTTCTTTTTATTCTTGCAGGCTCCCTCTTTTCTCATGCCATACTTCCCAAAAACTGCAACATGGAATCAAGGGAGCTATAGGAAATGGTGTAATTTGATGCTTGACTGCCTCTCCCATCTGCACACAGCCTTCTCTCACTTCAGGCACTGCAAAGCGACCAAAGCCCAGGAGTTAAACGTTCAAATAATACTTCTGAGGACCTGGCAGCAACATGCTGATGTCTTTTACAGTTACTGTATAGATATAAAATGATTATCATAAACCTGCAGACTATAGCTAACAGAACTTGAAACAAGTATGTAAAAACAGCACAGAGATGGTTACCCCTCTGGGGCAGGTAGTTATATGCTCCTGCTTTTTACCATGGGAGTGGAAGAGAATCACCAGCCCTGATGATTTATTTGTGAATGCTAGTGTAAGTGACAAAATAACAGGGAGGAGAACCATCAAACAGCATGCAAGAGGGAAAGATGTTTGAGCAATTTGTTTCCCATAGCACAAAGTGTAGTGTTGCATCTTTAAACAGCCAAATATTTAAACTGCTAAGATCATACAGAGGAGGCATTTCAAATTTGTTGGGAAAAAAACCCAAGTTCATGTTAAAAATATGTTTCCCCATTAATGTTTTTAGCCACGTCTGTAATTCATCTATCAGCCAATTCTCTGCAGATGCATTGTCTTGAAAGTACAACTTTTTCCTCCCTTAGCAACACTTCTTAATTTGATGAAAAATGTTGTCATGATGAGTCTAATAATTTTCCAGTAGGCAATAATTAACTGAATTACAGCTAAACTAGGGGAACTTTATGGAGTTAGAAAGAGCCCCCAACAAATTCTTCTCTGAGAAAAGGAACCAAGCACTTGCACTCTGATCCTTAATTGCCCATGAAAGGGGTAAGATGGCTGTGACACTGTGCTGGTTTAGAGGTAAACCAGCAGGAGAAATGGACCCACCACAAGAGAGATTATAAGTCAGAGTTACAATTTAATGAAAGATATTTACCATAAATACACTGACACTGCTTTCAACTTACCAAAAACCCAGCAGTATAACCCAGTGTCCCGGGGCACAAGCCCAAAGGGGTTTGTTAGCCCTGGTGCTGAGACCCACGTGGTTCCCCCAAGTCCTAAGCAAGAAGAAGTGAAAAACCTGTTGGTGCAGCTGATGGCTGTGGTCTGGTCGGAAGTGATGGCCGTAGTCCATTCGGGAGTGGTGGTTTCCTCCAGTCGAGGTCCTGCTGCTCCTCTAGATCCCACAAAGAGATGTTCAAGTTCTTCTGAGCCCTGTTTATATACCCTCAGGGAGCACTCAGTCCCTCCCCCAGGGCGGGGACTCACACAATGGGTGATTAACTCTATGAGTCATGGGATATTGTTGAACCGTTGATGGCCCATTAGCACCCACACCCCCTCAGGCTGGGTGTGGAGGTGCTAACGACTTCCTGGGTAATTGCTGCGAATGGTCCATTATTCTTGGGGAATGAATAGAGGGTGTAGAATACACAGCCTTGATCACCCCCCACACAGTGATAACCGGTGTCTTCTGCTGAACTAGGACAGACACCTATTTAAAGAAGTCACAGACCTGCTGTGGTTTTGGGAGTTGGGGGTATTTTGCTATAAGCCAGTGTTTGTCATCATCTTAGGAAAAAAATTGTGCATGAAAAATACAGAAGCCTCCAGTTTTTATCAAGCCTTCTTCGTCATACCTTTTTTTTCTCCTTTGGGGAATGCTTTCTAGCTGGATTGTAATTAACATTAGTATCCTTTTTCAGTGCAGGTTGTTTAGCTTGGTAACCTAATTCATAGGGAAAAGAAATCCTGATAATGGATAACAAGATCTGTCAAGGTGAAGGGAAAGTCATGAACACAGGCAAAGCAAGGTAAAAAGGTCAAACTAATAACAAACAAGTAGTCTCCAAATCTAGTGTGCAATAAAACTCTCAAAGACAGAACACAAAGCTCTACTTCTGTCATTTCTGCCCTTTTTGGCCCTCTCTTTTAAGACTACTTCCTAATCACAAGGGAAGGGAAAATTAGACGGGACAACCCTTAGGTCCCAGGAACTGTTCCTCTCCCTCCACTCTGGGCTGACACAGAAAAGCATCTCTAGTGTACCAAGAAAATGTGCTAATGAGCTTATTTTCTTCCCCGCTGAGAGATAAAAGATACCTTTCCTGAAGGGGAGTTGCTGTTAGAAGGTGCCATTGAAGTAAAGCAGCAGCAGGCAGCAGGTTGCCATCATTTCTGGATTCCACTGAGACCAGAGGAAATTATTTTCTTGTTTTGAAGAGTAGATAAAGATTATTCAGAATTTGAAAACAAATTCAAGAAGTCTTACAATATAAATCTATGCTCCTGTTTTCCCTTCATTTAGCAGGTTCTCTTCCCTTTCTTTTCCCTCCTAGAGGACAAACATTTCTTCTGTAAGGTTTTATCACACTACGATTATGAAATCTCAGCTCAGTCTTCCTTCAGTTTTCCGGAAGGAATTTTCAAAACAGATGAAAGCACTAGAAAGCATTTCCTAGATGTCCCAGAGTATTTCCTTCACATCAGAAAGTGGACAGTCTCCAGTGAGGGAAAAAAAAGAAAAACTTAGTTTCAAGAGGGTCTTCATTAACAGCTAGACTATCCAATGCTACCTTTCTTTTTTTTTCTTTATGTCATTGTGTTTAATTTATACAGATTCAGCAATCCTTAAAAAGCAAGCTATGTTTTCTGCCCTTTCCAGAAATGGAGAACCATATTTCATGACTGGAGAAAATGAAACTACTCAAGGCTTATTGCACATAGCTGGAAAAATCAGCTTTTGAAATCCCTCAACACCAACACACTGCCTTTCATTTAATCAGACATATTTTTATGGAGAAGATTGTTATTGAAGAAATAAATGTGAAATAGCAGTACACCAGCCACAAAATTCTTGGAAGAATGGTTAAAGCATGCTATCCTGCAATGGCTAGCTATTTAAAGATGGGAAGCAGTGCAGCATTGTAGGACTGGACACTGGTAGTGGACAAGATGCTGCGATGCTTCTATGAGCCAATGGGAAGTGAAAAGCAAGGGATGGATGTGGTAATCTCAAGTGCTGTGCCCTGCTGTTTGCCTTGGTACTGCCAGAGGTTTTCCTGGGTGAAGAGTGTGCAAGGACTCCATTTCTTCATTTCCTCTGGGTGTACTACAAGCTGCTGACAAGGACGTTCCCTAGCAGTTTAGCTTCTCCACCCCTGCAGTGCACGCTGGGGCCTGCAGTTCCCATGACTCAGTCAGGGTGTTTGAAATTATATACTTGCAGCCAGTGTAAAAGAACTTTCTGAAGTGTGAAAGTATGCATTGCTTATGTACTGCCTTGGAGTACTGGGCCAGTTTGCACTCTACACACTCCTCTTTACGGAAGAAAAGAATAAGGATGGCTCCAGATTTCTGTACATATTTGAATCTGTTATCCCACAGTTCTTTTGGAGATTATAACTTTTTTATCCTATATTATGCGGTTCATTGCCTGCATGAAAATATATCTTTTGATACATATCACATAGATGCTGAATCCTGTATATTATATAGGTGTACTGCTGTGCTAGACAGAGATTTGTTTGTTGTGCTTAATATGCCAATAGCAATTGATGCACTATTTCAATACTACTAAAACCCATTAAAATGCAAACTGCAGTTTCAGTTATTACAGGAGACTACTGGGAAAGTGCATGGTTGTGCAGAGATAGCTAAAAAAATTGAAGTTCAATATAATGCGCTTTTCATATGGAAAAAAGAAATCCCTCTGATTTTGTGTGAGAGAGGTTATTCTGTAAAATTCTATTCTAAAAACCCATTGTTTTCTGGCTGGTTGTGGTTTTGTTTGTTGTTTGGTTTTTTTTCTCACCTAGATTTACTAGAAGGTCACTTTATTAATTTAGGAGAGTCAAACAAAGCAGTGGTACTGACAGCCTTTCACTATCCAGGATGGTCAGGGGCCTGTGGTTAGAGGAAGTTGTGCTTGTATAGTCTGGAGGAGAAGAAAATAATAAGCCATGTAATAATGGCCAACAGCTACTTCAGGGAAAGTCACAAAGAGGGGGGAGATGAATTCTTCATAGCAGTCACAGATGATACAGTGGGATGCAAAGGACACAAATTGTGTCTTGGGAGGTTCTGATTGGACATGAGGAAAAACTTCATCACTAAGAGGTCATTGCAACACAGGAACAGTTTACCTGAGCATGTGGGAAACTTTGAAAGTTTGGAACTGGCTTAGCAAAGCCGTAGGTGATCTGATAATGTACTGGGAATACTTTTGCACTAAGTGGCATAGTGGATTTGATAGCTTTTAGAGGTCCCTTGACATTGACATTATCATGATTCTTTGATTACTCACCAACCTGTAGTGCAAATGAGAGGTTTTATATCATCAGCAATTGCAAAGCCATTCTAGATCATCTATCCACAGGAGCTATAAGCACAATATTAATTTCCCAGAAGAACTGTATTACATTTTTTCTGATAAGAAAGAGTTCCAACAGTTCACTTTTCAATTTTACTTACTCCTTTAGACACTTTAAGCACAGGATGTCCAATATAAAGGCATTTTCCTGAATTAAGGACATATATAATAAAATTTCTGGCTTCCCCAAACAGAAAAGTTAATACTGACTTTCTGTTGATTGTTCTTACATTGAACAAGATCCTCTAAATGCTGTTCTTTTTTTACATAATGATAACAGCAGTGCCAAAATATTTTTCAATACTGTTTGTTCTTAGCCATAGCAAGAGTAAATCATTGACATAATGAATGGGCAGACAAGGAACAGAAGAGAGGGAGTACATATAGTAGAAAATGGAGGTAGGGACATATGCCATGATTCAATGAACATTGTTTACAGTGGGGAAAGGTGAGCTATAAATGTTGTTCCTTTAAGGTCTGAGTCAGTACTACCACAGCACAACTGTCTTCCAATAATTGTCAAAACTGGTGTGTTTTTTTTTGTTTTTTTGGGTTTTTTTTCCCCAATAATGAATAGAGTGGAGGGTTCAGAAAATCACATTCTTCAGCCTCCCCAGGAAAACAGACACTTTCATAATGCTTTTGATGAAGTGTCCTGGGTCTCTGGCGCTGCTGCTTGCTGCACAGGCAGAGAAGTTCCCAGGTCTTCTTTCATAAAGAACTGCAGACAAGTTTTTATGACGGTTTTATTTCCTTCACTGCCTTTGAGAGTATATACATATTGCTCAGGGCAGAGGCACAGCTCAGTGGCAAATCGCTGAAGTCACAATTCATGTTTGGATTTTCTAACAGCAGTCATGCCTGACTCATTTATAAGGGGAGGGGGGGCAGGGGGAGAAACAGTTTCATGGACAAACAAACCTGTGGATGTAAAGCTATATCTTGCAGTGGACAAATACAGGAAAGAGTCCCCAGTGTGTCCTGGGCTGGTTTGTTTGTTGGGTTTAGCTGATCTGACAGATTTTTCTTTTGCTGTTCTGTGGCTCCCGTAAGCCAAGGGTGAACACCAAGGCCAGACTTCTCATACATTGTTTCCTCCTTTAGGAATTCCAGATTGTGTTCAAAGCTGACCTCTTCACTTCTGCATATTGAGGCAAAGTGCTGTCTACAAGACACTGTATGAAGAGTCCTTCAGCCACCAGTAGTCTGTGCATTGTAAAACCATTCCACACAGCTGGAGAACAGCACAGACAAGGCTTTTTGGACATTAGGGAGACACTGGTGTGGATACTGTAATAATATGCAGTCATATGTTCTCACACATCTTCACAATTATGGAGAAGTTTCTGCAAAGCTTAATGAGAATATTTGGAGTTTCTGTTTGTAACATGAAGCCCAGCAGGTTTACAAAATATATGTGCCCCAAAGCCTTTGCTCAGCTCTCCTGTGAGATAACATACGATGTATGCTCAGCCTTGCAAGATGAGTGATCTGTGCGGGTTTAAAAAGTGACTGGACAAAATCAGGGTAGAAACAACCTATTCACAGCTATTAAGTACAGAGAACCAGTTCTGGTTCAGGAAGTCCCTAGAGGAATGGCAAGTTCCTGGAAGCTGCTTACATTCTGAATATATTTACACTCCAAACCTTGTTATTGGCATAAAGGAATAGTTTAACATCTGCTCTATTAATGTTTTAACAGCCTAATAGTCCAGATTACTACTGCATTTACAATAACATGCACTCTGAGTCCAAATTTAATATGGAGAGATCTCAGGAGTAATACAGTTAAAATTGTTTTACATGAAGATTTATTGATTTCTTCTTTTTCTCTGATGTTCTGAAGAACCTTCCAAAGGGCCCTCTCAGTGCTAAGGTCAAAGAGCTGAGTCTCATAAAAAGTAGGTAGGATTGCAACAAGTCATCAGTTTCCTGAGGTATTTGCTGTGAGCAGGGTGAGGATGACTAGGGATCTCTTTCTCCTCAGCCTTGGATCTCTTTGGGAATAGTTTTGTCATAGCCTACCTCCTTCCCCCTGCTTCTCAGGCAAAGTCTGGGATGAGCTGACTGTGCTCCATACCCTGGAGAGGTTGGTTGTCCCACAGTGGCTACACAGGGGTTCCAGCCCTCTGTCCTGGGCACTCCCAATACAACAGGCACATGGCCAGTAGGCAGTTGATGGCACACCTAAAACCTGTGTCCTTTTACTTCTTAGCGTCAAGGATCATATTTACAGGGCTACAGCTAAGAGAAAACTTAAGGAAAATATTGTTCTTGTTGTACCTTACCTTACTTTATAGCCTCTTCCATGTGCATTTACTGTTGTCTGCTGCTGAACTGAGGATCCAAGACTAGACAGATGCTTTGCTTGCCCCACTGCAGCCCTCTTTATGTCTCTGTAAATACAGATGGAGCCAAAAGCCAGTAATCTTGTCAGCTATGTATGGTACCAATGCCTCTTGGCCTCCCACATTTATAAAACTGCCACCTAAAAAGCACATCTTTAGCAAGGAAGCATCCTAGTTTGTTCTTCCTTGTGTTCAGGGGTTTGAGGGAACAAAGGATCTGAAGAAGGGCAGTATTCATGAAAAGTGTGAGAGTGTAGAACTGAGAGTATTTTCTGATGGGGTGAGGAACATGATACGATGCTGAACACTTGATGGGAGGCCAGTGAGGGTGAGGTTAGCACAGGAGTGGTGGTAGGGAATATGGGAGAGCTGAGAGAATGATGATTCCTCGCACGAACATCATCTTATATCAAGAAGACATCCATGACAGATTGTAACAAAGTCTTGAATGTATGCTTGTTTGACTCATGATAGAGTTCCTGTTTGGGTACCCAGCAGAAGTTTGCATCTGTCAGACGAAGGCAGATAAATGCAAATCTTAAATGATGTAATAAAAATTATAAACTGAAGAGGTTACATTATATCTCAACTGAATTCTTCCATGGTGACTGCTGAAACATGGAGGTTTTCACATAGCAGCATGAATGTTGACATACAAGTGAAGGCTTTTCTTCATTATTTGTTCCTTTCCTGTAGTAATTGTACACATTTTAGAAGGCGATGACGAAGTATGTTGGGAAACCCAAATCTTCTTAGCATCTGTCTTCTTTCTCTTCCTGTGACAATGTTACCATACTGACCAGGTGTCTTTGTCCTGCTTCATAAACAGTTGAAATTCTTTCCTTAAGGACTAATGAGTTATTACTCATTACTTTGCTTATCAAGTATTTTCTCCACAGAGAAAGATTCTCTTGTTGCACTTTTTCCTGTCCTACAATGCATTGTTTAGGGATACATCCATCACAGGAATGAGCTCCAGTAACTCCAGAGTTATCAGTGATTCAGATTTTGTAAATTATTATTAATCTGATCCATACTGACTTTTTGATACATTGTATATTAAAATTGTGTATTGAATCCAAATATTTATTTTCACAAACCAAAATAAGAAACTTCTGTCTGATTGGTTTATATGAAATATTTTGTTAGGAACTTGTTGAAGTTATTGATTCAAGAAGAATAGGTTGATAGGTCTGCATTTTTATATACTGCATCTTGGATTCATAAGCCAATTGTTCTAGAAAAATATGCTTCAACCCTGAAGCAGTGTTAACTGTTACTTTACCTCTGTTATTGAATTACTTTCTAAATGAGGCATATCTGATTAAATCATTTTAAAGATCAAACAAATAGCTCCAAATTTGATTAATTTGCTATTCATGAGCCACACTGAAGTCAGAAGAGGCTTTTTTAGCAGCAAATTGATATTAAACAATTCAGGTTCGCATTCATACAGTATCACTGAAAACCCAATAGAGAATATGCGTTACTTAAATAGTTTATGACTGACAAAGAATAAGTCATCATATTTGTAAGATTCTTCTAACCTGTACTGTAAAAAGTTAGGAATATTTACACTGAAATCATTGTGGTTGCTGAGATGCAAAATATATAATCAATAGAAGAGGGCCCATACTCCTGATGATGTAAACCCTTCCCTCAGGTTTTTTGAAGAAAGATGAAAATTGCTACAGTGGAATTACATTGACATATATTATCATGAGAGAAGGGTCAGGCCTTGACATTCCTGAGATTAATGAGAGGCAGCAGTTAAAGCTGTCATATGTCATGTTGTTTTGGTTTTTTTCTTGCTTTTTCTTCCCCTCAGAAGTGTTATGTTTAAAGCTGCACTCAGCTCCTGGAATCATGAGACTATACTATGCTTTTACCTTCCTTTTAAAGACATTTTTTAAAGTCTTTGAGACTGCTGGACAACCAGATTTCTTGTAGTCTCACTTGTGTGTGTATTTAACACCACAAAAAATGCCCCACTCAAACACAACCTCTTGACCCTTCCTGATGGAGGAAAGGAGAACCAGCTCACGTGGCTGCATCCACTCAGTGATGCTTTCCAAGCTTACTTGAATGCCTTCTTCTTTGCCAGGTGTTTACCATATTTTTTTCCTTTACTTCCTACGTGAATTTAGTGACACTTTTTTTTAGATGTCCATATCTGGTATAAGAATTGTCCTTCAAATTATTAACCCTATAGGGAAAGATGGAAGGTCATGCCTAGTGACTACACTGCCACTGGATATCATTAAACACAATCACGGAATTTACACTTTATCATTCTAAAACACAGATCCTCAGTTTAAGGACAGTCATGTAAGCTCCTGTCAGAGTTAACTGAAAAGAAAACAGGCACCTCCAGAAGTCAATTCATTTGATACCAAGATGAATCCCTCTTTATTACAGAGTAAGCCTAAATGTCTTAAACTAGATGCCTCATAATGGCTGCAGCGTGATGCAGTGTGTCTCACTCCTGTCTCTGAGGAAGGAAAAAAGCTACAGACTCTACAGACTGAAGTTCAGTGTGGTGCATAGTATTCTTAATGGTGAGTACTTGAAAGTGCATCACTGATAACTCACACAGATTTACAAAAACAGGCCACTGAATTGCTGTTTATAGTGGAGCTTATTATCATTTACTCTACTCAGGATGAGTGACCTTGAAATTTTTGCTCATCAGAGTCTTGAAATTTCATTTATTGCCTAGTCTCTGGCAAGGAAAGGAGACCATCTCCATGCTCTGATTGTTAATTGCAAGCAGTAGATGCACTAATTGCTACAGTGCTCTAGCTGTTCATTTTGGCTTTTTACCATTGCCCAGTGTCGACACCAAGGTGTAATGACAGTCCCACTTTGCAAAGAATGGAGGAGTTTCTGAGTGTCAGTCTAGCCCCGCAACTGCTGTGTAGTGTCTTCTCTCTCTCCCCGCTCCTCTTTTTAATTCTTATTATCTCTTTCTATGACAGGCACCATGAACAAAGTTTTCAAGGCAGAGTGACACAACTCAGAATATAGATATGAAGATACAGATGCAGAAAACAAAACTGTGGACCACGCAGAGAGCTCCCTTTACTCTGATCAAATAAGCACAACCTCCCGCTCTGTTCCAGGTACGTTAACTTTTGTTGGTATTTTCTATCCAGAGCAGATGGCAATTTTTGTGTAAAATGATGCTCTTACTGACTTAGATTATCATGACCTTGCAGCTGCAATAACACCCGTCTTGTGAACATATTTTGTGCATGACTGCCTATAGTTCTTAATATGTAAACATAAACATAAGAAAACCAGCATCAGTAGTCCTGCCAGTGAAACATCAAGGGATTAGACCTATTTTATCCTGAAGTTTCCCTATTTTGAGACAATTTTTTAATTGAAGACATCTCTGGGTGTTCTGTAGCCATTAATTATTGTCAGCATCCCAGTGCACAAGGCAAAGTTTTTCAAGCCAGTTTCATATTTATTGAAATATGATTTATTGATCTTTAAATGGTCATATGACTTTTATCCAGGACTGCAGTATGCAACTGCTGAATGTCCCATTGGTTCTTTTCAGGGTTATGTAGTTCTTATGATCAGAACCTAGGTCTGAAAACCAGGCTTGACATACAAAGAAAAAGCTTTGGTTCCCAGGAGTGACTTTGCTTCTCAGTAGCATGTGAAGCTTCCTTGAGGAAGCACTAAAAGAGCAGGACACAAAAATCAGAGTTTGTTCCCTGAGTTCAACTGTCTGATTTAAATGTACCCGGTTTGTACACTGCTGAGGAGAGCAGTCACTTCTGGGAAAAAAAGGGCAACCTAAGAGGCTATATTTAGTTGTTTGTTTTTCACAAAGCTTTCTCTAGGACCTTTAGCAGAAGACCCTTATGTTCAAAAAAAAAAAAAAAAGAAGAAATTCTCAATATGCTTCCCATCTGGCTCTTGAACCTGAATCCTTGCAAATACTCCAGAGAAGTGTCCTGAAAGCTGTGCTTGCTGTGAAAGGCCACCATGGTCTTATTGTTCTGTCCTACAGCTCAGGCCTCAGAATATCTGAATGGACAATTCCACACAGACTCCTTCCAGCCAGACCATGCACTGTATTCCCTCAGATAAGAGGAATCTGTCCATCATCTCGTGTCTTCTGTTTCTAAAGTCAGCTCTGTTAATGCCACCAAAATATAGATTCCGTCCACACCACTGGTATTTCTTCAAGGTGGTGTTGATATGTAAGCTTGCTCTCAATTCTTCATGCAGATATACAGGTTAGCACACTAAAGGTTTGGAAGTAATACTGAGATTTTAGTTTTAGAAGAGTATTTAGTCTTTTTCATTTCCCACATCATTCAATTATTTAATTCCTCAAAATTTTCACTTTGCTTCTTCCCTCTTCTGCAATTTGGAATGGATAGTGTAGAAGAAAATAAATTCCTCTTATTTTCAGATCAGCTCCTACAGTTTCCTTCATTGTTTTAAATGGTATCCATTTCTTTGTCTTATGCACTGTGTTATATGCAGTCTCTGGGGACTACACAAATTATTTTCTGTAATGTATACCGAAAGATAAACTACTCAAAGTGCAGCATAATCTTTCCAAACCTGACTCCTTAATTTTTAAAAAGTATATATAAAATGGCACACCACATGGGGCCTATTCATAAGTTTCAATTTTGGAACACATTATTCCAATCGCAGCTTATATAGGTACCTTCTCATCATTGAGAGAATAGATATTGCAGTTGCTGCTGTATATTATGCCATCCACCTTCTCTCTACTTTGTGGATCAGTGGAGAATTCCTGACTCCAGGCATTTCTTTCTTGGTATGTACAGTTTAAGCAGGTCTCTGTCAGCACCTTGTAGGCTGTGTTCAGAGAACCAGATCTTCAGATATTGTAGTTGTTGTGAGGTCTGAGGGAAGTCCTCTTGCTCTCCACCTCTCAGGAGATCCACCCAGGACCTGGGTAGTCTGCTTCATGCGTATGAGTTGAATCAGGCAGATAAGCAAGGTTTCCATATCTCTGGGTATTCTTCAGGTATATTTATATCTACTTCCTTTGATCTTTACTTTGAAGACTTAGCTTGTTTCCAAACATCCCACAGTTATGCTCTTCTGCATCTGCAAATATGTTTCATAACAACTTCAAATACGCAGTCATGTTGAGAAAGAACTGTGGCCCTACACTGTTCTCTGTTTTTCAGTGTACTATATTGTATGGCAGCTTTGAATTTCTCAGTGAAAGCCCAGATCCTTGATCATTAAAAAGTCAGGAATCATGATTTGAGATGAAAGAAAATAAGTGTTATAAGTTGGCTTTATAAACCTACTAGACCATTCATATTCTGTCTACTACAGTACAAATGCACAGTGTATCCTTGTCCATCTTGCATGACAGCAAGCATGTACCAAATTACATAAATACATATGCAAATACATAGAAAATATTTCTTCACTTTTCCCCTGACTTCTTTCAACCTACGCTTTGCATGTACTATTTGTACACAGCTCCTAGTGATCACTCTAATCAGCAAAGGTCCATGCCTCATTTGGTGTGCACCAGCCTAGCATGATATTAGTGTTGTAAATGTAGAAATACGTGCAGCTTCGTGCCTGCTGCTGCTGCATGCAAGAGCCACTTTGCAACAGCAGTGGGAGGCAGAGACAAGTCTTCTTGCAAAAGCACATGACTCTGCTACCTGGACGTTAGAGAAATAACCTTTAAATGTACAGCAGTACATAATTTATTGTGGCTCCATGGCCCAGATGCATATGCACATGAAATAGTACATTACAACATTTTTTAGACCATGCCTCATTTCCCTCTGTCACTAGCCAGGTTACTTGCTTGGACATTGCACCTACAGAACTGTATATGCGTATAGCTTTGAATTTCAATCTCCAAGCAAGATGATCATGCTACAAACAGATATGGAAGACAATATGAAAAAAAAAAGTTTATAAAAGGAATCCTGAGTGGTGGTGTGCTTTTTTTTTTTTTTTAATGACTGCCTTTGCTCTGTTCACTTCTGCTTTGCATTAATGGTAAAAAATAGGTATTTTCTTGCAAAATTAAACTTATTAAAAAGAGTTTGATGTTACTAATTTGCTTCAAATGTTCATTTAATAACATTAACAGCTGGATGGTTACTGCTTGATATATAGTCCTAAAATTTCCTATGAAGAACAGTGTAGGCATAGCTCAAGTATTTACAAGGGGACATGCTTGAGAGACATATTAGTCACATCTTGGTGTCCTGGAATCTACATCTGCAAATCTCATTCTGGGCTTTGGTCTCCCTCATAGCATTACAGGGTTAAATATTATTTGCTCTTCTGAAAGTAATTTTTTTACTTTTTATTAATTTGTTTGTTCTCAAGAAAGGTGACATCTTTTAGCAAGTAGGCCTACAAGCACAAAGCACTTTAAAGAGAAAATATGCTAAACATCATGTGGGCAGAATACTTGGCAATAATGACATTAGGTTACTAGCAGCCTGCAAGAATGTTCCAATATAACAATCTGTCCAGAGATCACAAAACAATGACATTTCACTTGAAAGTAGACCTGAAACTGTACCCTTTCAACTGAAAAGATGTTAATCATCATTTAGGAAGACTGGTTAGACTTAATGTCAATAAATTTACAGACTAACCTAACCAGTGTCGCTGTCCACCAATCTGTTGTTCCATATGTCCAAATCTACAGCAGAGAAATGTCTTAGGATAGAGCAACATATTTCATGCTCTGAGGCATCCATCACAGCTGGGTTTGGGCTCTGCCTCCTGGAATGTTTGCACCAGTGCTTGCAACTGCCTCCCTCATCAGTGGCATCCAAATGAGCCTACTTACTGGAGTTATTCAGCTCTTCCAGCTGACATGAAAAAGTGAGTGGTAGTCCCAGGTCTTACAATTTGTAAGCCTTCCTTCAAAGCCAGTCAGTTGCCAGACAGATGATGGAAGGCACGCAGGCCAGCAGCTAGCCTAGACACTCTATTAGAAAGCATCTAGTGGTACAGGAGCTGTTGCCATCTCAACAAACATCATAAGTTGTGCCTTGGTCCATCCTCTAAGAATAAAGGTGTGACAGATGTGCAAAAGAGCACTGAGACACAGCAGTGCCATTTGCCCTGTTTTTTCAAGGCAATGAATGAAAGTTTAGACAAGCAGCTTTCTAGGAAGGGAATAGATGTGGTTACGCACGTTCACATAGCTGCCAAGAGCGTTGATTTGTGCATCTGTTTGGCCATGGCTAAGAGGCCAATACTTGACTGAAATACAGTTCATGCCTTGTTTCTTCCCTAAAAAACTGGTCAAAACCCCCCGAACCTTCCTAAAATAGCCTAAAATATCAATGAAAACACCTTTGCTCCCTTAAACAGATACTGGGGCTTAAGGCCAATCCCCCATGTGCTCCATGATGTGATCTCTGTAATGCAACAGATGTTTAAAGGTGCTACAGGCAAGCCAGGGAGGGAAGACCAACTGCTAATCAAAGAGCAGTCCCAGATCCAAAGGAAAGCACAGCTGACAACTCATTTTAGAGGATTCTTTTTTAGGAAGAGAAAGGCTATCAGTATTGCCTCCACTCAGAGACTCCTTATTCATACAAAAGAGCAGCTAATGAGCGGAAGTCAATTTGGAGAAAATCATTATGATGTGAAAAGCCTAGAAGAGAAAGGATTTTCCTCGTTAGAGTTTGTAAGACTGCTCAAAGTAGAAAGTTATGTTGATATTCTGGATGAAGGAATCAAAGACTTTTAGTCAAGATGATCAGGATCATATCCCACACATCAAATTTAACCAAAGACAGTCCTGAAGATATCTGGGACCATGGTAAAATTTCATACTCTTGCAGGCTCACTGACTGCCATTTCTTGCTAATACTGAAGCAGCATCCAGAACATCAACATAACTTTCTATTTTGAGTAATACAAAATACTGATAGGCCTGCTTCTGAGGTAGATAGAAAATCTCTTTTGCTTAGCACCTCCTGCAAAACTGTTATCTAAAGAAGGAACTGGCCTATGTTTTTTAATTTTTATGAAATGTGTACTTTGGATGTATAATTCAAACATATATATGTGAATGCTGAGCTGTATCTACGCTAATATACAATATATAGTACACAAATGTGTTATACCATATATACAATGAGAAATTACAAAGCCTGACAGAAGAATAAAAAAAGGCCCCAGACAATCAACTAACTGAACAAAAAAACCCCAACCACTGAACAACAACAACTAAAAAAAACCCCACAAAACCCTAAGCACCTTTGATTTGCTTTCCCACTTTTCAGGTTATCACTTATCAGTGTTTTTATCGCTTTCAACCTTCCTTGGAAAACAACAGTTAAAGTTTACTACAGACCATGTTTCCTAAGACTCAAATAAATTCTCCTCTCTCTCCTTCTCCTGGTATTACACTGTGTGATTTTGTAACTCCTTTTTGCTTCCATGTTCCAAAACTGTCTGTGTGTCCTTAGCTCTTAAAAAGATTTCTTACTTTCTTAGATAAAAAATTGATGCTGGAAACACTTTTTTTTAAAAATCATTTTTGCATATTCCTATTCTCTCAATATACATAGTGTAGCTGGGCCAGGCCAGAGGTTCTCTGGGGTAATATTTATTGAAACCTACTCATAACTTTCATGCATTTCTTTCAGCACCTAACTATTTCAAAAGGTAAATGCTATGAAAAATAGTATAGTGTTTCCAAGAAGCCCTACCATGTACAAAAACATTTCTACAGATAAAGAATGAGGTAAAAATACATGGACATGTATGCAGTTCATACTGATAGACCTGTCTGAGGTCTTGATTGGTTTGGAAGAGGAATGGAAATGAGTAAAAGAGCACAGTATATGGTTTCGTATTTTAGAAATGCTTTTGAAGAACTTCAAATTCTATAAAAAGTTGTCATTTGGTCACAACCATATAATACAATACTCCATTTTTCTGGATATGCTTAAATTTCTTTAAAAAACTGTGACTCATTTTGAGCTATAAAATGAAGCAGCTACTTAGGGCATAGTTTGTATGTCAAATGACACAGTTTCTATACCAAATAAAATTTCTGATGGTCAAGTTAGACTATACAGCAAAAGATTAAGATTGTAACATAAAAAGTATTTCAGAAATGCCACAGTGCAATATAAAAAATATTTCAGAAATGCCACATGGCTTACTCTCCTTGCCTTACACAGCCCAATCAGACTTTATTACTTAGTTTTCAAAAAGACCATAAGTAAAACAGAAGCAGTTGTCTAGAGAAGGGCAGCAGATCATCAGAGAGTCGGATCTGCTGCCCTTGTGAAGGAAGTTGCAAATAACCATGGCTATTACTGGAAAGAGTTGTAAGAGAAGATATGATAAGGGAACCTAAAATATTGTTGCAACTCAGGACAGACAGGCAAGACTCAGGAAAGATATCTTGGAGCCATTCCTGACTTTTCCAGAATCACTGACCTGCTGTGCAACAGCAGCCAGAGAAGTCAATAAGGCTCTGGGCATCATCATGGAAAGTACCGGCAATGCCACATTTCAAGAAGGACATGGTGGGATTAGAGAAGGTGGAGAGAAGAAAACTGCATCGATCAAAGGGATGCAGGGGTTTCTTCATAAGGATTGATTAAAGAAGCTGTGGTCTTCAGTGATTAGGGCAGGAGATGGATGGGGGACAGGACTGAGTTTTACAAATCACAAAGGCAGAGAATTACTTGGATGTATAACTGGGCTGTTACCTGGATCCCATGAAGTATTGGCACTGGTTGTGCTCAAAGAAACTAGTAGGAGACTGGCTTAAAGCAGAGCAATGAAAGCACCTCCCCGGGCTGTGGGTGGTGAGTACCTGGGTTTTTGGCCACAGGATATTGTGAAAGCAGACACTGTCAGCAGCTCCAAGGCAGGAGGGGAGTGGTCAAACTCAAGGTCCCCAGGTCCACACACATATGTTGAGTGCAACAAGCAGGACTGCATTCCCTCTAACACCTCTTACACACAGTCCTGAATGATGGAGGAGTATGAGGAGGGTATGCTGCAGGTAGCCAATGCACCACCTCTATGAGATAGAGAGTTATTCTGTACCCTTCAGGAATTTTATATATTCTAAATACATAATGTAGTAAAGGGTAATTAGGAGATCACATTACCACCAGTCTATAAAATGTAGACAAAGAGACAATTTATTTCATAATCAGCAAAGTGTAAACAGAAAATAGAAACTGTTTTGAATACTCAAAATTCATGGAAATCATTGTGAATGACACTGAGTTAAGTAGGTCATCTAGCCAAGACATGAGCTATCCACCAATTAGGGCAACATCAAGAGGAATACTTGTCAGCTAATCCCTGAAGACAGGAAGAGGTTCATTCTGTGGATAATTCATTAATCACAGTATGACTTGGGTTGGTTTGTTTGTTTTCTGGCACAGTTTTTCTCTTGCCCATGTGAAAGAAGGGAATTATTTCACAATGTATTGCTTCACCTTTTACAAGGGCAAGGCCTTTAAAAGGGCAAGCAGCAGAAGGTAACTCCCATAAATGCAAATGTATTTACTTCTGCTTCCATAACTGTGGCAATTATGCATTCAGGAAAGGCTGATGTGTTCAGCTCCCTCAATACAACACACATTTTGGCTCACAAAAGAGAGCTGGTAAATTTTTGCACTTCCTTCATGTAAATATTTTCTTGAGTCTGTCTCTCAAGTGGTCTTGTCTGCCAGGTATTGCTCTTTCTTATTATTGCCTGCCACTGCATGGAGCTGGTTTTCTTTTGCTTTTGTATTAGAGCAGCCTGAGGACCCAGAGCTGAGTTCCATGCTACTGAGAGACAATGAACTGTGACCAGTAAGATCTCCAGTAGCACAGGTGAAGTCCTCTATCCTTTCAATAGCCAAATTAGTAGAAGTTACAGGGCATTATTGCTACTTTCTCTATGATTCTAGATTACATGTACTGTCATACTTAAGAAGACAAGGTAAGTTATAAGATGGCACTTCTAGCCACTGCAGAAAAGAGAGGGAGTTTGCGTGTTTTTTGGGTTTTTGGGGGAGTTTTTTTGTTTGGTTTTTTTTGGTTTTTTTTTTTTTAAACTTTGAGTTTCTAATTTAATAAAGCCTTGAAGGTTTAGACATGTTTTGTTGTTCTGGTTTTCCTCCTCTCTATGTCCTTCTCATCAAACACGAATATTATACAATGAGAGGCTCTTGATATGGGGTTTTAGAAGTTACTGCACAGCCAGGAGCTATTTCTAGCGCTGAATCACCAAACTAAAATGGAGTGACTGAAAAGTCACCTACCATATTACTTCCAAGTGAAGTCACAACTGTAAGAAATGTTTTGATGGAACTTTGTATTATAAATCTACTCTCCTATCCTTGTCAGCATCAAAAATTAGTGGGAATATGACATGCTTTTGTGTCAGTTCATGCCTAGGTAATGCAACAAGACAGTCCACACATCCCTGCAGCTCTTTGTCAATGCAGGTGCCTTAGATTACAGGATATGCCGCATCTGCAACATTCTTGTTTTGTGGTATCTGTGTTCAACCCCTGTCTCAGGACCCAGCTGACAGCAGTAAGGGTTGGCCATAAGTTCAAATTTCAGAATCCACTAATAAAACATTGGCTTTCACTCTTATCTAGAAACTGTGGGAAATTAATTTAAATTCACAGTTCCTCAATGACCTAATCATCCTCACTTGTGCATTAATTGGCTTTATAAGAATGCAGACTATGAAGAAACAATAAAAACAATATTCCCACAGATACATTAAAATAAGACATGCTCCATGATTCTGTTTTATTAATCTCTTCTCCCCATCAGATGTTAAGAGGAGAGGCTGTTCTACCTTTTAAGGCATCAGCAACTTCAAGCTTCTGTGCACAGAATCTGTCTGCTTTGACAAGAAAGAGGACTGTAGCTGCAAATGTAAAGACAAAGAGTGGTAACAGCTTCTTTAAATAGAAACAAAGGGGGTTTTATGAGTGACATACTGCAAAGTTTGTCCTGATGGAAAAAAGGATAAAAAGAGACCTGAAACTTTCCTGCAAATCCTTCTACGTATTTGCAGGAGGAAAAAAAAAAAAAAAGTCACTGATAGTAGTGGCCCTATCAGCAGGGGAGCAAGTCGCAAACATGCCTGGCCCTGGTAGTGGTGAGTGGCTCCCCTGTACAACACTCAGGTGCAACTGAAGCATTTCAGGCAGCTCACCTCTGTCAAGGTTCTCCAGTGATCACTGAACCTAGTGTGCAACCAGAGATAAAAAAGCCCTAAAACAAAACTGCCACAAAAAGCCCACCTGGAAAGCAAGAAGAAGCCTTTAAAACCTACAGAAAAACTGCATCTTTCCAGAAGCCTGGAGGACACCTGGGAGACTGAAAGCAGCTCCTTGCTCCGGGTCTGCAAACAGCAGCTGCCAACAAAACTGACAGAGAGGGTGCCTTCAGTTTTTAATTCCGATGGTTTTACTAGTTCTCAGTTAACTAGGTATCTGCTTTACAGACACGACTGGTATTCTCTGTGTTTACAGGGAGTCCCAAAGAAGATGAAAACAAATAATTTGCAACTTAAAGCAAAAAAACATATTCTGCAATGCTGGCAATAAAACCTAACAGCATGAAAAAGAATGTTACCTTGGCATCCTAGTTACTGTTGTCCCCAAGAAAAACAGCAGAGCACACAGGTAGCACAAGCATTGTAAGGAGTTCAGCCCACATGCAGGTGAGAGACTCACAGCAGACAAATCCATTCTGCAAAGTCACAATGTCACCTCCAAATTCCTGAAGAAAAATGAGCAAAGGTGGCTAGTTTTGCCTGATGAGATTTTAGCAAAAGCTGTAGTTTTGAAATTAGAAATCCAAGACCTACTGATGTCAGAGCAGAGACTGTGCAGTTCACAATAGACTACTGCACAGATTAGGCAGCAGACTTTAGGTAATGCAAACCACGTAAGGACTTCAATTTTACAGTGTGACAGGTTTTTAATCTTAAATGCTGCTGTTGGATTTGTTTCGGAGAGAAAATGAGAAGGTTTTGTCATGACTTGGAATAGGTCACTGAGTTTTGGGGATACTCATGATCTGGGTGCAATGCTGTAAAAGAGTGATAGTGTACTCCTTAGTTATCCTTCAATGAGAGTGCAAGGTTGGGGACAGACAATGGGATGAAGGTGCCCAAAAGGAAGGCTGGAGACCTCCAGATATGTTTCTTGGAAGCAGTGCTGTCCAGAGACACTTAAAGAGCAAAACGTGTAAATGGAAATCTAATGGGACAAAGGCCCTTCAGCATTTACTGCCTTATGCTCAAAACTGCATGTGACAGGACTCCAGATGGTGTACAAATGTGAAGAGGATTTGCCTGGGCCTGTTACTGCAGTGAATTCCCCAAGCAGCTTTCACACTCAGCAAAGCTCAGGTTCATTACAATACAAAACTCCCCTGCTCACATATGTGAATGGGGACAGCACAAAGCTATTGATGGGGCTACAATCCCAGAAAGGGTAGAGCCAAGAAAATATAGAAAAGGGTAAAGCTCTGGCAGGGTTAGTGAGTATTCAATCAAATTTGTGCTGTTTTCTCAAATACCCATAAGATTTCAACTGTCATTAAATTTGAGTTGGGAATATTCCCCCAACTACTTCTCAATGTCTCAGTAGTAGGGCTGGTTTTTTTAGACAAAAGTTCCACACTTTAATTAAGCTCAAAATGTTGACTTCATGACTTGTTTTTAACTTCTTCATTCTTTATATTTAACCTTTCTAAAGATCTTCCTCTAAGCAGCCTTCATCTCCACCTTGTAATATTGTGGCGATTAGTTGGAGCTCTGCTGAGTTTATGAAAATCTTGTAAGTGAAGTCATTATAATGGACTCCGGTATTTCAGCCTCTTGCTTTTGTTAGCAAAATTATTTCCTTGAGAAAAGAAACAGATTTTGACTATGTGATGGCTCTGGATATTTGAAAAACTGTCTCCAAGTTTGTCTCTTAGTTAAGTGTTACAGCACAGTCCTTTAATTAAGGACCACAGTAAGTTATGTAATAAAGCACATACTGTCATCAGTTCAGTTATCAGGCCCTAACTGTGGCTAAACTCATATATTTCTGTCTTGTTACCTCTTTTTGTAGGTTCAAATTTTCCTTTAGTTTAAAAAAAATCCACCAAACCAAAACAAAATGATATGCCTTTTCTAGTTTACTCAGCAGTAATTCAGACAATGTAAGTTGTGAATTTCAAAACTAAAGAATTTCAGTATTATAAATAAAAGCACAAATGTACAGGTCTCTCTCTAGAAACTACATCTTCAGCTCCATCCTATGAAAGGTCAATCTCAGAAAAAAAAATATCTCCCAGGCAAACTGGGCATCTGACAACACAGCTGTCTTTGTAGACTATTTAAAGTGAGATACTTTGATAGAGTAGATAATAAACTGATGCTGGAAGGGGCACAAGAACAAAAGAAAAAGTGGGTATGTTTCCAATAAGAGCCGGCTGATGGCAAAGGCAAAGAAGTGCTGAGTGAGTAAAAGTCTGGCTGAGAGGTACAGCAGGTGTTAATGGGCTCCAGTGACTGCAGGGACTTTTGAAATAAAAGATAGGAAAAAGTCAGGCCAGAACAGAGATGGCTGCCTGCTAAACTTCTGCCTTTAACGTCAGCTGATGTGGGAAGAAAATGAAAGTTCAGCTTAGGTTCCAGATTGAAACAGGAATTGAAAATTAATAGCTTTTAATTTCCAGTAATGTTATCCAAGGATATATAATGGTGTTCAAATAAGAGAATCTGTAGACCAGGCTTGCTCATCTGTCTTCATAAGAGGGTTAATGTTGGGAACCAAAGGCAATTAGTCAGCGCATCTTCTAAAACCTGTTTATTTCACATGGGAATTGATTTCGGACTTGAAAGTCTTACAGTCCTTATGGCGAAATAAAATAACTTGGTGCAACATTTGACGTATGCAAATGACTTTATGACAATTGTAGCTCTTTTTCTTTCAGAAAATCATTTGTCAACAGGCTATGAATTTGAATTTGTTCCCAAACCAATTTCAACATAATTTTAGCATAATTTTTGTCAGCTTGCCATGATGAGTATTCATTGTTTATTTGTGCCATATGAATATTCATTCAAGTTTGCAATAATGTTCCTCTCTACTGATTTGGCAACAATCACATAAGCAAATAATTCATTGAATACATGTAATTTTTAAATACATCTTTGATATGAAGTCTACCAAGAGCATTGCAGCATTGAGAAAATTTTTCATGCCGACACTCTCAAAAGTATTTGTGTTAGTGCATTCAATGTTTGGCTTTTGATAAAACTTCATGAACCCACTATCCTCAACTTGCCACCTCAGTGCTACAGCACAGACTGCTGTCACAGATTTGCATAACTCCTGAAGTTTGAACTGCTGATTTAATAATTTATTCATAGAGTGAATAACCTATAATATACATAATTTAAGATTTTGTAAACCATCTTGTGGTGCCTATAGACATGGCTGTGTTAAGTGTTGCATACTTATATAAGGTGCAAGTTTTCATCTAAAGCTCTTAAAGGCAAGGTTAGCAAGGGGATTTCAAGATAATATAGCATAATGAGGATTATGTGTTGGTTATGTTTAATGCTGATTATTTTAATTATCCAATTTCCTGGTAGAAAAAAAAAAAGGATTTCAAATGGAAATGGATTTCAGAAATGAGGACTCTTCAGTTTTCCATTGACTCCTATCTTGTTATTATACTTCCATATTTCATTTTATATTTTAAGACAAGGGAAACACTAACTAAAAGTACATTTTTGTGGAATATTTTTTCTGCTGCCTTCAAAACTTTTTATGTCTCACCAGCCCACAAAGAAATCATAAGGTATATGTGATGCTTTTCTTCTGACTTTAAATTGCTAATGACACACAGAGGCTCAGTCTAATGGTAGTGTTTTCAAGAACATTTTCTGTCTGAAATAAAAGTGTTGATAAAAAGATAGTAAAAGCAATCTGTAGGTATTGTAACGGGCTAGTGAGGTTCAAGCATTTCTTTGATAACCTTCTCTGGCAGTATATTGTGAATTTCTCTGCAGTGATTCATTCTAGTGCTATTTTCCAGTTTGCAATTTTTCTGATTGTTTGAGTAGAATAAAACTTGGGAGAAGAAAAAGAAAATAAAGGAAGATAAAAACTTCTTCACCTTCAGTTATATTTAGTGTTTGGCAGACTGAGAAATTTATGGAGCAACTGGAATAATGGCTTTCTGTTTTCATAATTGTTCTGTGTCTGATAAGGTATTTCTAAACCAGAACATTTTGGATGTAAACCAAATGCAGTACAGTTTACTGTGTTACACATCTTTTGTTCACTTTATTGACTGTTTGGTAAAAGGAAAAATCATTAAACCTTGTGGGCGTATTCATTGCCATACTCTGCAGCTAAAAGAGGGGCAGTAAGCATGTCTTGACTAACTGTTTAACATGATTTACCTTTTACTTGGATTAATGGTGCATATTGCTGAAACTCCTGCTCAGTATCCTGCTTTATTCTTAAAGCAGGTGGCAACCGGTTCTCAAAGTATGCAGTAGGTCTGGAAATGGCAATCAGACATCTGCTATGTGTGGAAATGAAGGCGGGGGGGTATCTATATATACACATACCTAAATATACACACATACGTATAAAAGTGTGTATTCATAGATACATGTATTTGTATACACATGCGTGGATAAACAACTATGCATACATATTCTAGATCTTCAAAATAAGCCCCCAAATTAACCAGCTGACACATTCTGCTTAAGAGTTTTCTCTGTTTTCGCTGCTAATATTTCGATGTAGGTTTTCTTGTTTTAAAAAAAAACAAGAAACTTCCTCTCTGAACCTCCGCCAACCACGTTATATTGTCAGGCAAGACACAATTTCTCTTCTTTATTTTCCATTTCATGTTTTTTTCTCAAAGAAAAACCCCTATCTCTTTCTCCAAAATCATAGGGCTCTGACAGCTGTCTACCCTGAACTGATTTTTTTTCTTGAAATACAGCATTCCTGGCAGCCCAACACCCTGTACTGCAACTGCTTTGTAGTTTTAAATTCTTCTCCACCCTCCACATCAGCTTGTCACATTCTCTTCCCTATGGGGGTATCTCCCTAAGTTTATCTTGCTCACCATGGTGAATTTACCCTGTGCTAGTTAACAATGTACTCACAAAGTCAATTCATCAAACTAAGGTATTTATGAAGAACAATGATGGAGAGGGGCAATTGCACCTGCCTTTTAACAATGTGTACACGAACCATGCCTTCCTCAGACGTGGACTCACCATTTCCCATGCAGCTCAGTAGAGGATTTGAAAAATACCTTGCAAGGGCTTGGATTTCTCACAGTTATTCTACTATTAGCATATCACTGTCATATATGTATGGCACTGCTATAAAGCCACCTCTGAAGCGATATGTATTCTGTATTTGCAGTGGGGCGGTTGGCCTTGAGACAGCATCTCAAAAACATTATATTGATGTGTACAGTCAGAATAGTGTTTGCAAGATTACCTTCTAATTATTTAGCTTTGCTAGAAATCCCATGGATGCTCCTCCTTCTGATAAAGTAAAATGCCTTGGAGGGAAGTCTTTCATCAGCTTTCCAACAGAATCAGTGAACATTTGGGCAATACTTTATATGCTGTTGCATGTGAAGGAAATGTGTCTTGGAGGAATTGATTGTAAAATCTGAGAAAAACCTGCCAGAAACTGTGGCCTCCCGCTTCTTTACTGACAGGTACAAGCTCAGTAAGCAACAACACAACTGTACTCCTGAGCTTTATTTAGCCACCAATGTCTGGGCTTGTGCATGGAGCAATTAGTAATGACCAGACTCTTCCCTTCACCAAAGAGAAAAGGAAAAACCCCACCTATTTGAAGTGACCTGAGACAATTCGCCAAGGTTGGGGAGTGAGTGACTTCTCCCCATTGTCCCACATTATTTTACCAAAAGAGGCAGCAAGCTGACAGCCAGCTCAGATGGATCTTTCAATTAAAAAATGTGTGCGTTTTTTTCTAAAAATGGAAATTATTATGTTTTACGTAGTAGCTAACTCTTCAAAGCACGTGTTCAGAGCAGTTAGTAAAATCTATTTCTGTGCAAATGATGTGAGACTTTTGCAAAGTGATAAAAGAAATGTTTAATTACAAAAGAAGTTTGAGGACTTTGTCTTCTTATAATTATACCAGAGTCTCCAGAACTTCATTTATTTAATGACTGTCAAGTAATGTTTGAGCAGCTTTGAGAGTAGGGTAGGAACTGAAGATGATAATTGCCCTGGTTTGAGTAGGATACCCTGCCATAACCAGTATTTTTAAATTGTGGAGTATAAATAAGCAAGAGAAACTGAGGCTGTGTACTTTGCAAGCAAAGGCATTTCCTGGTGTGCCCTGCTTCCCAGCTCTTCTAATAGCTCCTATCAGGGGTTGTTCAGAACCTGACTGCGGATTTCCCCTGACTTTGTGTACGGTTCTTGTTTGGGAAGGACACCTACTGTAAAACAGGGATGTGACCCTGGGGAGCAGGACTGAGGCATAGCACAGGGTTGGCAGGTTAGACTGAGTGCTGGGCCCATTATTTTCTTGTTCTAGTATTGATCTTTGCAATCTTGATGGTCCAAATATCAATCTGTGATGTTATTATAAATCTGTAGATAACACACATTAAGATCAAATTGGATTGGTTCATTAACGACATCAGAACTGTGTTGAGCAAGGTGCTGAAATAAGTACTCATGTGCCAAATATGCATACACATACCCACATGAACTCTATATATACAAAACACACATGAATTACAGTGTACAATGTTTTAATAGCACTCTTAAAATACTCTTTCTGTTAATTTTATTTTCACTTTATCTCTGCATGTCAGCTTTAACCTTGCTTTCAAAGTTTTGGCTTTTTTATTTAAAAAATCCTATAACTTTGTTGTCATGTTAACAGCTGATTTTGGCGGTTGGGTTTGGTTGTTTGTTTTGGTTTGTTTTTTTTTCATTAGAAAGGAACTTTTGCATTGAAAGTGAGATTATTATTTATAGATTCCAAGCCAGCTGTTGCAAATATGATGATATAAAATGGAAATAAAATTTGAAAAAGCAGAAACTCTTCTCATAGGACTACAACTGAATCTTTTAAATAATTCAAAATTTATTTTTGTGAGCAACAGTAAACAAAGTTATACACTTGTATGTTGGTCATATAGTCAACTTTAGGACTGACTTTTTGAGGAAGCTGCCTACTGTTTTGAAATATAAACTCCTAATCATTAAAAGCCAATATTTCTGATGTTTGTGTTCTTATAACAAAAAAGCATTACATTTAAGACTTCATTATCCACTAAGAAGCTCTGAAATGTTTGTCACTGAGTCAAGAGTGAAGGTGGCAGTGAACCAACCAGCTGCATGAGAGACCAGATCAGAGCCTTTCTGCTGAGGCAGAGAGTCCTTTAATGGAATTCATTGAGTAGTGCTAATTATAAAATACTTACCGAATCTTTTAAGGAAACAACTGCCTCCAGGTGGCTGGGGAGAACCAGTTTCCTTTCCTGCAAATTCCTTATGGCTTTGATTCAGGTGGTTGCCAGGGTTTTCAGGTTCTCAGTAGAGAAAGCTGAGAAAGAAATGCAAAGGGATTCCTGCTCTAGACAGCAAAAGCAGCACCCAGCCCATGTTCCTGTTTTATGGATCCACAGCTTCTCTGCAGGTGTTGTCAGCATTGAAGGTACTGCTGACTTTGGCTGTCGCCCATAACAGTGGGGCTGAGGCTCAGACCTCAAAAGCACACCCCCTGTAGATGTGGGCTGGCAGAGGGTAGGTACACACCTCTCCTCAGTTACAGAACAAATGAAGGCAGCCCAAAAGTAGGCACAGTCGCTAGACCCTAGAGAGGCCCTTTCCCTGGAAATGCAGATCTAGCAACATGTCTTGTATGGTTCTGCACTGGATTATCCAAAAATAGAAAAAGAAGAGCCAGAAATGGAGGCCAGTCCACAGTGAAGTGTTCCCATACTGAAATCATATCTTCCATGATGAGAGATGTTGTTTGCCTTACCAGGTGTTTTAGGACTGAGATGCTCAGCTCTGACTGTGGGTTTGGGTGGAAAAGTCAGCAGACCCTTACCTAGAGCTGAGCAGAGTAATTTCTATAATATGTAGAAAACAAGAATGTCACTTGACCCAAACTGGATGAGTCTCACAAATAGTGAGTAATTTGAAGCAAAATATTTTCTTAAGTTCAATATAAAAAAAACCCAAAACCCATCCTGTGGTCAAATAGGTCAAAAATTTCAGATAAGTAGTACTTGTGTCAAGTGGATGTTATCTATTGTCAATATAATACACATCAGATGTCAGCAAAGGGAGTGTTTGGTGAGCCTGAAAGTTATAAATGTCTCAGTGGAGAAATTACAAGCTGCTTTATGGAGCAGTGTCAAATATTCTAGCTAAGGTAACATCAAAGCAACACAGAAAACCCCCACCCTATCAATATGCACTCTGAGCTATAGTACCCTGAATTCTTCCACACTGGGTTTTCAGTTTTCTCATCTCTACTAGTCAGAACAACATTGCAGAACAGGAATGTCATGCAAAAGCTTTTCAGGTTTTAAATATTGTGTCTGGCATTCAGGCTTCAGGTAGTGTACAAAATCAGGTCAACTTAGGGGAAGATAAAGTAGTTTTAAGCAGAAATTCCACTGATTTACCTGGAAGCGATAGAGGAAAGGCAACTGCAGGCTGCGTTCACCCTGAGAGCATGGAGGCACATTTTACTCTGCAAAAGTGAAGTCAGGAGTTAGGACTCCAATCCTGGAAAGAGTGCAGGGTCCTGTGCAGCGTAACATCTACAAATGGTTTTGCTGAACTGTAAGTCTATTCGTGCAGGCAGTGGTACTCACGTGCAGAAAGATCTGCAGCATCAAGCCTAAATGATCAGTGGCAGTCCCAGGTGTGGTATTTGTAATTCCCATTTCTCAGGCCTATCTCTAACTACCAGAAGACAGGCTAAAAATGAGAAAGCTTGCTGTTCTAATTGTACAGTGAGGTGTGCTCTTAAACACTGTAACATTGTTTAAGTCATAATGCAAATAAAACCAGATTTACATAAATTTATCCCCATCCTTGAAATGCATCTTATTTCATTTTTGTCTCACTGACACTGAAAGTCGTTTAATTTTGATATTTTGTGACACCCACACTTTTTCAGAGGGTAATATCTGTTCTCAAATTGGGAAGAATTAGACAGTCATGTTTTGCTGACTAAAACTGGAAAAGGTCAGCCTTGACTTTGGTACTTTAAAAATTAATCTCTTGTGCATTTCTGTTATTGTTGTTCCTAATATATTCTAAGTATGCATCCAAAATCTCCTAAAAGTGAAACTAACAACTGGTGCAGGAACTTCCATGCCAACATTTAGCCTCATGGCAATGCAAATTTTAGCCCAAATTTCAACTCAAAATGAAAAGGCAGAGGGGACAGCAAGGATTCAAGACCTGTCAGGTTATGCTTACCTGTCATGTTTCTTTCTATAATCTGCCAACTAATTAAAGTAACCTTGTCAAAAAATTAAATTAACACTCCAGTGACATGACAGAGCTCTAGAAGCTTTGGTTAGAGGTTATTCCATTTCTCTCTTCTTGGCTGCAAGTGGCAGTGGCACACAGCTTTCTGCTGCCCCACTGAAATTATTTTTCCATTGCACCACTGAGACATTGCAAAGATGATTAATCTTTCCTCTTCTTCAGAAAGCCAATTCTTTTTTATCTCTGCTTTCTTGTTGAATTTTATGCACAGTAGCCAGACAAAACAAGGGTTGCACATTGGAAGGAGTTTGAGTTCTAAAAGCACAACATAGTGAGTCAGGATATGGTGCCCAGTTTTGCTGGCATTTCTACAAACATACTGTGCAGCCATCAGCTGTTTCCTAGAAGATGTATTTCATGAAAAAGGGTGAAGGAGAAGTTTTTCAGAAGGAACTCATCTTTGCTAAGGCGATCTTCTGAAAAAAATGTGTCCATAAAAATTTTATTTGAAACTTTAAAGTGCTGAGTATTTTGTAAATTTTTTCAACACTTGTTAGGTTTACCTATGAGCTTTGCATTACCTTGATTCTTCATCTATGTAACAGTGTTTTGCCACTTACAGACATTTGGGGCAAAGGAATTCATTGTTGTCTAGAATGTCATCACAACCCAAGAAAAATCACAGACAAACCCACTGGGTGGGCAAGAACATATCCTACTATATACATCTAATCCTCATTTTCCAGGCAATATTAAGAACACCTCTGACATCTGTGATATGCTAATCTAGTAGACTAGGACCTATAGGTAAGTTTCCTTCAAAAAGTCCCCAGTGCTGATATCGGAGATGAACAAGGTAATAAAGTAGACTTGTTTATTAAAAACTCAAGTAAAAGAGTCAGTTGAGTTGAAAAGATGGGAACAATCACTTGAAATCAGTGAAAAGACAAGCAGAAAAGGAAGGCAAAGAAGCAGTGTCAGCTAAAAGTGGAGTTAGCAGTTAATTTTATGGCTCTCCAGGGAGGGGGAAGACTCAAGACACAGGAAAAAACCCACATTTGCCAGCTCATCCAGGCAGGAGAACAAATGATAAGGAGTACAAACACACTTCCTTATGTAAGAGGTAAATAAGGTATATTGGAAATGAATTCTGAATTAATTAGCAATGCTTGGAGTGATTATTTTGCAAGAGTACCACATGAAGAGAATGCAAGAGAGGCATTAAATCATGTAAATTCAACTGGGATGAGATAGGCTGTATTTAGAAGGAGCAGGTCATAAAAGCAGGTAGGAATATGAAAGCAAGGAAAGTCTCTTGATGAAGTGCCAACACAGTTGTTGAAGTGACTTGTTATGGAAGGCATGCTTGATTGCTTTCCTAAGTCTGAGAAAGTACTAAACCAATGCGGTAAAAGCTTTGCAGAGTATATATTTAAATGTGGAGAAGTATTAAACTCAGCACAAATTATTCAAGTGAAATGGTGCTGCAGAATATGAAAACTTGGCATAGATTACTGGAAGCATCTGTAGAGAGACTGAAATTTAGATGTGTTAGACAGTTTTGTGACAGGAAAGAGTGGAAAGCTTGCTGTATGTATTTTCTTGAAAATGTAGAGAAAAAAGGCAGCTACTGGAATGGTCTTTGTAGAAATGGAAAAGGTACATACTCATGGAATGAGAACAATAAAGCTGTTTTGGAGAGCTTTGTACGTGCCTCCTTTCCCAAAAAAAGATGCTCAAAAGTGAGAAAATATCAAGAGAACTACCACAGAACATACTATCACATATTGGGATACAAAAGCTTGTGATGGCATATTAGCTAAATATTAACAATGACAACCCTTTCTTACATAGGAACAGTTTAGAGTGATGGTTGGTAAGACTGAAGCCTTGACAAGAAGTGAAAGGCTTCCTCCACAAATGACAGCAAAGGACATAGCTGAGATTGACTCTATTCTCACAAGGTTGTGTAGGAAATCAGTGCGCTTTAATTTCTGGACGTTAGGACATTATGCTATTTAGTTGATCAAATGCTTGGCTGCTCAATGAAAGGCAAAAAAAAAAAAGCAGAATTTTGTTTGGGTGGCATATATGCACCTCGGGACAGTGTTAGTAGGCTAGTCCTAACATAACAGAGAAAGAGAAAATTGTGAGATAGGCCACAGACCTCACATTCAGACAGGATTTAAATCAAGTAAATTTGTAGGAGATAGCTGGCTATCAGCATGGCAAACAAACCTGCAAATGTTGCTAATTCCAACCATGGAAAACTGCACGACAGAAGAACTCTAGGGATTTTTGCCTCTTCTCTAAATGTCTGTCATTACTAAAAATATTATACCCTTTGGGAATACAAAACACAAGGGAAATGTATTTGGCTTCTCAAATACAGACAAATAACCTGTGTTATAGACATGTTCAGTTTTCTTATCTTCTCATAGGAAAAATGCAGTCTGTAGGTATGCAAAGAATATGTCTACACAAACAGTAGAGTGTCTGTTTGGTTCTCCCAGGAACCTTTGTTCCAAATGCCTTCTGTGCTCAAATTCATGACCACATTGATCTATTTTTGGCCAACAGTCAAGCTGTATGTTAAATTCTTTGTAAGACAGATGTCATATTGTCTACTTTAGCACTTTTACTTCTGAGCAAAAGGGGTCGAAACCCAGATGTAAAAGCTGGACTTTGCAAAAGTAGAGTTCACAGCATTTACCTAATCCTTGATTTGTTCTCCATACTGCCACCAAGTATTGGCTTTGGGATTCTTGTTTGTTTTGGGATGTGGTTTTGTGTGTGCGTAATCTATGCCCTCCCAACTCAGCCCGAAGATACTGCATGGTATTCTCACAATGATTTTCCTTCACAGACATCTGTTGGAAGATGAAAGCCTTTGAAACAGAGCTCTCTGTTGAAGCTGTTAACCCTGTGACTAGATACTGCCTTGTTAGTTCTCTAATAAGTTATATATTATTTTGGTTTCTGTAATTATTTTCTTTATTAATCTATCTTACAGTTGGCATCAAAAGCCATGGATTTTGCTCACACTGTTTTTCTGCAAGAAGAAACAATTTTTTAACATGCAAATCAAAGCAGCAAAATTAGATGAATGTAGTCAGCATACCCTTGAAGGAAAGAAAGGCTTTTATGAAAAAGTCAAGGTTACAGTTATGTTCCTAAGTGTGATGAAAAAGCCACTTAACCCTTTAGAATGGATAAGGGGAAAATTGTTTTCTCGTGAAAAATAAATTATTCTTGTGTAAGATATAAGCAAAAAATGGGAGCTAAATTAGTGGGAGGGATGATATGCAGAAACTGAACTGTCATTTTGAGAAATGCTGCAGGCTTATCCTTCTTATTTTGTTGGACAAAAATGCACAATCAAACTCTAGTCAACATGGTAAAACAACCTACCCTCATGCACACTTCAGGAATCCATTTGGAAAAGGCAAAAGAAGCCTTCCTGTGCTAACAGGTGCTGGATTAGGCAAATACAATTTTATTCAGTTACATCACTATGAAAGGATTGTGAACCATAAGCTTTGAAGCTTGATATGAGATATGGCCATACAGATTCTTCATAGCTGGTTCTGAAGAACCAGGCATGGATGATTTTTCTAATGAGGGTAGTTTCCTTTCAAAACTGAAAAGCAATATTGACTTACTGAAATTTATAAAACTCTTTTCAATAAGTCCCTGTGCATGTGCTTTTCAAAAAACGCATATCTAGAGGAAAAGTTCAAATAAAATGGATGTTCTTCCTAATTCAGAACTTCTTCTTCCTTCAGCCAACATCACATCTACACTGTCCAAAACAAGAGATGCTCCCTGCACCACGAAATGTTAATTGACTTTGATTGATTGGATGATTAAGTGAATTCTGGAACTGAACTTGACACAGGACAAAGAGCTCTAGGCACCCTCTGATGTATATGCAGTGTTAGGATCTCATTTTTGTTTTATGAAGACACTTAAGACAGTTTTATACAGAACAGAGCTCCAGTGTCTATTGAACCTTATGGATTGATCACACTTCATCCCAGATGCTCCCTGAAAGCAATAGAAAGCCAGTTATGCATTATTTGATTATCACTTTAAGGCATAAATGTCTTTAGTGAATTAATAGAAATTGCAAACAAATTTCTGTTTCCAGAAAAATCGATATAATCCATTCTGTACTACTTAGCTCTATCAGCATCAAGGGAATTCAATAATAATACAAATCAATTATCAAGCACATATAAAGAACATTCATCATTCTTTCAGGGGACAATAATAAGAGCATAAAGAACACAAATGAGAATAACAGTATTTGATCTCTTCTATCTACACTGAATTTTATCTGTATTTTAAAGCATCTGTCCTAACCAGAGTCAGCTTCATCAGGCCATAGGCAAAGCATCTTCCATTCTGCTTTTAGAAAACTGAGGTCAAGAAAAAAGGCTGGATACAGAAAAATCTCCACCTGATCAAGTATGATATTTTCATTGTCTTGTGGAGATCTCCTCTTCTGCAATTAGCCTTCAGCCGGCTTTTGCTCCACAGGCTACTGAGTCCTTTCCTGTTATATTCCAATATGAAGGAATGCCATGAGTTTCTCACCTGTAAATTCGCAGTCATTAGTGTGCTAAGGAAAAGTAATTCCGCTTCTGGTGAGCTTTCATTGTGGGACAGACACAGAGGCTACACTGATTTACAGGTCTTGGATACCGTTTGTGCTGCATACCAACAACCTGGCAACATTTCCTGATCCTTGATGCAGCTTTACCGAGATCTTACACATGTGAAGAACAGACACACATTCAGAGCTAAGCTTCTTTTCCTGCCCTAGGCTTGCCCGGCCTGAGAAATGTCAGACAAGACCTTCTCCTGCCCAGAGCATCCTCTTCTGGTATCCCTCCAGTGAAGGAAAACACAGTATCTCCCTTACATGTCTGCTGTTAACCAGGTTAACATCCAGTCCCTGTTAACTTCCCTCAGGTTGCTTGGCTTGTGGGCTCATCCATGCTCCACAACAGGTATCAACTTGGCCTTGGATGCAGCTCATGGCCTCCTTTCCTCACTTATGACATGCTGTTCATGCCTTAATCTGCAACTGTTTAATTGGTTACACATTATCCTTCCTGCACTTAGATGAGCATTTTTGCTCTTGCTGCGTGCTGACACCACACAATTGTGCAAGGCTAAGCAAAAGCTCAGCTAAGACATATAAATACTAAGACAGCCAAAGAAAGATGGATAAGAGTTGCTGTTACAAAAGTTTCTAGGATAATTTTTGCACATACTGCTAAAATGGGCTAAACCCCAGAAAAATCCAGACAAGGCCTGAGGCTTAAAACATGCTGTTATTGTTATAAAGCTTAACACTTACTATTACTATACAAATTCGTCATTGCCACTAATATTACATTTTTGTTTGAGAGCCTTTCAGACCTTGGCCTGTCTCTGTCCCATTGTCTGAGCTCAGGGAAGTCCTGGTTCCCTATGGCTCTCCTTAGCTCTTGCTCTGCCAGTGCCACCCATGCCTGGGACAAGCCCCGTGGCTGTCCTGCCACCACCCAGATGGGACCACTCCCTGGAACTGTGCCAGAGGACAAGTTGCTGCAGAGCCCTGGTCTGTTCCATCTCCTCGGGGGCAGTAAGAGTGGCTGGTGCCTCTCGTCCTGAGCAAAGGCATGAAAACACACAGCAAACTGCATGTCCAGCTTAGGAGGCAACTGTGCAAAGACCTGACAGACTCCGTGCAGCCCTGCCTTTCATCCCCTCTGCGAGGAGAGGAGCTCTATCTCCGGAGGGCACTTTAAACCATCTCAGAACCTTTGCCTTGCAAGTCTCTTCCATTACACCAGACTGGTTTGACTTTGTTAAGCCTCAGTCAACTTCAGTTCCCAGTAGCACTGTTTGCTTATTGACCCAGGAACAGTAACTAGTCAAGTCTGCAGGGACATGATTGGCAGTAACAGGAGCAGTGGAGGAGGTTGCTAATAAAACACTGGCTTCAGCACCCTGACAGTCAGGGGAGGAAAATAGAGCTGAAAACTTTTTTTTGCATGCAATAAGCTGAATTTCTCCCTTTGCCACAGTGCACCCATTGCCATTGGATCCCTCACGCTGAAACAAAAGTAGAGCTAAGATGTCATTAGACAATTTTAGGTGCTCTTATTTCCAGGTAGTGATTTATTTCAAATAGCAGGTTGGGGCAATCACATCCTCTTTCTGCTCTTCTAGCCCTGCGTGGGGTGGACCAAGGTCTTGGAGCAAGGATCAGGAGTTCAGTTGTGACAAGATGCAAACCTGCTGTTTTGCTTCCCAAACACATACCTCTTTGCTCATATTTCAGGAAAATATTGTTGGCCATTTGGTGAGGATCCATCAGTGCCTTGACAGATGGTTTGTGAGAGGCAGTAAGGTTTGTGGGTTTGTGAGTTGTGCCATCAACAAGGCACAGTGTAAATCCCTGGAAGTAAAAGAGCCACAGCCTTCCTAGGATAACTCATGATTTCAGGACATGGTATCAGAAACACAATAAAAGACTATATAGTTAATTTCCCACTGAACATCCCTCAGTTCAGGGCGTCAGCTTTAGCTGTGACTGAAGTTGTTCTGGTTTATAAAACTGCTTTTATTTTTTTAAATCAAAGTTAATACAGCAGACAAACCTCTTACTTAAACTGTGGCATGGCAGAGACAAGATGAATGACAGCCATCATTTGTCACTTTGCCAAGCATCTCCACAATCTTCCTGTCTTTTAACACCTCTTTAACCTTAATTTTGCTGATTTGCACAGTCATTAATTAACTACATATGGTATACATGGCTGATAGAGCTGGAATTTCACAGCCTATTAGCGTACATAATTTGCATTTACATCACAGTGTTAAACCAAACGCTTATCCTAAACTAACATAAACACCAAATTTTAGGAAGTCAAAACAACTTGTCTCCAACTGTATATTTTTCAATTATATTTACTAACATCTCTTTTGTTTTTGCCTCGTCAAAACACATTCCAAGGATAGTTTTATCAAAAATGTTGTTGCCCTAAATCCTAATTATTGAAAAAAAAAAGGTAAAAAAAGCCCAAACCCCAGACTTTAACTGTGGGAAGAATAGCTCACATTTTACCCTGTTTAACAACTGCAGCTTTAAATCTCCTGTTCTCTGGCTTACAAATTTACATTCCTGTCTTAATAACTGAAAAGACACTGCAGATGCCCGCACACTGGCAAAGAGCCTTTCTCCTCGGTGGGGACTGTGGCACAACCTGTGGGCAGTGTTTCCCCTCTTGGGCAGTCTGTAGCCTTCTGCCCAAACATCGGCTCTCTTTGTGCCCAGATCGGAACCTCGCTCAGGGGTCTGACCTGCTGCCTAAGCCTTAGTGCACCAGCAAACCATGCATATTTAAAGATTCCTTTATTTTAATCAGAACACATAATTATCAGCTTCTACTAACTAAGATTTTTTTTTCTCTGTTATGATAAGCTGTGATTGCAAGAACAGAATGAGTTGCTGACATGAAAGCATTGGCTCTGTACCTGCGTTCTGGTAATCGGAGTGGACCATAACAACTGTTGCACTATGACAAAGGAAACAGACGAGAACAAAGAAAAAAAAAAAAGGCAACATCTTAAACCATTCTAACGAAAGGCAAATAGTGATGGGAAAAAGAGAGTGGTATTAAACTAAAAGAGAGGAGATTTAGTTTAAATGTTAGGAAGAAATTCTTTACTGTGAGGGAGGTGAGTCACTGGAACAGGTTGCTCAGAGAAGCTGTGGATCCCCATCCCTGGAAGTGTTCAAGGCCAGATTGGATGGGGCTCTGAGCAACCTGGTCTAGTGGAAGGTGTCCCTGTCCATGGGGGGAGTTTGGACTAGGTCCCTCCAACACGAACCAATCTATGATTCTATGAAGGGTTACATTGTTAAAAGAGGACCATAAGAAAAACAAAGAAAGAAACAAACAAAAACAGGTGACCTCTTAAACCATTCTTACTGAAAGGAAAGCAAAAATCTGGACAGGAAAGCCCCTCTCTGAGCTGCAGGAGCAGTGTAAGAAGCAGTGCTTGGTCAGTACTGATTCCCTTGAAGATGCAGCACCCCCAGTGCTCTCTGGCCAGCACCCACTCCTTGGCCTCAGCAATTCTGCCCTGCCAAGGTCTAAGATGCTTCTGCCCACTTTTACCCACTGTTATGGCCCTTGACTCCCACTCTCCTTCCCACCTGTGGTGCTCCCACAGGCTGTGGGCTTCCCCCCACACCGCCACAGCTTGCCCCACTCAGCCCTGCAGTGGAGGGCACCCCGAAGGCAGCGAAGCTTTTCTGAGCAGCTTTTGCACACCTCACTCTTTTCACTCTTCACTGAATGCTGGTGGAGGCTGACATTTCAAAGGAATGACCTGCTCTCTTTTGTTCTTTCCCATGATGAGAAACTTTCAGTGGTAGGCAGGGATTGGGAAGTGGTGGCTGTCACATTTGGCAATGGGGCTGTTGTTTGGCATGTTTTGATTTGCTTAATGCTACTACAGCGCTACAGGAGTGAGTGCCCCTCTTGCGCATATCCACAGGCCTTAGGCATAAACAAAAGCAACACAAATCATATAGGGCAAATTCTCCTCCCCTCCTACCACCCCAATCAAAAAGTCAAACCCAGGGTGGCTTAGAGGGAAAGGTTGTGGGGTTTGGGTTTTTTCTGCTGTTTGGTGGTGTATTTTTTGTTTGTTTTTGTTTTGGGGTTTTTGTTTTACTGTTGTTTTTGAGGGAATGGTAGAAGTCTCTTTTCAAATGGACTTATATTTGCTATGAAAGATGTTAGGCTTCATATGGTAGATGCTTTTTTTTTTTTCTCTCTCTCTTTCTCTCAGTTGATGACAGAGGTAATACTTGACTATACACAATAGCCTGAGTTCTCTGACAGAAATTTTCTCTTCAGCCTTGATGTTATTAAACAAATTACTGTCATGACATGTTTACTTATCAACATCTTCTGCCTATTAATATTAATGTAAAATAAATTATGTCAAAATCAACCCCCATAGCCAATGGGCTATGTATAAATGAAAATACTGATGTGAATTACTAATTTAATTGAATTTGTGAAAAATGGTCAACCAGCAAGCCAGTGCTATTTTGTTTTCCCAGGTTTAGTGGCATGTTTCAGACTTTGCCTGTTTGGAAAAGAAAGGTATTTTAGTGTCTGAAACTACTCATCCAGCTACTGAAATTAACAGCAGCAGTCACTGTGAGTCCTTTTTATCTATGTCACCCTCTGAAAGCAGTGAAAGTAAAAGTGCAGAGAGGAAAAGGCTCCAAAAGCTCTATAGTAAATTTTGACAGGCAGGTACCAGGAAATAACTTGCTCTTTTTTCTCCTGTTAGCTATTAGAAGGTTGGAGCCTTTGATGTGCTGGCAAGAGTGACCTTGATGTGCACATCTTTTGAGAAGGTTGAACCAATTTTTCACCTGTTGTCGCTTTGGACTTGGTGAAGCTGATGGAAATCTTTCCAGGGACTTCTGTGGGCTTTAAAATTAGGTTTGAAAATTGCATTAAAAGTACTAAAAGTGAGTTTGATTGGGAATTAGGTTTAAGAATAATGCATTGGCATCGTGTCTTGCTAGAATACTGCACCTGACTAGCACCAGTACTCATGCATGTGACTTGCTGGACTTGCAGAGGAAGTGGTGTGCTGGTCTTTCGACTGATATGTCCCAGTTGAGATGGTGCAAAACCCAGGTAGAGCACTGGGGAGGAAGAAGTTTAAATACTTGTATTATGTGGAGCTGTTTGGTTTGGCCCTCAGAAGAATGGAGCATGAGTTAGAAGCATGTGCTCCTAACCCAGATTATCAAAATATGTGCAATAGTCACAGCTTTTCTCACTTGTTTTTTAGAATAGCCTTGAAGGTGGGGATGCCCATCTCCCTACAAGTATCAGTGTCAGCCTTCAAACCCCTTGCCTGGGGATGAAAATCAAATCTCTCAGCCTGAAATGTCTGAAAGTGGCTTTAGGCCACTCCTTAAAAACTGTCTCGTTCCCTGGAAAGAAGCCAGGACTGCACAGTTCTTCAATAGATGTTGGTGCCCACCTGTCCACCAGGAACAACGCTGGGCTTCAAACTGGAAGGGGTTGTAGTACTGCTCGACAAGGCCAGCCCTGGCCGGTACCAGGTACTTCCCAGCTGAGGGTAAAGGGCCTTTGCAAGCTGGGTGCTTGATGGGATTGCCTTCCACGTTCACCGTGTCTGTGTATCTGTTTGGGGGACCACACATTGAGGATGGCAGGGCAAGGGGGCAGGTTTGCAAAAAGTGGCCTCTGTTTTAATGCCTGATGTTGTTTAGATCTAGTCTGAAAGGCTTGGACCTAAACTCTTTTATCAAGAATCTCATGCCTCTCCCCTCTTCTTCACAGTGTCTGCCCACAAGCCCAAGATCTGCTGGCTGAAGTTGGAAGTGTCTGACACTGACTTGAGACTTCCCCCTGCTGCTCCCTCCCACCTTCCTAGCATAAAGCGGCGTGCATCACATTGCTACTACTAAATTTCCATTACATTAACTTGTTGGTAATATTTGATGATCTTGGTGCATAAAATCTCCAGTTGGGTCCATTCTGCTCTTAGTAATTATGGGTGCTGATCTGTCTTCACGTACAAACTACAACTATTTTCACACCCTTTGTTTCCTCCCTCCACTTTGGATTGCTGCCTCCATTCTCCTGCTCCTCCCCATGATACAAGCAATAACATTAAACTCTGAGCTCTTTTTGCCTGCTGGCAGGAGAGGATGAGGAACAGTGATGGAGGAGTTGAGGAAGCCTCCCTTGCAGTGCACTGGCTTGCACAGCCTGTGCTGTGCCAAGATATGAAAAAGTAAGTCAGCGTTTTTGATTTGAGTTGTAAGTCTCCCTGTCAAGATGCTTCTACAGGCTCATGCAACTCAGGAAACAATAACTGCCGAGCCTTTACATGCACTGCATGCTGGGACTCCCAGCAATGCACAAGTAAATTACTGTTTTGCTCTTTGTTTCTTGGCTGTTGTCTACATAACCTGTGGCCAAGATTGTATTTTTTACAGCATGTTCCTAAGCAGTGGCACCAGCCTTGAGGTTCAGGGTTTTTTTAGAGATGTAGATAAACTGTCTGCAAGTGGTGGCAGCTGACTCTTGCAGCCTCTCTAGGGGTGAACTGGGTGTTCTTCTCAAAAATACCTTTCCCCTTGGCTGGCTGTTCTAGAGTAGGTTGTGCTCATCAACCTGGTGAAGAGGGAGGGGGCAGTGAATGACTTGAGGGCTGAAAGTTAACTATCCAATTAATATCTAAAATACAAAAAATGGCAAGGATTTGTTTGTTGTCTGAAGCTAGGCATCAATCTATGGAGTCAACTTCTGAGTTTAAACATAGTCCACTATGACCAGCAATTCTCCACAATACAGTAGGATTTATTAATAGAAAATACGTCAATATGAGTTTGTCTTTGTACATGTTAGCAACATGTACAGTGAAACACATTTTTTTTCTCAATCTATATTGTTATAGTTCTTTTGTGTTATTTGACATAACCATTTATATTTTGGGCTTAAATATGCTATTTGTCAAAATGTACTTTCAGTGTTAATATACCTTTAAAATCATAAATTTAAATATTGAATTCATTTTTTTTCTCCAAATCAATATTGCTCATGTTAGTGCAAATTTGTTAATCTTGAGATAGGTTAACCATTTCTTCCAGACCATAAACAGCATTTAATAAAACAGTGAGATTTATATAGCTCTACACAGCTGAACAAGATTCTAATATGAAGCTTGTTAAAAAAAAAAATCCGACAATTTACAGTACATCAATTGCATTTTATACATTTTTTTTGGAACATTTTTGTTTCTTCTCTATTTCTGTGTGTGATCTAGTACAAGAATGAAGGGAACAGCAATAGGTAATGATACTTTCCTCAATATTAAAAAGAATGCATCATATATATCTTGCTCAGTATGGCAGCAGTGTTGGATTTCCAAGCCCGGAAAAGAAGCCAGGTAATTCAACACCTTCTCAAAACTCAGTACAGCAAGAGTGAATGTTATCAGTTGGAGCACTTGCCACTACAGAAGAATGGAAACAAACCAACATAAAGTATAGATAAAAGGTATTTTATGCCACGTCATCGATCCAGAATCTCTCCCTTGAGCAATGGTCAACAATTGACTCCAAGTAATTCCTAAGAGGAGCTGAAAGAGGGCAATGTGGGCATTTCAGTAGTTAGAAGAATTCAACTTACAATAACCTCCTGTCCTAAGAACTTCAAATAGAACGACGCGTCCCCTTGGCCTGTTGGCAAACCTGCACCTGGAGAACTGCAGCAGCCTGATGTTTATCAGGCAGTCAAGAACTTCCAGTTGCGAGTGACATCCTTTATTAAAAAAAAGTTTTTGTACTGAAAATGTGCTTTGTTCAAAAGAGCACTGCAAATGTCACTTATTAAAATCAATGTAATAAATAAAATATAAACAACCTGTGTCCAAAACTATGAATAGTATTTTTATCTNTTTTTAAAAATTTTTTTGCATGCGATTTTTTCCCCCATTTACTACAAAGAGCAAAGGTTACATATCGTACACTGGGAAAAGCTGCCAAAAAGATTAACCTATAGTCCTAGATTACTGATAAACCAATTCTACATCACAATACCCGCCTGCATGAACTACTTGGGCTGTGTCCTATAGAGCGAGAGACTTCTCCCCCTGCGCACAGCCAGAAGTGTGCCAGGTGATGTTAAGACTATTACAATGACTAATCACAGAAATGTTTGCAACCTAAAAGAAATTCCTTCCTTGTAATTTAAGCAATTTAAAACTACTCCATTTGTGGTGGGTCTTATGCTCTGAAAACTGTATGCTGAACTGTTGCCTGAATCACAGAAATTAAGAAAGGCTTGATTCTTTTCTTTCCAAATCACAAGAGCTAAAATGAATATGCCAGTTCTTCTGGCCTCTTAACCTAGATAGCTTTTCTTTTCTTTTTAAATTAAATTCTCTGTCCCTTACTTTGTTTTAGAATTTTACTTTAAATGCACAGAAATGGTCTTTATTTCCGTATTTGAGGAGTGTGTTCTGGGTGTTGGATTTTCTTTTTGGTATGGGTTGAAATAAATGATTGTCCTAATGGTTCAGGAATTGGACCCTTTTGTAGTCTAAAGAGTTTGGGGAGTTCAGACTTAAGTCTGTTGGGTCTTTGTGTTCCATTCCCTTGGGGTGACGGCAAGATCTGCCTTCCTTGAGTACTTACTGGTTGGTGGCTGGAGAGTAATGAAATTTCTTCAAGAGAAGATCAAGAGATGCTAATTTAATGGAAATGGCTTCTAGGGGTGATAGAGTTGGTGAAAAAAAACTGGTTACCCCCTTTTTTGTGAGCATGTGGCCTAACAAGTGTTGAATTGCTATCAATGGTTACGAAAGCCAAGTAAGGGAAAGCACATACTGGAGTTTCCACTGTTTAAAAGAACTGAAAATCAAACAAAAATTGAAGATTAACAAGGAGAACATTGGATGGAAAGAAGTATTACGCCACACAAACACACGCTCAAATACACGCACACAGAATACTATGCATACGTGGACACACAGAAGTAAGAATGTGTATTTGTATGGTAGGTTCTTGGAAATAGACATTCTTAGCAAATATGGATGACAGATCAATTGTAATTTATTTTCTTTTAACACTGTATCATCATAAAGAAAACTGGTATAAATGAAAAAAATCTATTTCAAATATCTACATCTAAAATTTTAGGCAGTGAAAAAGCACTTTGTTGACAAGGAGTGTGGAATGATGAATGTTAATTGTCAGAAACTGCTGAATGCCTTTTTTTTTAGTTGCCACAAACAAATTCACATATCAGAACAAACAATACTGCTAAATATTCCTTGTTGGTTTTTTTTTTTGATTTTTTTTGGAATTTTTTTTTGTTAAAACGCACTGGGGAAAAGAAAAAAAAACCCTGGAAATTCATACATCTTTCAAAATTTGAAATTGAAGCAATATTTAGAACCATAGATGAAGAAACACTGTGGCATTGGTGTAATATACACAATGCACCTTTTTTTTTTTATCTGTAATGTACATCAAATACTTTACAACAATGCATTAACAAAAGGCAAGAAACATCTTGCTGTACAGAGGAAACCCCAAATGCAACTTGAAGCCTAGATTCACAATGAATGAGGATATTAAACAAAGTGTGAGAAGCTGTTCCCCATAAAGTATGTACGCTGCTCAGTAACTTGTGCTTAACTCTTGACCCACATCCACTGTCATGTTCTTCCTCCTTCCTTCTGCCACATTCAATATACAGCACTGAACTTTAGACTCTACAGGCCAACAGTAAAGTTGCCCCACATTGTAAAATATATATATGTATATATATATTTCTTTCTAATTACTCCCAGGTTTAGCTTTCATATCTTTTAACCTTCTAAAAAAAGATCTCTTATTTTTTTCCGTACTGGTTATCTGTGCCTTCCTATGGAACAGGCTTTAACAAACTAAATTTGCAGGAAAAAAAATGTCTTGTGGTATGCATGCACATGCACAGTTCCTGGAGCTTTTGTATCTGCCCAAGTCTCAAACCCAGGAGTCGGGAGAGGCTGGATAGTGGCTTGTTTCATAGTTAAGTTCACTATAGGGACGAGCAGCTGAATAGAAGTCGACGTAGTTGCCAGTTGACTTTAGTCCCAGGTGCATGTTGTATTCGCTTGCAGGTGGACGATGATGCACTTGGTCCTCAAAGAAGGACTCGTCATAATTTCTTGTTGAATTCTGAAATGGCTGATATGGTTCATAATCTTTTCTGCTGGGCTCCTGTGGAACTGGCTGTGTTGAAACCTGAAAGACAGTAACACCCACAGCTTGTTAGGTACAACTTATTGTGGGCAACAGGATGGAAGGAGGAAATCTTACTGATGTTTATCATGCTCAAAATACGAAGTTGTGCATTATCTTAACATCTGCTCAAGGGATTGCTTGGTAGTGAATTAATTCCACAGCTCTGCCTTGTAATTTTATTTCTTTACATGTAATAGTATTATTATTATTATCAAATATATTTATTATTAAATGTTATTGCTGCTAAAGATGCTGCTTTATGTCAAAAGTAGTTCATATAGCATAGCTTGTAGTCACTTTTGTGACTGCAACCTGTGTATAACTTGCAGCTATATAATGCAAATATTGGTAACAAAAACTCAGCCTCGAAGAATTTGAATGGAAGCAATGTATGTTCCAAAGATGCTATACATTTTGCAGCTGCCTTTGGCAGAAGTGAGATTTAGGAGGGAAGGTGACACCGTATTCTTTAGAACTATTTACGGTTTTTAGGACACTGACAGGAGAAAAATTCAAGCAAACTGCCCTGAAATAGGTTCTCGTGCTACTGTTAAGCAGCACCATCTTCTTACCACCTCCTCAACAAGTCACGTTGACAATCTTGTGATGCTGGTACATTCCAGCTAGTGGTCTTGAAGACAAAAGGTTTAGGATAAGCAGAAAAAAATAATCTCAGATGGCCCGCTAACCTAAGATCGCCATAAATTTTTTTTCAGACAGCCCCAGCTAATCTCTGTTTTTATAGCTGGGACTTTATTAAAATCTGAAATGAATAAACACATGCTGACTATCTGAGAAGAGTATCTTTCACTTTATACCACCTCTATAAGTTTGGGGAGACTTTGTGACTGCAAAATGATGCAGCCTGTCAATACTCACATAGTCATCCCTGGGAATGTTTTTGCTCCAACACTGATGTCAGAAGACTTTGAGGATCCTGCTGACTCTGCAGGAGTTAGTAATTCTCCAAGACAACAGGAACAGTTGCACTGCTGTGGACTACACTCTGCAGTATTTGTTCAAAACATGCCTGTATTGGACTGTATGTATACAGTACAAAAGATTGCCTAAGTTCGCTACCTTTAACAGTCCCACAAGTGATCTTACAAGGTTGGGCCCAATATTAGAACTGCACAACTGAGCATAACTACTCTAGTTTCTATTTCCAGTACTGTTATCAAGGCGTACAGGACCTTCAGGACTTCCATTTAATTTCATGTATTAAAACACAGGTGTTAATTTGGTCATTGGAGAAAAAAAATATACAGGAAGCAATCTCTTTATATGTAATATTTTTCAATTTGTGATATTTTTATTTATTTCCATATAAGATGCTGCACCAGTCTTCTGCCATCTGAAACAGTAACATTTTAGTCTCTGTACTTACCTGGTTATGTTTGATATCTTCAGCAGGTGCACCATACGAATTCCTGTACAAAGTTGAGATTCCAGTGTTCTGAGCTGGAGAGAGAAAAAAAGAAGGAAAAAGCATATTTACCAAACATACCTCTTTGACCTCAAAGTGAATTCTTAAGGCTTCATTAAATACACCATACAGTGCCTGCTTCCCACACACCAAAGTCTTTCAAAGCATCTGCTGACTTCTCTTTTCTCTTCCTCCCACTAAACAGTCATCATCTTTGCTTTGGTGTACATACCTGCCCTTGGTATGCAGGAATGGTAACTGGCTTTATGTCACGTTCATACCAATCCCGTGTGCTTCTGGTATAAATCAACAAAATAATTCAATAGACAGCTTTCATTAGACAATATATTTCAGGTTATAGATGGGATTCTATATCACACATAAACAGGTAGCAGTAGTAAATACTGAGATTAAGAAATATTTCAGCTCCTTCACTTCAGTTAGATGATGTAGGTCGTTATTAATTATTAGTTAACACAGTAGTGATTTTGCTACATCATGAAATTATCAATGCAAAAAGTGATTAAATGCAAGTGAAAAACAAGTTAGGCAAAAAAGTAATATGTAGTTATACTGAAGATGTCTTGCCAAGATAGTCTCAAATCCATGACTACTGTTTGAGTCGTTTTCTTTGGTTGTAGATGTTAGTGGTGAGGAGTCAATCTGCAGAGGTTCTCACTGCTCAGGTTACATTGTTTCACCTGAGTGATGTGTGAGACTGGACTGCTATTTCAGTGCGCTTTTTTATATCCCAGTTGCAGCTTCTGCTTTAGTGCTTGAAAACATCCCTCCTGATGACAGCCTTTGGTATTAGGAGTTCACATCAGCATTGGTTTCTCTGGTGCATCTCATGACAGCATGACTCTCAGTAGTACAACTGCCAGATCTTTCCTTGATATCAATTTTTTTATGCTGTTTTTCTGATTTTCTTGCTCGCCTCACAAAGTGCTAGAAGAAGTTGGGTTTACAAAAAAATCCTTTTCTCAACATCTAAAGACACCCAGTGTTTCAGCTACCCATGAAGCTACTGGTGAAGTCCTAGTTCTTGAAAGAAATGTAAGAGACATTCAATGTGTTGGACTGTCATAGATGGAGGAAGAACTTCTTATAACCATCTTGTTTTCATGTAGATAAATGGCAAGATAAGCAGGTTTGAAGTTTCATACATGCAAATTTCTAGTCAGACATGAATTAACATATTCAGTCCAGACAGGGCAATATTGTTCATGGTTGTTCCATGTCAAGAGTAAAAGACTGGTATAAGGTGCAACATCTGAGGCTCTTATGAAGAATCTGAAGAAAAACAGCAAGATGGACACATGCTGATTTTTATGTTTTTCCTGTGGGCAATCGGAAAGACTCAAGAAGAGCATAATGACCTTTCCATACAGATATATAAAAAAGCACATGGTACATATGTGCCTCTAATACCCGTGACTATCCTAAAATCAAAAATAGTTCAGACGGTGCATAGCTGTCCAATGCACTACTTTGACATTTGCACTGATATGCTCACAAATGTCACATACCAGATGGAAGATTTATGGTCTCCCAGATCACATATTCTGCCATGGAAAACGGATAGTATCAGCTCATGAAAATAGCTGCAAGCTCTGCGTTGGTGATTTCGCTGCAGTGATGTGGATAACAAGTCACAAGTTTAAAATGCAAAAATACCCAACCCCAAACAACCCAGTATCCTTTTCTTAATGTAATAAAAACAATGAGATATAAAATGCTTGAAAACCAATGCCAAGAATTCAGGAATAAAAAATCTTGGCTCAGGCTACCTTGGAGGTTGAGATAATTCTGTTTCTGGAGGAAATGTAAGTGAAGCAATGTAGCTGCCAGCAATGCACACAACCCTGCTCCACTACCCACTTCTGAACACAAGGCAGCATTCCTGGGAACTCCATTCCCGCTCTGCCATGCTTCAGTGAGCAGTTGACTACTGCTGTCCAAAAGCAGAGGGCAACCAGAATAGAAAGGAGAGAATGAGCTAGATGAACGGACAGATATTGTGTGATTAGTATCAGATCTTCCCTGTTAATATGGTATAGATACCATCATAATAAAATCATAAAACAGAAAGAGAGGTCAATGAAATAATTTTCTTTTTTAAGGCATGACAATCGAAGGGAAAGGAGTAAAAGGAGGGAGAGATGGAGATTTTCCTGCAGCTACACTTCCTTCCAAAAATGTGAGAACTGTAGTTGCAGATGAAACTCTGATGAAATTTAGTGATGTTTATGTGCATATTTTATGCAGTATTTAAACATCAGTATATGACAGTACTGAAGAGACACCTTTTCATAGGCAAAATTGTGAGAGTTCTAAAATAAGTACTATTATCAACCTGCAGTATTTTGTGGTTGCATTGCATAAAGAACATTATAGAAAAATATCTTCATTTCTTCCCCCTGTTCAGTTTTCAAGGTGATATTTGTGAAAAAAAAAAAAAAAAAAAAAAAGTCATATGGTTCCTCACAGCAGCCTTCTTTAAAGCTGACAACAGCTTTGGAAATTATGTTACTCGGTTTTTATGTGACCAAAATATCACTGACCAAAGTCAGCCTCATATGTCCCAGTCACTTGATTTATGGACAAGAACATTCAGCTTTCAGGTCTTGTAAGTACTTATTCTGAACACATTTACAGACATTTTGAAATAACAAGATGCTACCCTTTTGTCCTCAGAAACACAAACTGATAATAACATAGGAAAGCTCAGCTGGACAGGTAGTCATCCACTTCTGGTATTGCATAACTTGCTTTTTCTGCTATAAGCAGCAGGTGTCCCTTTTATAAAATTTATTTCAAGACAGGAAAGGAAAATGCTTCTGTGCCTCACAAATCTTACGTAACAGAGATCATTACCTGTCGCTACCACTGGCACCTTCCTGCACAGTGAAAAGGGAGGCAAGCGCATGAGAAAAGATTACAGCGTATTATAGTTTCTTAAAGTAACAATAAACTCAAGTAGCCTGAGCACCTGTAGCTATTTTAAAACCTGATAGTAGTTTGTGTTCTGAACATGCAGGGACTTGCAAGTAAGATTAAATAACGTGAGTATGAATCATTGATTCTTTACAACCAAAAGAAAAATAAACTAATCAAAAGGTTTTTCTGCAGCTGGAAGTGAAGACACAGCGGACAGACTACGATGCACATTATTAGTTCAGTGAGAGAACTAAGAGAGCAAAAGAAACTTCAAAGAAGGAATCCCATGATAGTATATAGGAACGTTATCTTCCCTGTTCTGAAAGAAAACACCATGGTGTAAATAAAATTATCACATGCACGTATAGTTCCTGGGTTTTTAAATGGAATATAATAGGTTTTGTCTTAAAAATATACTTTAGATGACAAAATTTTATTATTGGTTATCATTTTCTACAAAGAGGGGAAAATGGACAGTAAACATAAAAGGCATCATAAACCTGTGAAGAGGGCAATGAGAACTTTGATATTGTGCCTCTAGTTTTGTAGCTATCCTTGTGAAATCAATATAAGTTATCATCTTCAGCCAAACTGTTTACTTCATAGATTCTCCACTTCTCCCAGAGGTTTCCTGACAACTCCCCACAACGGCAGGAAGCCAACATTTCTACTTTGAAAATCCATCAAAAAACCTTCATTTCAGTCCCAGCCAAGAGGTCATAAAATTTTTGAACTATAAACTGAGAAAAGCTTTGGAGAAGAGCATGGAGACAGTCATAGATAAATAGCTCTACATTCTGTGTAAATCCGTAAGTCAAGGAAAGCTTTGTGTAATACATCAGCTTGGCACAAAAAATGGACGAGCAGATCAAAATACGCATGTGCCAGGTGGAACCTGAAAAAACATTCATCTAAGTCCCTTCTAAGTGGATGTATCAGCTGCAATGCACTGACTGATGCACAAAAGGAAACATAGGCATTGCAATGAACTTGCTACATGAACTTATACAAGGCCATTCAAGTAAAGTCAAAATGTCTCACAAAATCACAAATGCTGATTTTATATTGTTTTTTAATCAAACATTTATTATTTAATGAGCTACAATTAAGTTACACAAATTTCTTGTTGAATGTTGATGAGCAAGACTCCTTCTGTCATTTTCTTTTGTTCTTAAAATGATGCTTAATTTGAGCTTAGACCAAATGAGCAGAAGTTTGGTGATCTGAAAGAGAGAGAAAGTTATTTGTTAATTCCATATTTATTTGTACAGTGGTCATGTAAGATTGTGAAATATTATTACACTTTTGATTTGAATTTGCTTTTCTTTTTTCCCTCACTAAACTCAGTAGCTGGAAAGATAGTTGACAGCTGAGCATGATGCTGAAAGTTTCAAGTTTCCTCACTAAAAGCCCACTCAAATAATCAGTAGAAACAGACAAAATACAAGGTGATATTAAAAGAAAACAATGCAAAAATCAAAGTGAAGCAAAGGTTGCTGGGGCAATAGAAACCTCACAATCTGCAAATTATATTGCAAGAGAGAAGAAACAGTGGAAACAAGAATTGGAGAAGAAAAACGTTACAGTAAAGAACAAAATGAAAAAAGGTGGGGAAAATGAAAAGCCCATTCTTTTAATGTGTGGAGGGAGACAAGACTATCTGCAAGGAAACATAAGTTTTCAACATGCAGACACTGTTTTTTGGTGACCCTTCTGGTATAATTTGGTAGTCTAAATTTGCAGATACAGCTGAACCAAAATACTAATGTTTCTGTCTTTTCAGCCTGATGTTCTTTTTCCTGAGATTTGCCCTTCATGAGTCCTTGACAAATGGCTGAAAAAACTGCAGTCCTTCACAGACAAGTAAGGACCACTCAAGTGTTTTAGAGAAATATCTTTAGCAGTGACTATGAAACACTCAAAACATTACAGAGACACAAAATGCAGTACCTTGACTGAGTCTGCTGCACTCTCCTGTAGTACCCTGGAGAAGCCATTCAGGACACTCCTAATTTCTGCGTTTTCCAGAAGCTCTTAACTGTCAGTCCTCTCTTCAGATTTTCACTTTCATGCTAATTAATGTTCTGCATTGCATTTTCACACAAATTTCAAGGCTGGCCTTCAGGTTTTGCTTAGACAATCACGTATGACACAGTAGTTGCAGTGTGAGTATCTTCATATCCTGAACACAGTCTTGGAAGCTAGTATGGATGGTTTGACCCTGAGTCAGCGTGTTCCTGGTGTCCCCAGTGGGCTGAGGAACACAAAGGTAACCCATTCTGCTTCTGAGCAAGACCTCTACAGAGAGCATGGGAGAAGGTAACAGGCATTCAGAAAGTGCAGGGACTCCTCACTGTGATTTTTTTGCTTGCCCTGAGGCAGCATTTGGAGAAGAGGACACCATGATGCTCAGCACTATAATAAATGTAACAGAATGTTCAATAATGGTTATATAAGCTTTGTACAATGGTGATGGAGACCAACATGTATTTTGCAAGAGAAATCACGAAGAGGTGCAGCACTGGGAAAATTGCTCAAAATTTTCTAATTACTGAAATGCTAACAGGTTAATGAGCTCACCAGGAAAGAGAAGCCTTCAATGAAACCTGCAACAGATGCCACAACACACACAGAAAATTACTGCATTTAAATCAGCCCGGCTGAGAAAGCAACATGGATAGACTGTACAAATAGGCACAAATTTCCACTGATACACAAAATAAGCTAATCAATCCCAGAAATCCATTCCCTGCAAAAGACGAATGTTAGGGATCACTGCACATGCTCAACCATACCAGGAAATTCAAAGTGATCAACTAACTTCCTTCTAAAATGAAAAAAATGTAAAATTGAAAAAGACAAGTAAAATGAGTTTACAGCCTTTCTTGTGTGAAGAAACATGATATTTACAAATAGTTGTCACGTAGCATTGTACTAATTCAAATATATTTTCACTGTACTTCTACAGGTGGCTAAAGCTTTGGAATCAACCAAAGCAGGTTGACTCTTTTCCACAGTACAGCAAACCCTGCCAAGCCTATGAAATCAGCTGTCTATCACAGGTGACTTTTACACATGCTATGCAAGCAGAGTCTCACCTGTCATGGTGTCTTTCCTAGAAGTGTGTTCTCCTTTATTTCCATGGTAAGTGGCGTTGGTTCCAGTTGATTCATAGTCTGTTTTTCTTTCTTTTAGGCTGATCATTTCCCGAGGTGAGGCTGGGGCACTTGCTGGATGACAAAAATGGATTTCCTTTTTTTTTACCATACATGACTGAATGTAGTGTTTAACTCTAGAGCAAATATTTTAGTACAGTTTATATCTATTAGCATTTTAATACAAAGCTGGTGAATGAAACACTACCAACATTATGGAGGAAAAGAAAAGGTGCTGTTACTTCAAGTTCAAGGCAAATGCATCCATTGGACAATCAACTGCAAACATAATTTTCTCTACGAATGTTCTTTTTTTTCACTTACATCCAATGTCTGAGATGATTATTATGAAAAAAAGTAAAATAATAATTTTTTTCTCCTTTTGCTTTTCAATTTCCTTAATTTCTCAAAACTTTCTGGTATAGGCACTTTCATTTTCTCCTCAAAATGGTTACTTTATCTCCATTGAAAAGACTGTTGACTTTCAACTGTGTGGAAAAACCCTTATAAAATGGTTTCTTTGTTTTTCTCTTCAAAATAAACAAATCAATGAAATTTTTCTAATGGTGCAGGAAAGCAAAGAAAGGTGTTTTTTCACAGAAAACATATAGCAAAGAATGCCTAACACTTTAAGGTAACTCAAATAATTTCGGTCTTTAAATACCTCTATATGAACAATTGACATTAAAACAGCTGCCACTTTAAGCTATTTTTATTAAAATGAAATCCTTCATCACCTCTACTCATGGTATGGCTAAAGGAGGAAAGTACAGGTGGCAAGGAAGTGAACTGGGTTTTACACTTGAGTCTCATACACTGAAAAATGGGAAGGTGATCACTGGCACTGATCATGAAGCCTTCGAGCTTGTGATGCTTACAGAGAGGAAAAAAGTAAAGGTAAAAAATAATGGCTTTCAACATTGACTTCAATATATTTAGGTGTCGATAGATAAAGTGCAGTTTCCCTGTTGTGGAGGGCAGGAGAAGGAGTACAGGGTGAGTGGCAGAGCTCTCCAGAGCCTTGTGAGGGCACAGTGGGACAAACATAACTGAAGTGCTGCTGTTTACTTCCACACACTCCCATCTCCCCCCAGATATTTGCTATATCAAAAGAACCTCAAAAGCAGTAACAGTGTATTTGTTTAAAAAGAAGGAAAAGATTTAAAAATGTAAGACAAACTCATTTGTGAAGCTTGACAATGAATTGTGTCTTTCGGCATCTCTAAACTCTGTTCCATTTTTTAGTTAAGGAATAGCAAAGCACTGGTACTTAACTAAGGAGGAGGGAAGCACCAGTGATGTTCAATTCTGCTTCAACTGGTTATGCTGGCCCTGGCCTCTGCATTTATAGAACAAATGCAGGAGAGATTTTTTTTATGAGGTCATTAGAACTGGGGATTGCTCTTAAACTGTTTGTCAATAGTGATGTAAATCTATAGGTGATAATCCAGCAGATATAAAGAAATATGACATTAAACTACCAAATCAGCTAACAGCAGCTTGAGTCTAACAGGGAACAAACAAGAATGCAAACCTTGAAAAAGCTGCTACAGAGGGACACATTTTGTCTCACACTAGTAACGATTTTAAACACTCCAGTGTTTTGAATGAAATTGACTGATATAGACAAAACCATCTCTCTCTGTTCCCTGTGGGAATTCTCTCTCTCTTCTCATGGGAAGACAACTGCTTTTTGGCAAGCATTAAAATGGAGAAACACCCTCTTTCAGAAAATTTTACTGGAAGCAAATATAAAATCATTGGTTATACTAGACTGAAAACTGGTATGGTTTTCTGTTCTAATTCTTAAAGGGCACAAAAGAGAACACAGAGCTTGCTACTCAACTTTAAGCATGTTATCAAGTCCTAGGCATGGATGGAACATGGTGAGTGCATTTACTTCAACTCTTTACCCTTAGGTAGGAACAGTATACCAAAATAATTCTTGACAGATTTTAATCCTAAACTAAAGATCTCTAATGACAGAGATCAAATAACTGCTCCAAGCAGTCTGTTCCAGTGCTTTCTTTCTCCACTGTTAAGAAATGTTCCCTGATGTCTCCTTGCTGCATTGGTGTGCTATGGCAATAGAGAAAGTTCATGTCACTCCTCTTCATAGCTGGCTCTTACGTGCTTGAATACTTGGTGTGTAACCCTTCCCACTGTCCCCATCTAATCTCTTTTACTTGAGTTTACAGTCCATTCAGTGTATTCTGAATTTCTCCATCTTCCAATTCATGTGTGCAACTCACAAAAATCCCTAATTCATTTCTAAAGAGCTTTCGTCTAGCCAGACATTCTCCTTTATTTGTAAAGGACTGGACCTTTTTTCCCCCTTTGAACATATCTTCAGTTTCTCAGGATTCGTCTGAATTTCAATAATGCCCTTCAAAGAACAAGAATTTCTCCCAGGTTTGTCACCCACAAAGCTAATATATATCTTTTGCATATTATCTAGGTCATTATTGAAACCACTGAAGAGTGCTGGACCCAGGCAAACCTCCAAGCAAAGCATTCCTCCATGCTGGCAATAAGCAATATCCTTTCTTTGTGAATGGTTTTCAGTCAGTTTTGTATTTACCACACATGACATTTTCTGAACTGTTTGCTAGCTTGCCAGCTTACCTATAAAAATGTTTTGTGAAAGAGTCTTATTGATTACAGTAGATTGTACTTACTGATTATTCTTTCCACAAAGTGCTTTAACTACATTGTAGCAGGCATTCAGGTGAATTTAATAAGAACAAATGGTATTGAATCATCATTTTTATTTTATATGGATACTACCAGACACACAGCAACTTATATCACTATTTAAAAATGGATAGTCCCAGAGTTAAGTATTATCTTATGTTCCTACTACCTTTGAGGTGCTTAGGTTGTGATTATTTGTTCCATCAATTTTCCAGAATGACACGGAGCTGAACATTATATAATGATATAGGCTCTTCTTCCTTCATAACCAGCCACTATTATTTGTCCTTTTCCAGTCTTATGATAACTGATGATGGCAGAAAAAATTCATCAAAAAATTAAGAGTAACAAAAGTGAGGAGACAGTTCTGGCAAGAGACAGAACTAAGATGTCAGGCCAGACATTTCAAGTACCTTGCACTTAAAGTCAAAATGAGATTCTGGAGAAGAAAAAAAGCAGAATAGCAGCCCTTTATGGACTTGTGTAATGACAGATTTTGAAAACAGAATAGCAGCTTTCACTGTACTCCTGGTTACATTTTCAAATATCCTCTGTGGTTGTTCCGCAGGACTAAGAAGCAGCTTCTAGACAAATAACAAAACAATTTTTCTAAAACCTAAACTATGGCACAATGCTAATGGCAATAAGTTTGGCCAATTTTAATCCTAAACTTTTGGTGTGCTTTTGGAAAGACAGCATTTGATTGAACAAGTAGCAAAAAGTACACCGAAAGACTGACAGTTACACTCTGTTTATGTTAAAATTTTTTCACTGGGAATGGCTTTATCTAACCATGGTATGTTCTGCCTCGGAATAAGCTGAGGGGAAGATACCTGATTTCTGAATAGACAAATTAATGTACACTATGGCATAAGTTGAGATACCTACATTAATCCGTTGTATAGATCATACAGAATTGATAATAGCTGGTGTAAATATGCCATCAATTTTACATGAAGACCTGTGACATACATATAAATATGCATAGGTATACATACATACCCTGAAAAAATGCTGGCAGAAAAGTAATGTGGATCCTTCAACTTCTACTACGTGTGCAGAATGGTCATAAAGAACACAGTGGTTTTCAGGACTAGCAAAACAAGCTATAGAATTTCCTCATGCTACTAATGGATACCATTGCTCTGAGACATAGTCAGATAATCCTGAAAACACTTCATGAACATTCATAACAAAAAGTTCAGGAATATTCTTTCTTCTGTAAAGCCTTACAAGGTGCTAATAAAAAACAGACAAAATTCCTGTTTTGAAGAGGTAATTTGGATAAGAGTAAAGAATGTACTTTGTACCCTTCCACCATAGTGAACAACAAATCCAGAGGTCAGTGACACAGCTTAAAGAAGGCAAACGACAGTGATGGAATCCCTGTTTTCACTTCAGTCCTGAGCGGCTGTTCTTACCTGAGCGGTTGTTAGGAGACATGCGCACGGGAGAGATGGAGGGCGTGCGGGATGAAGAGTACGGCCTTTGCCGATCCCTTTCTATTGTTGAAGATGAGGCTACAAAGTGATACTGTGACCATCCGTCCTGCAACATCAAACATTGGGACAACAGTGAGTGAACACACCATACAGTTTCCCGTTTTAAGTACAGAGTATTTTCCTTGAGTATTTTCACTATGGATACAAGCAGGCTACTGTCCTCTTCCTTCCCCTGCGTGGCAAATACTCTTAGTGGTGCAGGATACAATGTGCTGACTACTGACACAGAATAAAAATAAAATGTAGAAAGTTCTATAAAATAACACATTTCAGAGCGACTCAAATTCTTAACAACTTTTTAAGCTGCTTGTTTGATAGTTCTGTCTTTTTCCATGCCTCTATTTTCACATTGCAAATGGCACTTGGCTTGAAATCACTTCCATTTTATATGGAAGTTTTGGACTAAGTAGATAGGGAAGCTCCAGGATTACCAGACTGGATATCTGGTTTAGTTATACTAACTGCCCATTTTTTCACATGTGAAGGAAAAAGAATCAATGCAATTATCTTTATTGCAGTTTTCTCCAATGTGTACAGAAAGAAATTCTGTTCTTTCTACTTAAAACTGTGTTAATGGTGATGTATTTAAGAAAACAAAAACAAAACCCAAAGTAATTCAAATACTAGAGACAGCTAGTTCAGAAATAAAAAAAGGAGTTTGAATAATTCATGTTTATTCTGCACCGTACTATAATGCGATAATCCAAAACAATATACCTCATGTATTTTAAAAGATATTAAATATAGTCTGAAGCTATAACAGGAGAATAAACTGACTTTTTCTAGTGTTCTTTTTAAATGACAGCATTTCAAATACCTTCAGTGTTCATAGATTGCCAGTGTCTTTATCACTACTTAGTTAAATCTAAATCAGTAATACCGAGTTTTCCCAGTCTCATATGGTTTCAAAAATGCCTGCTTTCTGCTGGGCTCAGTGGAAATTGAATCAAGCACCTGGCATGGTGCTAAACAAAAGTTTTGCAATGAAATGCTGAATAAAAAAATAAACACAATAAAATATTACCGAAAAACAGTTGGAATTTTCCTATTGCTTGCAGGGGAATAATTCACTGTTGGAGTAGTAAAGAATATTACCACCCCATATCTCAGCTACTCCAGACATCCAGCACTGAATCCCACCCTTCCCCATGCTCTGCCTTTGCTCAAGGCATCTCTCCAACTGTGTTGCATCCACAGAACCCACAGGCACCTGGCTCTCAGAATTGCAAGAGAAAATGGCTTGAAAATCCCCTTTCCACTAAACTCTGGAAAGAGAACTCAGCAAGAGTGTGACACAGCAGGAGGAAAAGAGATACTCATACTTCTTGTAGAGAGAAATGCTGTAAGTAAATTATGACAGATAGAGGTGACACCTAACTAGAGATTCTGAGTGTCTGTACTCCTCACGTAATGCCTTGGTACAAACGTGTGTATCTCAGCTTCAATTTCAAGGGAAAAAGTAAAGAAGAGTGAAATCTGGGCTAGGCTTTTACAGTACAGTCAGGACTTTCCCTACAATAAGTGGTGACTGTTTGTCCACTAAGAGATCACTCATGTTTAGGACACCTGCTTAAACCAAAATTTTCTATATCCAATCTTCCCAATCTATATCCAGTCTCTAAAAAGCAGTTTCTATACAAGCCATGTCCTCCAATCTAGAGGGAGGATCCATGAGAATACAACAAAAAACATCTGTAAAGCCCCGATTTCTTAAAATCAAACTGGAAACTATTAGAATGTACATATATATAATACATGTATTTTTAAAGAAGAAATAATAGTTTATAGCTATAGTTATAATGAATAGCTTAACTCCAATAATCTTATCCAAGCATTACGACTACAAGGAATATACTTAGCATTATTTTTGTATTTCTGGCTCATAATAACTTTCGTGGTGATTTCTCTACCATAAAACTGAAGGAACAAACATGTGGGAAGCTCATGTCTTTATTCTGCCATAGAAAAACGGTTCCTTTCTTTCTCCTTCTCCAGGTCAGAATTTCTTACCAGAAAGGTGACACTCTACAATTCACTCTGTTGTAGTTTTCTGATCATTTATTTTCTTTTAAATAGACTGAAGAGGAGGAAGAAGAGGATAGTCTTTAGATCTGATAAAGGAAAAGGAATAGACTATTTATTACTCTCTGCCTGCAACAGGAGGAGGTATCAGCCATGCTCACATAGCACAAGTTAAAAATGCTTCCAGCTTTGTGGATCTGGATACATCCATGGCCAGGTATACTCTCCTCTTGCTTCCCTCAAGTAAAACCCCTAAACCTTTCCTCCTGTTGCCTATTCCATCTGTATTTTAACATTAATGCCTGCAACCTGGTTCTGACAGGAAGTGGATGAAATAAGTCCCCAATACCTGCCCTGCTCCATGGACTCTACAGGAACAATATATGTCAGCAGTTTTGTTCTGCAGAATATCAACAAGTACTCTGTCAGTGGTGCTTCCTCAGAAAGAGCACTGCAAGGTGTCTCAGCAGCAAGGGAGCTGTGTTTGGGATGCTGGCACTAGCACTCCTTGGTGCAGAGCATGTTTTTCCTTCTTCTCTTCCCTGCAAATTTTCATTTTTCTCTCTGCTTGCAAGTAGTGCTTATAATGAGGTTTTCAAATAAATTCTGCTACAGACTCTTAAGCTGGCAAGCCAAATCAGCTCAGTAAAACAAACGAGGCAAACAATAAACTCTAACACAAGTACTGTGGTGACTTGGCATTGCTCTTGACTAAACAAAGCATACTGCTACCATTGTATGATAACCTTCATGGTGTTTTTCAACAGACTGGGGGAAACTCTCAGACCTCACAGTATTTTCAGAACCCTAATACTTTTAAGTTATCTATCTTTAGCTCTCTTCTGCCACAAGGAACAAGCTTCTTTCCTTATGAAGGTAAACAGTTTGTAACAAATTTATTAAAACTGTCCCCATTAACAGTTCCAAAAGCTATTAATGTTAAATATGGAACCTAATTTTTAAAAGCCTAAAGGGGGTATTTTCAATTTAATGGCAAGATAAATACCACCTGACATGATGGCTGCTTTCATTAGTTTGTTTCAGGTCTACTGCCTGTAATGAAATATAATTAAATTGATTTGGGTACTTAAAGATACAGTGTATAGCAGTGTCCTGCACAGAAGAAAGCTAACTCAAGAGCAAAGCATGTGAGACTGAATTTAAGAAACCAATTTACAAGCGAAAAATGCAACGTAGGAAAGGAAGACAAAAGGATCTGACAAACTGGAAAGAAATTCAATGCAATTCTGTTGCAGACTGGGTGCATTTGTTAACTGGCAGTAATTAATTAAGAGGTGGCAACTACACACTACAGGAGGATAGAGAGCAACCAGACTACAGAAATACCATTATACATCCTTATCATCTCTTCCAAGGCATTTTCTACTGGGCATTTGTCGATGTTTTGATTATAATGAATATATCTACTATCCCTCAATTATATGATAAAGCCCAAATGTCAAAGCTTGATTGGCAGTGACATGTTTCTGATGGTATCTTCTTGGGAAAGCTGCATGGATTAAATTTGGGATGGCAGTTGTATGATCACTGTAGAAAATAAAAGTGATATTGTAGTCTCAGTGATCACCTTTTACTGGGCTTAAGGTTTGAACATGTTCTTTGTCTTCCTGCTCAACTTTAAGTCATTTTGAAAATAAGTAATTTTCATCAAGCCCATGGGAAAATAATTATTTCATCAGGGTGACTAAACTTATTGTGTCAAACACCTATTACATGTGTCTTATGAAAGTCTAACTGGGTTTTTTTCTTTTCTTGGTATTACTTTTGTATTTAAAATGTAGGGACAAAAACTCCCCACAGTTCTCTATTGTTTGCAAGAATTTCAAATTTTCAGAACTCTCTGGTAGCTGAGTTTTTGATTTGAGGAGATTTGTGGAGCTGGATGATATCAGACACACCATCTTCTCACTTCTAGTTCTCTAACATTGTGAGGTCTGAATTAAATTAAGCCTTGAGGGAAAGTTGGGACACCATGTTGACCCAACAAGGAACCAGAGCTCCTGCCCAAAATATTCACAGAGGACACAGGATTGAGGTGGCATTGAGGTGGTGGAGACAGGGGTGGTGTGGTGCCTAGACTGGAATGACCTCACGGCACCCACTCAGAGAGAAACCCCACATCAGCTCACGTGCTAATAGGCACAGAGCAAAAATGAAAACAAGCCCTATGCTCTGACTGATCATGCTGATCAGCTGCTGAGAAGACACTGACTTGAAAACCCCTGAGTAGTCTACAAAAACTGTATGATGTCCTCATGGACATTAGGATCTTTCAGTGCTGAAGAGCACAGTCTGTCCTGACTTCTGGCCAGAGATCTCCTAACATGGTCAGCAACAGAGAGCAACTTCTTGCAAGCAAAAAAATCCTACTAAAGACAAAAGATAAAAATGATGCAACAAATCGAGTAACAAAACAGCTAAAACCTGAAAAACTATAGAAATTATTGCATCCTGCCTCCCTCAAGTTTACAACTGCTCCAGTATGCAACTTGCTTCAAGGCTTATCCTCTTATGACTTGATTTAATAGACATTTTACAAATGACTTGAAGCACACAGGACCAGACTTGCTTTGTCATCCTACTTCCCTATCTGTAAGTCAGCTTTTTACTGGTTCCAGGATATTAATTGTAGCAATAACTGCTCCTGTAATGGTTGTAAGCTGTAGAAATGCGAAGTTTTGATAGGCAGCCTCTTGCAGGAATCAGTAAGTAGACCAACCCTGGTGTCAGCAGTAGGTGATACAGCAATAAGGGAGAGTGCCTGTAAGGTTGTAACACAGGATCTATTCACTTTGAAACTCAGACAGACACTGCCCTGAGTTGCTGGTGTTGCTTCCTTGGCAAGCTAAAGCACTGCTGTCAGGTTAAATGAAACATCCTGCCTGGTGTGCACCAAAGTGACACTGTCTAGAGTAAACGATAAATCTGATGTGAATTAAGTCAAGGCTCATCAGACTTACACAAGTCTGAGCAATTCTTCACCGGGAATTTGTTGTCACAATGCTAATAAGACATAACAGAAATTAGAACTGGATCAAATAATCTACATACATTGGCATATGAAAATTATGTGTGTGACTTGACTGCAGTGGGAAGTCTAAAATGATCACAAGGTTGAAGTGATCCACATATATATTCCTTTAAATATGAAGCTTTCAAATGGGATTTTTGAAATAATGCAGTGTAAATGGTCACCAACAACCACCCTTACTTATCATTAGGCTTTACAACCTGCGATTATGTTATTTTCTTTTAATACAAAGCATGAATAAATACATCTCTCAGTGCTTCTCAACAGAGACAGTGAGCCTGACTTCTCTCCCCATGTCCTCTTCCCTCCTATGGCAGTGGAGGCTAACCACCCCCACCAATACACCTGCACTGCCCAGGCAGGTGACAGGGAAATGCCAGATGCTGAAGGAGAGAAGGTGAGACAACAGTTCCCTAAAAAAGGCCCTGCCTTTGTACTTCAAGTGTCTTTACTTTGGAAGAGGTTTCAAATAAATTCTTATGGCCTAAAAACCTCTAGAAGTATTAATGAAAAACAAACCAACTAGTTTCAGATAAACTATTTAATTTGAAAACAAAGGTGTTCTTTCATTTTTCTTTGAATTTACCGTGCCATATCTTATTATCAGCAAATGATTCCCGACAGGATTATTCTTTCTGAGTTTGCTTGTGTTGTTTCCAGGAAAACTCAAAATCAGAAAAGAATTCCTGGGTGTTGATCTGCTTTATGATGCATTATGCATAAATGTTATTTTACTGCCATCAGTTATGCTACATTTCTAAGCAGCATGCTGACAGTTTTAATCCTAAGATTTTATCTTTTGCTTCCAAAGTCATATGATAAGTTGTTTAAGAGAGGAGTAGGGATTGAGCCTAGAGAATCATGGTGTTCTCCCAGTTTATATATCAGTGGTTGCTGTTTGGGTTAAATCCTTCATTCTGGAGTAATTTCACTGTCTTCAAAGGGGCAGCTGACTCTTTCTGTTCTGTTTCCCCTCCTCTCCCAAAGTGTTATGAGCCAGACCATCAAAATCAGTGGACACAAAGTAAAGATATGAATCACTGAAGCTCATCTCAATTTGAGGATTTTAGTATTTGTGTTTATAGTCTCATTTCCACAGCTTATGGGAGGTAGAAAATTACTTAAAACACAGAAATCCATCAAGTTTGGGGGATTTAAAATATTGCAATGATTTGGATAAAAGAATTGCTCACAATATGACTACTTAGCCGAGATGGTTAAAGGGAAATACAGTTTGCTTTCCATGTCTTCTCATATGATGATGAAGCCAGTTGTTCACCGGTTAACAACTGGTTAACTCTGTTGGGAGTATGATACCTGCTGCTGTGTGAGCTGGGAGAAAGGCCACTCACTCCTCCCTTGCACAAACATAAGTGAGGGGAGAGGACCAAGACCCCACCAAGAGCACTGTGAAAGCAGTGCCATCACTTGAGCCAAGATAAACAGCCACAGTGGCGGGGCCAAACTGGGAAGGACCCTCCAGGCAGGTGGCAGAGCTGCCATGCTGTTCCCCAGCCAGCAGAGCAGCATGAGACACACACAGTGCTTCAGTCTCTTTTCTTGTGCAACAGGTTTGACCTCAGCACTTCTCTTCTTCTTCCTCTGAATTTCAATGCACAAATGGGTTTAACTTATAAATGACCATTTCTGCATCCCAGACACGGCAGAAGTTTAATTGCTTAAGACAGTGAAAGACAAATACATATTGAAATACGTATTTAGGCCAGCATGAGGCTTAAAGAAGGGCTCCTAGTCAGACAGTCATTAACCGCAGCAAAACTGTCTGGCACTGGCTGAACATTATTAAGTTTTCTGTAGGCTCTTTGAAGTGACGTTTTCAGAATTGGTGGTTAAACTCATTTTTTTCGAAATGAGACATACACCTCCCAGCCTCCTCCTCAGCTTCTCTGAAAGCAAAGCCATTATTCTCCTACTGTCAGTGTTCCACCTCAAAATAATCTACGACACTTTCTCTCCCTGCTTTTCTCTTGCCATTGTGGTGCATGGGGTACTATATTCTTCTGAGTATCACCCATTTTTTTTTTCTTTCAAAATGCCACAGATGTCCTTGGCCAGTTTTCTCTTTTTCAAATGCTTTTTTTTTTGTTGGCATTGTTATCATCTTCTAATCACAGGTCTTGTACCATAATTTTACATCTCATCCCTTGATTTTAGCTATGAAGAGGCACACAATAAGGGAGAGATAATGCTAATTACTTGCCACATCTATTCAAGTGAGAAGCAGCTAGGTAACTATCCCCTATTGTTCTATAAAGTCTCGGACATTTCAGGCAATCAGTGAGGCATTGCTTTACCTATCCATAATTAATTATTGATTTCCTGTTGTGCAAATTGCAAAGATGACAAGAGCTAATCTGATGAATAAAACAGCTATAAGAAAAGGGAATCGTATGTGAGGCAAAGCGTGAAGGACATGACTTCAGATACAGCAGAGCTCATTATTCATTTTGCTGAGGTTATATGCAGCTAAACAATAAAACTCTCAAAACACTGCAATAAAATGTAATAAATTCATTTTTCAAACATCACTTTGGCTCTTACAGAGAAATAAAATTGTTTTAATATATTTTAGAGGAAATGAAGGCAGTATTTGGCCCTTCAGCTAGAATTTCTGTTCTTCTATTTTCTCCTGCATAAGGTATATAAGCTCTAATTTAAAGTGTTCAAATCACATAAGAACTATTTTTGCTTGTATCTTGCACATACAAAAAAACCCTTGCCGGCAAGGAAATGTTTGCAGTAATTTTTGATTTGTATTGTTGTTTTCATTCCAGTAATGCAATTTCACCTATCTTAACAGGTTTATAACCTAGAAATGCAAACTCTGGCTCTTGGTCACAAAATTTCAGCAGTAAGACAAATGCTCACTTTCTTAAGTCTCTTGTCTTTCCAAAAACTAGAAAGTAATCAACACCTCTTACTATTTTCATGCATTAAACCATAAAATCAACCAAATAACAACTCTTCTATCATACCTGACCATAAAATATGAAAAAAAGTATTATCAGAATAAAATTTGCACTGTTGTCTCTTAAGGTGAAGAACATGGTAGGACTGATGATACTGACTGTGATGAAGAGCCATTAGGACTTTGTGCTTCCCAAAGATCAGCACTGCAGCTGAAAACAGGGGATCATTTTATTCAAACATGGAGCTGCCTGACAGACAAGGAATCAGTGCCCCTTTGTAAAAATCACTAGATAAACTCATGCTGCCCTTGGTTTTAGGCCAAAAGTTTGTTCATAAATGCACTTAGACTAGAGAGTTAGAGATCTGAGTAATTGCCAATAAGCTGCATGAGTTTTAATGATATGCTGCTTTGAACATGTAGTTTACCAACACACATAGACATTAATAATAAGAAATGCACATTAACTTTTACTGATACACCTTTAAGAGTTTTTAATTCACTAAATAAGAGCTTTAAGTATTGTTAACTCAAACAGGAGCACACTATTGGACCAAAGCCTGCAACTCTCAAAGGATCCACAACTTTCTCTAAAAGCACTCCTCAAAATTAAGCCATAAAACCAATTCAGAGACTGCCAGTAAAACTTGCATTTCTACTTTTTTTCAGGAAGAAGTAGCTGTAGCTCTTTTATCAGATAGGACAAACTGTATCAGCTAGGAAAGGAAGTAAAAAAACTCAGAACAAAGCACACATACTACAAAAGAGACTCCTTTCAAAATACAAGGTTTCTTTCTTAAAGTCTGAAATGGCAGACTTGTTCACAACATTTTTTAATTGTCAGCAGCTTTAGGAAGAGAAGAGGGAAGACATGAGAAGGACTTCCCAGCATCCCCCCCTCCACTCTCCCCATTATTAGACCATCAAAGAATATCAAAGAACTGAAAGTAGGATATTTATGCAGCAGCTTAATATTTTATTGAGGTTTGACTGAATTTACGTATACTGGCCAAATTAAACAAACGCATTTAACCTCCTTACAGAACCCAGAAGAATGAGGATGATGATAACATAATATGGCAACACAGGGGGCATCAGCAAAAGGTGCCCAGTGTTTGTTATGCATCAGACCATCACAGCTAGATGGTCTGTTACTCTGAAACAGAAATGTGCTGTGAATTGCCATAGTAATTAATTTTATTTCCCTCCCCTCTGTACTCATTGCATCTGCTATTGCTACAAGTAAAACTTGTATGATGTGATTAATTTGCAAAACTATAAGCAGCCATCCAATACCATCCAACGTACCTGTTCAGGTGTGCTAAGAGAAACCAAGTTTCTCACCCCTACTCTTTACTACACACCTACTTTTATCTGGGTCTGAATCTAGATACACAAACATCAAGCATGCAGGTTAACTAAATATGGTATTTTGTTCAGGACAGTAGAAATCACGTTCCTTAAATGAATTTTGGAGAAAAATATTGACACAGATTAAAACCAGCACGTATCTTACCTTAGCATGTATCTTTAAAACACTTCTGAAAGTCTTTAGAAAGACTTTTGGATTCTTTTCAGTACTGCACATACGAACCCAGTTAAACTTTGTTTGCCATTAATTGATGTTTATATTTGTTTTGAAATATGCAATACATTATTTAGGTGGACTAAAAAATATTTTAGTTCCAAAAGACATGCAGTTAATTTTCTCATGTCTCTATTTTGTGTTCAAGTATTAAAAAACAATCCTATGCTGAGGGACTCTGTTTTTGAAAAAAAATTTGTACATGTGACCTTCAACTTTTGCATAACCTTCTAGATTTTGGATGCCTACTCGCAGCTCTACCCTAAGGATATTTCAGAAACTTCAGTTATACAATTCCCTTCAGAAAGAAGGCTTTAATTTAAAGATACTGACTCCTGGGCTGCATTTTAAATTTTCTTCAGAGAACTTCAAAGGGTGGAGTACTTTAGAGACAGACTTTACACAAGTATGAGATTAAATTTCTGTCTTCTAAATCCGTACTTAGTAACCTTAAAATGGACTTGAGTTTTTAAGTGAACAATACCTTGTCATTCCCTCATAAGTCAGCTAGAGCTTACCAGGAGACTCAGTATTGATGCTGAGGATGATTTAGTGTCACATATGTAGGGCTCATGCTAGAGAATTGTTTGGACAAACTTTAACTCTTTTTTTATTTGTTTAGCACCTCTGGAGTCTAGTAGGTTTGGGATGAGAATGGCACCAGCTTCCAAGCACTCCTTACTGATTATATGGAAGAATTACTGCTAAATTTGGTTGCTGAATTACTGTTTGCTACAATGCTAAATGCCAAAGGGAAGTAGTATCATGCCTTTAAGGCCCTCAAGGGAAAAGCAACAGTCAAGCATAGCTGCAGATATTTGCTAAGCTCATAACTCAAAGCATTAAAGTTTATTCCTTTACACATTCTCAAGCTCTCTTTGTCCAGACCTAGAATTATAGAGTCATAGAATCTCCTGAGTTGGAAGGGACCCACAAGCATCCTCGAGTTCAATTCCTGGCCCTGCACAGGACCATCCCCAACAACCACACCATTTGTTTGAGAGCTTTGTCCCAATGCTCCTTCAACTCTGTCAGGCTTGGTGCTGTGACCACCTCCCTGGGGAGCCTGTTCCAGCACCCAGTGAGTGAAGAACCTTGCCATAATATCCAGCCTATGGGTATTGTAGACATCATACTTAAAGACAGCATCTTCTAAGTCTACACTGAGTTGTGGTTAAGTTTTACATCCATACCCCCCCATTTGTGTATACATGTACATGTATGTACATATAGGTATTTGCCAGCAAACATACCGATATATTGCCCAACAGGCATACAAGTACTTGCTAAAAAAGCCCCATTAGTTTGGCTTTAATTGTGCTCAGTCATCATGCATGATTTTTTTAGACACCATTCAGTAAAAAAACCTGCACCAAAATAGTACAAGTAAGGGCAGGTCTGGCTTCAGCTACACAGAACTGTTTTAATGAAAATACTCTTCTTGGTACTGAATCTTCAGTTCAGCCCAGGCTATCTTAGATTACTGCTAGTATTTCAAATATCATAATAGACATAGAAGATGTTTCCAAAAGAAACATATAAATACTGCAACATAAGGATTGTAAGGTGATACTGCAGAGTAAATAAATCCTTGTTGAGACCATCACAAAGAATTTAACTATGTAAAATGCAAAAGAATTTAAATAAATGATGATTATTAATATACAGTAAATGATGGAATCTAGAAGGATAAAACATTTGAGAACATCTCCTTCAAACAATTTACGTAGAAACACGTTTTGGTACTCCTCCATATGTTGTTACTGTGATTTAGCTAAGAACATTAATTTTTGGAGTACAAAACATTATCTGCTCTCTTTAGGCCATGCAAAATACATTTTTAAAAATGCAATCTTGTATCTTTCCATTATTGTCTGATACTGTTAATAAACTGCAAGTTAGAAGGAACTACAAAAGTATTACTTGATATGATGGATAAGCTAAGAAAATCAGAACATGTTCTACTTGACAGTACAAGTGAAATGATAATTATTGACATTAAAATAAAATCAAAACAACATTCACTTCAACTTAGCATTTTTAAATATTTGGGTCCTTTTTTTCCTAAATTGTTCTTCTTAAAAAAGTAGCCAAATTATTTCTGATGATAGCACAACTAGATGAAAACACTTAATATGTTTGTTTTATGCCAAATGATGAGAATCTCTTTTAAAAAATTCAAGAATGGCTTATACATCAGTTATTCCGTGTGAATACTCCAGAACACTTCTGCATATGCCAAAGAGATTACCTGTACCTCTCAGTTAAATTTATTTGCACAGTTTATTTTTTAAGGCTTCATGATTTTGCCCATGATATATACATTCCTATTGTATAGACAAACAAGGTGTTATTTAAGCAGGCAACTGGCAATCAAAAAACCACAAATGCTAAAATTCACATGACAAAGTTTTGAATGATTCTTAAAAAATAAGCCTTGGGAAGGTTTAGGCAATCAATAGAGGAAGTACATTAAATGGTAAATTTACATATACAGTGATGCTGCCTAGTGCTAATTATGTTGGCGAAAAAGAAAAAAAGTCAGGTAAAACAAAAATCAAAATTCCAGGCTAACGTATCACTCCTCACTGAAGAGATTTTGAGTCTATAAGAAAAAACATAAAAAGATTATCACATTATTCTTTGGTCTGCAGCTACTACCTGTTATTTCCTGCAGAATACAAAATATGCCTTTGCTTTAAGGAAGAAATACTTTGTATTTGAGCGTGCATTGAGAGAGGCAAACCTGTCTTATATGAACACTGGAAACTAACACACAGAACAAAATGTAGAGTTAAGAATAATTCAGCACACATATCAAAAAATCAGTAATGCCAACTTTTTCTCCAGTACTGAAAGCAATGATGATTTCATGATTCGGTATTTCACAAGATTGTTATTTGATAAAAAGCCACATTTAAAATGCTCAATTAAAGGTGAATAACATGTTCTTAAGAAAAAAAAGAAGAAAGGATGCATTTGAAGACTATAATTTTTTTGCTATATTGGTTATAGAATCTCTATCTTCTAAAACTATTCAGATGGTGCTTTAAAAAGGCTTGAATATGTTAAATCCACAGAAAATTTCTACATTTCCTTTATTAAATATAAATTTAGGAATTTGCTTAATTCCTACTTATCAAAAGAAATTACTGTCATGTATCAGATGAAGAAATGCCGTGTGTTTTAAGTATCGCATTCCTATTAGCTAAAGACGAAAAGGATTTAACCTAACCTGTCTAGAGTATTTAAATTGGATCTTCTCTGTCTTCTCTCTTTCAGGCAAACAGTGCAAAACCCCCCAAAACTGAAAGAAATAGCATAACTACTATGTCCTGTGTGGCCAAGAAAAGCACGTAAATTCCAATTTTCTCTAAATATTACATATATATATATATATGATATGTCTGTAAATATATAATAATACATATACATATGATACATATATATAATAATGCATATACATGTTATATATATATAATACATATATATGCATACACACACACATACATATATATATTTATATATAAAGGTTTGTCCATGGAATTACTTAGATATTGTGCATATGCAGCAAGTATTTTGTTTTTGCAATAATGCTACAAAGTAGTATTTTATTGTGAAACGAAATATTAGGAGGAAAAAATACACTTGGTTAAGAAAATGGAATTTTAGTACATTAAAATAAAGACTGTACTCTGACTGAAGGAAATCTTCATTGTCCCTATTGACAGAGATTTTTAAAATTAGCATTTTAAAAATTTAACTGACTCCTGAACATGCTGATTTTTCTGTAGATAAGCTAGTTTACCTGGCTTCCCCTTACTGAAATATGCAGCTATTGCTTTTTTCTTAAGAGATACCATTGCATCAGAAAACAAAGCAATGTGCTCGATAAATTTAATCTGCTATTGCAACACAGTGCTTATCAGTAGCTGCCTTTCTGTTTAAAAGGTTCAGACAATCAAAAAGGAGATCACAGAAATGCTAGAAAGATTGTCAGGGAACTGAATGTTTTCCTCAGAGAGAGCAGAACTCTGCATCCCTTTCTCATGTGGCTGAAATGAACAGGAGTACTCTCTTTAAGTGAGATGCTTTCTATGTAGAACCTACAGGCTTCAGTGAATTAAACTCTGGAACCTAAAAACTTAATTCTCCAGCAAGGCTTTTTTACTTTTGATTCAAGTGTTTCCTGTAGGACTCTTTGGAGTACAAATGTCAGTATGCAGTAAACATAACAATTCAAGAGTGGTCAGCTGACAGCCAGAATACCTGGGTTGGGGAATAGATTCTGGTTTCTTGGCTCTGGGAGAGAGTATGCTGAGCGTGCCATGACCCAGAGTCGTGGGTTGGTGAAAATCCTCTGTCATCAGTCACACTGAAGCTTGGGGACGCCCACTGCCATAAATCAATCAATCAGTCAATCATTTATTAATCAAGTACTTGCATTTTCACAGTTATTATAAAAATTGGCTCTAGACAATGCCTTCTCTATAATGATACTGTAGCTTTATATTACAGTGGGGTCTTTATCTTAAATTAATTCATCCTTTTTCTAAGAGGGTGACATATTAATCTGAAAAAGCCTTTGCCAATTGTACAGAAATAAATTAAGCTCTTCTGAAAGAGCAGCACTGCAAAATACATATGCTCATGAAAAACCTGAGCACATGAATAGTTCCTTCAAGTCAAGCCAATTTTTTGAGGAACTATTATGTTCTGGATTTAGAATTTAGACCCTTAATATAGGGTTTAAGTTCTGCACAGACCTCTTCACCAGATAAATTTAACCTAAAACAGCTTTTTGGGGGATGTCTGAATGATGATAATCTTACCACAAGAAAATCCAAACGATGTGTCCCAAGTCTATATGAGAGCACGTTGTAATTAACATTTTTAAAGGGTGAGTAGCTATGTTTTATTTAAGACAGGACTTCAGATTCTAAAACTCCTTGACTAGGGTTTTGAAGTTTAATGCTGGCAATTTTCATGGAACATTTAGCCATAAAGGACCTTCTCACAGAGTCATTATTTTATTATTCTGAAAGTCACATGAAAAGTGAGTCCTCTCCCAGACAGGCTTAACTGCTTCTAAGGCTTTGGGCAATTCTATGTATCTTTTCCATCCAATACTACCAATACTACCCCTGTTGTAAATTGCACACTACACGCTGAAGGACGACTGCCTTTAATAGCCTCCCTAGTTTCCAACACTGGGTGGTATTTTTATTCATGTGGCAGGCAAATAGGACAAACATTTTTAATATTCCATGCAGAACAGAAACCTATGATGGGGGAAAAAAAATCTCTATAAATTCATCATGACCCCTACTTATATACTGGAAGACAGAGGAAGTTTAAACAGGATAGAATGTAAACACATTTTGTTGGAGCCTAAGTGGGTAGGCAAAGCAAATCAATTAATAGAAAACATATTCTTCTTGACAATTCCTCCAGCTTTTTAATATTACACACATTAATGTTAATTGAAACTTTTTTTTAGCTAATAATTTTTGTTTCAAGTTGCGCTCATTTAGCACAACCCTTTTGCTCAAATTTCCTCATGCAATTTAACAAGCCATCTGTGTTTAAGAGTAGTTGGTTATTTTCTTGAATATTGAGACACAGAAGAGCTAATAGAAATCTGCTCTCTTACAGTCACATCTTATTTTCTAAGGTGTTCCCAAATCTCAACCAACTAATACCCTAGAGACTGGAGTGGGGGCCAGTGATCCAGATTTGGACATAGGTGTCTTTAAAGAAGCACTGTAGCAGCTTCTTTCAGACTGCTTAAGTGGCTAAACATAAACAGGAAAGGACCTCTTTGCAGTACTTATTTCTCCTGCTTACTATACTTACACTACCAAGAGCCCCAAAGAAGAGGGGTGTACCAGGAGTTTGAAGCACAGGGATAAGCTGTGGAATAGCTCCTGTACCTGGTTTTCACTAAGTGTTGAACCATTAACCCACCCATGGGGCTGTGGACCATGTGACCATCAAGTGCATTTGAAAGTCAGATTTTAAGTATTTCAGAAGAGACTCTTGAAAACAGAAGCATAAAAATGATCATTTATGAAAATATGTTTTGCTTGCAGAAAATGAACAAGTTTGAAAATTACGACATTGTCTTTGGGAGACAGTATTTCATCTACTGATGAAGAACTGTGATGATCACCTCTGTTTCAGAAATTAATCACACTAAATATTCTAACCACTGTCTATATGTGACTGAATCTGAACCTTGTTTTCCTATTGGGGGACTTTTTTCCAGATTAGATCTCTCTTTCACCTATTCCTTGGAAACTATGCAGTATTCCCTATGATCTCTTCCATGATGAAGGACCTGCAACTTTTGGGATGGCTGGCACCTCCTTCATTTCAAGACTACATTAATTGCATCCTCTTTGTCTGTCAAGTGTCGCTTTTATTTTTTTTCCCCTACAGTTTTAGGACTAGAAACATTTACACGTTTTACAACTTTTTCTTGTTGGATAATGCCAAATTAACCATACCAGGGAGGGCATTTTTTTTTTCTCAAAACACAAGCCTACAAAGGACTATCTAACACTATCATCTCACAGATCTGAATGCTGACTATTTACTTTCTGTATCTTTTCCATGCCAGCCCAGCCTAACAAGTTTATATGTCCACCTAAAGCCGCAACAAAACTATGAACTGGAAAACTCAATACACTGGACAGAACCTGCTACTGGAGGGCACAGGGTGTGACAGGGCTCTGCAAACACAGTGCATAAGGTATTGTGGTCTTAAAGAGCTTTTCCAAGTGGAAACTGAGACAACAAAGCCAATGCCCACTCCTCCTTGAGCTTGCAGTTCAAGTTGTGGAAAGTCAGAAATCTAGCCATTATTCTCCTGGTCTTGGAATGCTACAGTCTCCACCTGAGCATGCTTTTCAGAGAAAAAAGCCTATCTGAGAAGAGAGACCAGCAGTTCAAGGAGTGCCAGTCCTCTTGTATTAGCTATTAAATAAATGGGCACAATGTTTCTGCTCTAGCATACTGAGGGAAAGTAACACACAAACCTTGAAAATCCTCATTTTTTTAATAAAATCTTGGGAACCTCACAACACACAGGGATCACAGAATCATAGAATGTCCTGAGGTTGGAAGGAACCTTAAAGTTCATCTAGTTTCAATCCCCCTTCCATGTGCAGGGATATATTTCACTAGACCAGGTTGCTCGGAGCCCCATTCAACCTGACCTTGAACATTCTTGTGGATGGGGCACCCAAAACTTCTCTAGGCAACCTGTTCCAGTGCCTCACCACTCCCACAGTATTTTTTCCTAATATCTGATTTAAACCTACACTCTTTCAGTGTGAAGCCATTATCCCTTGTCCTGTCACTACATGCTCTTGGGAAAAGTCTCTCTCCATGTTCATTGTAGGCTCCTTTCAGTACTGGAAGGTCTCAAACCCTTTCTCAAGAAACATATTCCTATCACAACCTGATTTACTAGATTTAATTTTCTGTGTCTCCCATCTCACCAAGTTGTGGAATACTCTTGCTTTTTTCAGGATAAAAAAGATGGATAGGACTTTAAAATTTTGTGTCATCAAAAGATACTGTTTGTAATCTTAGTCAGATACACTACGATCTTGAGACAGGCTATGTTGCTCGATTTGGTCAGTGTGAATCCTTGCAGTTGTTGCTACAGTTTTTGCCTGTAAATGGCCCAGAGAAACAGCAAATATAAGTCAGACACTGAGCAGCAGAATGAAATTTGTGCACACAACTATTTTTCTTAAGCAAAATAGCTGAAGTTGAAACCTTGAAATCTGTTACATGTGGGGTTTTTTTCATTCAATAGTTGACTTTGGCAGTGCAATTAGAGGCTAATTCATTTAGGTTTCACTATATAGGTGTATTACTGTTAATAGCCTTGGTTAAAGGTGAGATCTTGCTCAGTCATGATCGGAGTGGAGCCGGCAGGAAGCACTGCACATACCCTGCTTAGGGCAGCCCTGCTACTGGCAGCAGGTGGGGGGACCAGCTTCTGACTTCTGCACTTCACTCCACAGTTGGGAGTTTATCAGGGAGTGCTGCAAATGGGAAATTGGTGCCTATGCACTTCTCAGCTTTTGGTCCTTCACAGGTGTGGCAAGTCATTAGGCATTCACACCAACCTCCAACTCTGGATTTCTGTCAGTGCAGTTTATCTTCTGCCACCTATGGGATGTTTCCTGCAATGTTGAGCAAAATTAGAAAAGTGAAAGAGGTTTTAACACTTTTGCTGATCCAATCATATGTGGGCTAAATATACTGACTGCTAGATTATCAGCAGTAAAAATATATTGCCTTCATTCGCCATTAATATAAAGAATAGTACTTTATTCTTTTTACCTCCTCTTACTTTACTGTGAATGTGTAGCTCTAAAATATACCACAATTCAAACTATTTGATTACAGTTTCTCAAACAGAAGTGCTTCTGCTTTTACTTAAATATGATGTGATACTTGTAATTTCCTTGTATTACTATACAAAATCGTGTCTCTGTTGGCAAATTCTTTGAAGGCAATTGTATAGATATTTCAGTGCATAGGAGGAAATTGCTGATGGTTATGCAATAGGATTTACCTGCACTTCCAAAAAGGCTGTGCAAATGCACAAAGTGCTGATCGTATTACACTGTATGTTCACTCACTTTTACTGGCACGTATATTTTAATGGGACAAAATAAAGATTGCATTGACCCAGTATCTTTATATTACATAACTAGCTGACTATTACTATAATGCAAACTTTTCTAATTTTCCTATCATAAAAACATTTCCATGGCTTTCCAAACAGTAACGAAACTCAGACAGCCAGCACTAAGAGTCAGCCCACTGTTGGCAACTTTAATAACTATTAAGACTTTATAAAGATTACTGTATGTATTTTTTAAAAAAGGAGTATTTTAAATTAACCATCTGAACATTTTGATTAAAAGAAACCATACTTATACAAGGCTTAGCCGCAAATATAATGGCATGTAATGAGTACACCAATAAGTAGCAGACACTGACCTTCATTTTAAGATTTTGTGAAGCCTATAGGAATTAGCCAATATGGAGATTAATAGAATGCTTTCTGAGAATATTAACAATCTGTCTGCTATGAGTGTCCTAGAAGCTACCTCAAAGGCTAGCCTGCCCTATTTTCTCTACCACAAGTACGTATTTGTGGCCACAGAAAATGTTTTTAAGCATGCAAGGTACTTGGTACCTAAGCATGCTTAGTATGTAAGTACATTACCAGGTATTCACCCTGGGAGCCAACAGAATGTCCTTTAGCTGGCAGTATACTCAGAAGCCATACAGCATATATATTACCTCATGTATGGAGCAACCCCAGAAACTGCTTTTCCATCAGAGCATATATATATATATAAAGACAGAAGGCTGGAAATGAGCCAGACATTGTAAGAACCTCTAAGAGATTACGGTGCAATACAGTTCAGCTTCTACAGTGCAGCCACCCACATGCACAGAAGTCAGGTTATGCACACTTCCAGTGTGTTACTGCCTTGCATCAAGAAAAGCCTACTCTAGCTCATGTTTGTTCCCACCTCTTAATGGGACAGTTGAGTACCAGCTTGTTAGTTGGAATATCTTCACATATGGTATTCCTAGGGATGCCAAGGATGACTGAAAATACTGGAAGTGAACAATGGGAGAGACTCAATAATATCTTCCTCACTCCTCAGACTTGACACAAGCAGGGCTGAGGCATGCAAAAGAACAGCATTTCAAACAGAAGGTCAGCTTCTGCCACTTTGAGATTCAATGCATACACTTCATGTGACTAAGTTATTTTCTTATGCGGAATACATAGAACACAGACTACGCCACTGTGAGCCTTCCTTACTCCATCATTCTTATGCCTCAGCCTTAACTAGGACCTGAACTTTTCTGCCACATGCAGTCTTAGCTCTCTATTTGATGAGATTACAAATACAAATATCAATTAGATAAGATGTGAAATTTCAAGCAAGAAGACATCGGAGAACAAAATCTGCAGGCTGAAAATCACATGGATTGTAATTCAGTTTGGAAATATTCACCAAGAACTACTTTTAGTAATAGTCTTTTTACTAAGTAGACACTTTTGTTTGAAAAGCTATGTAGGATGTTGTTCCACAGTACTGTATTACCCTACTGGAATTTGTTTTTGAGAGGTTAGCAGGCCTGTGGGAATAGTATTGTACTAGGGACTCCACAGACTGTCTGAAAACCAAGTATATGAGGCTACTGTCTGCCAAGTGATTAGAAGTGAAGCTAGCAGGCTTCAGCCCAGCTCCACACTTAACTAGTCCCTAAGCACCACTCCTTCAGATACTCTTGTTTACAATCTCATGAGGAAATTTGGGAGCTGAAGGGCTGGAAATCTGGTAATCTAGTCAGGACATGGTGGGGAGGTGTAAGAAGGACTGATCCAGTAGGAGAGCTTGCATAGATAGCTTGTTCCATAAACGGAGGGTTTCACTCTCCAGGGCTGCCAGATCCAGCACTTTTTGTATGAATCTATTTTAAAATCAAGTTCACACCCTTTTTTCACCACCACATGTATTTTCAAAAGGCATTTGTATGTTAAGAGTAGAAATGAATAAAAAACTAAGAGCTCCAAATATCTGAAACTTTCAAATCCAAGTGAATTTTCAGTCACATAAAAAAAGTTTTGGCCTAAAGTCTCTCAGCCCCCAAATTTGGGTAAGAGTACGAAAGATGATAAATCTAGAAAAATCCCAAGCCTTACCTTCTTGTAGAGACTTCTCAGGTCTCTGTACTGCCACATACTATTGAGGACCTGAGATGCTGCTTTCACCACTTTAGGCGAATGTCTGTTACACACATATATTAAAAAGGGAGAGAGAGAGAAAGAAAGAGTGAGAAGGAGACTGTTATGCACAAGACACCATTCATCCTAATTTTCAAATGCATTGCTATGGATTAAAGCCCACAGTTATAGTGTGTTTCAAGTACACCACAAGATCTTTGATTGGTATCTTGGACTCCAAAGAGTTTTTAAGCAAGGGCAATATATATTATTTCCATAGTACTAATAATTCAGTGAGGAGCAAAACGCACGCTAGTCAGTTCACACAGGGATTCATGCTGAGAGCATAATAAGAGGGAAGTAGCAACTGGTAAAATTTTTGAGGACCCAACTGGCATTATAAACATCTAAGATGTCCTGGCTACAACTTCTGGCCTAAAGGACAAGGAGTCAGAGCCAGAGTATCTTTCTTGGTAAGCTGCCAAACTTCAGCTCTCGACAATGTGCTCAACCCATTCAGCTGCTCTCACCAGTGGCCAAAAGAAACACTCTAGTTGGGTGATGAGCACTGGTTTTGAAGTACAGAGCCAAGATGCAGAAATACAAGTGATTATAAAAAGGCATGATAAATTTCTTTAGGAATCCAAATGAGGACTTGGATGTTGCTCACACCATTACCATTTAAGGATGGCAATACATCATGTTCAAAAGGATATAACTTCACATGGGCTTTCTCTGTAGACAGGTTTTGAAAGAAGATCTTAACTACTGTTACAATCTGTTGGAGTCAAATATTCCTCTTGGAATAGGTAATTAAAAAAATTCTAAGAAAAAAGTATCAGAGAGTATTCATCTCAGTGAAGAAGGGTCACATAGGAACGGACCGGGAAGATAACCCAGCCCACTGAGGAAGCATACATTGTGCTAGACCAAAAAGCAGCAGAACGCTAGAAAACCTCGTGAAGTCCAAAGTCCAGAGCGAGGTGATTTATTTTTTACTCACAAGAGACATATGGATTGCATAACCAAAGAGAAACCAGAAAACCAGCAGCTTAAGATACTGCTTTGGGCAAAAGCCTTCTCAGGGGTTAGACTTTGCTTCATTCTGTGACTTCTGAGAAGGATCACTGGCAGGCTGACACTCAAGCTGGTAAAGCAATGTTCATCACACAATTGATTCAATCAGCTTATACAGTATTTTCCTAGTAATTTAATTGGTGCTTTCCCCCCCACTTTTATTCCACTTCTCACCCAGAGTACAGCAGTATGTGGGTAATTGGTGAGTAAACATGACTTTGATAAACCCTTTCAAGGGTAATTGTTTTTATTATACTTCCAGCTGTACTGGCTAGTGGGGTCCTGGTAGCATGGAGTAACCAGGAAAATAACTGCCAACCACTGCATGAGTACTGAGTGACAGGAACTATGCAATGCTGATATGGGCTTGGCCAATATGACCATACCAACACCAGCTCTCTTATGTGGCCATACAGCGAGAGCGGTCAAGCCCTGAGCATGTTCCAAAGCCTAGTGGGGCCAGCCTCACACTCCTGGCACTGATGCATACAAGGATGCATGGCCAGTCTAGTATCCTGCACTTGTAGAAACAGATGCTTTGTAGTGGACAAGATGATTTCAAACTGAAGTGTTTTACTGTGTATTACAGTGAGCATGCCACAATTTTATATCATTCCAACAACCAGCAATTTTGATTTTTAAACAATTACCTGTAAGAAACCAAACCAAACCAATAGCACACCATACTAACATTTCTGAAGGCTGAAAAATGGAACTTTTACTTAAGATAGGCATTTGTAGCACTGGGTGTTGACAGGTTTTCTTGTTCTAGAACTCTGTAACCTGTAACCATAACACAGAACCGCAACTCAAAGTACTTGAGAGGAAGGATATTTGTATATTTGGAAGGGCATTTTGGAATTAGTCAACATTACCCAGGCTAAATATATCATTAGAAAAAGTATTTTTCAGTTATGAGGGATATTTAGACAGGGAATTATACCCTTGGACCCTCCTAAAACTGCCCAGGATACTTTGAAAATTCCAAACTCAACAGGTATTAATAATCTCTACCAGAAACAGGTAGACAAATGCATTGTTCTGAGGAAAGACACATTCAGTTCAAGAGAAATGAATATGAACCTGCTTGCAATATCAGTACATTTGATCTAGAAAATATAAATAAAAATTTAAATAGATTTCGTAATAACAAAATGTAAATAAATTGGCAGAGCATGGGAAGCTCTCACAACTGGAATCACATACTTAGTCACACTACTACTTTTTACCCCTTGCCATTAGAATGTTAAGAATATTTCAATAATGAATTTGGTATGAAAGGAAAAGGGTGACAATAGAGGAAAAGAAATGTGGTTAAGTTATATTGGCAATGCTCCAATCACATAGGCGAGCATAAGTTCTCATACCAAATGTAGGGTGCATAAATCTTTCCTTCGGGTTGTGGCCTGGCTTTGTGGGGCTCTTTTAGAGCTCTGATGCTGCAGTAGGCTGTGTGATGACAGCTTCGAGTAGGTGGACTGATGGGTTTTGTACACTACAGTGAAGGCTTTTTGTTTTCAAATTGCCATAGTCCCATTGCACTATACTTCAGCAGGTTGACAAATATGAGAACCAGGCTATCTGTTTTAGGCAAAAGAAGGATAAAGAGTGAACTCTTCATGAAGAGTGTGTCCATAGACAAACATACAAGATGAAACCATAGCTGTTCTGAAAATGTCACAGGTGTGTGCAAGATTTTTTTTGCCTCACAAAGCATCCTAATGCTCTCTCAGAAGCAAGCAGTTAGGAAAATCCATGGATCTGCTTTTACTATGCCCCACCCTACACAAGCTGGTGGCAAGGAAAAGGGTGCTGTAAAGAGGGACAGTGACTTTACATTCTTCACTCTTGAAGAAGAGGAGCAGTCACTCCTTCTGCAGGGTGCAATCCAGCTACTCTGGTCCCTAATGTTTATCAGGATCTTCTGGAATTGCTTAGAGGTAGTGGTTAATGTAGATAATTACTCTCCCTTAAAATGCACATGGAGTGCACTCCCGGCACTCTTGACGGTACATAAAAAATAAACCAAAGCAGAAGGAGAGACTTTTGGGACTCGCGTTGTCTGTTTCTTGTCACCTTTCACACTGGGCGTATGATTTTTGATGAAACTAAAGAGTTCAACTCATGATTGCACAGAGAAGGCAAACACATTCAGGACTAGTAATAACTACTGGAGAGATTAAAAAAGTGCAAGGTGATTTGCAAAACATACTTGTCTCCTTTACTCTTAGATATGCCAACCAGTTTCTCAATGCCGCCTGCGTCTCGTAAGGCCTTGGCATTCTCCATGTTTTTAGTGATGACTTCATGCAGAGTGCAGCAAATGGCAGTAACGGTGTCATCAGACATGGCCTTGCTTGCTGAGCTGTTGCTGTTGTTAGCGCCTGGCAGTCGGTGGACCAGATCCCTCATGGCATACTTGCCTTTGTTGAAAGAAAACGAAGGGAGAATTCAGAAGATATAGAAATAAAGGGTGACGGAGAAGCAGCACAGGGAAAACACGCGAGACTATAAGCACCATTTGCATCACTGTATGTAATCTAATTGGATACTGATATTATTTTGGAGCAAGCCACATTTATATTATTGCATGTTTGAGCGTTTCACACATTACGAACTTTCTTAATATTTCCATACTGCATCAGTTGGAGACTTTGGATATGTCTACCTCATGCACTTAAGAGAATGAAACCATGTCAGTGAAGGTCAAATACATGTACAAAGACAACTGAATACCACAATTTACCAGACCTGGCAAGTCCTCATCTCCCACCAAACAACTCACAACTTGTTACTATACACAAAATGTGCATCAATTGCTAAAACAACAACAGTGAATGCAAATCTAATGATGTTGTTATTTGTGGAAAAGTCTTCTCTGAAGGATCAGTTTTACTGTACAAGGTTAATTCTATACTACATGTGGCACTTTAACTGGATTTATTAGTGGATCAGATACCTCATGGCACACTTGCCTTTGTTGAAAGAAAATCAAGGTCTTAGACTGTATTGTTCAGAGAGGACACCACCTTTTCCACACATCCTTAGTTTTATGCATGGTACTGACTAGAAAGGGAGCCTACTATGAGACATCTATTCCAGTCTGGTACTTAGTAAGGAGTTGCTTAAGAAAATACTAACCTCCAGAACTTAAAACATCTCCTAAAATGAAAGGAAGTTTTAAACTGGTCACATTGAACATCTCATGAAAAAGAAATTCTGTCAATTATGTTTGGACTCAATGATCTTAAAGGTCTTTTCCAGCCTAGATGATTCTAAGATTATAATCTTTTTCCTGTTTAAATGAATTGATTTTTTACTTTTTTTTTTCCCCAAAATTTCCTCTGGAAGTCATGCAATGCTTGTGAAAATAATACAAAAGCCGCTTCTGAGAATTTGTATATGCATACGTAGTGTAAGTGTGTACATATATATATAAACGTAGGGCAGGGTTAGCCTCAATACAGATATATGAGCAGGCTCACATAGTTCTAGAGGATGGCTATTATGGTAAATGGCTACACAGTCCTTCAGTGTGATGAAGAGAAGATCAGAGAGGGTGCAGGCCTGATGAAGTTAGCACTGAGGTCAGTGAAACAACTCTGAATCACCTTCAGTGCAGCTGTGCTAGGGATTTGCATACAGCAATCACCATGAGTGCATCATGCAGGATGAAAAGGACAGGAAAATTGGGAAATATAAATATAATTAGTAATCTAATCTACATCACATTTTGTGAATGAAATAATCAGGTATGATTATTGTATATAATATGATAATTTAATCAGATTTTTTTGATAACTTGAAAATGTTCTGATCAATTAGTGTTTATGAGTACTTACTAAAAATCTTATTTCTGAATTCATAAAAGCTGTTTGTGTCCATATTTGAAAGCAGAGGTAAGAGGAAAATCACATCTTTTAACCATTTTTATTTCTCACAATTTTGCCTGCTGTGGTAGAACTACAGTCAATAGTATTCAAACAGAACGTTCTTAATACAGATAAAAACTAAAATCTCTGTACTGAACTGTTAAAAATTATCAAATAGATTTTGTGGTAATGAAAGGTCTTATAAAATACTCACTCTATATCATGTTTAAAAACATTCCTTGTTATAAAAAGCATAACATTGCCAACAAAATATGTGCAGTAGGATTTGAATCTGACTGGTGTGCAGCAATACAAATTCTGTCCTCAAACATTTTTATTTCTTTGAACTTAGTATTTAATTTACTTGAATTATTAAAATTTTAAGCAATATTATTAATATTAGATGTAGTACAGCTGTTAGCACCACTTTCTCTTTCAGAAATGGTTTGTTTGAGCAAACTAAAAATCTTTTCCCTTACACATTTATGAAATGCTGTTCTAGAACAGCCTGAAATACTACCTACATCTGCATCTGTTTGTTCTGTGTAACATGAACAGATTAATAGTTGTTTATTACTTACAGTGAACACTTCAGTTTGCAACATATCACAAATTAAGCTTGGGTATCAAAAAATAGAAGAAACCATGATTTGATGTAGCTTTTACTCTTCTAGCACAGTGTTTGCACTGGCCAGGAGTAAGTACAGGCAGATAAATTAAATCTCTGAGACTTTCTGCTTTCTATGTGCTACTCTGCACACATCCATAACAGACCACTGATTCTTTTTCCTTTTGTGCCTCACTTAAATTGCAACAGAGCATCTCACCACCTCAGACCTCTGGTGGAACCAGATAACAATGACCATTCCATTAGCAGCCAAAGACTGCATCCCTGAGCACTGGGTATAAGGAAATCTGGATGGCTGCCCCAGGCAGATTTCTTTCCCAGAACTGGCCTACTATTCTGGGCAACAGTATTCATACCAGTACACATGCCTAACCACACAAGATGCTTCTTATAACAAATAAAGGCTTTGGAGCTATCAGGGAAATCTCAGTAGGAAAACTAATACAAACACAGTCAAGCAGGGTATAAGCATTCCAGACATGCCAACGCTCAGCAGTTCTAACATTTCTGCTGTGTACACCCTTCAGTTAGGCATGAGAAGATCAAATCAGTATTAGATACTTCAAAACAGTAAAAGAGGCTTTTTTATAGATAATGTTTAACAGTGGGACAGCACAGCATTCCTTATTCTGAGCAGTTGTAGTAATTCCAGCTCAATACTACTATTCAATTCTTAATCATCTGTGTGTTTAAACTAAAATATATTCTGAGTGGGTTTGGTTGGGATTTTCTGTTTGATTGTTTTGTGGGTTTTTTTGTTTGTTTGTGTGTTTGCTTTTTTGGTTTTTTGTTTGTTTTGTTTTTAACTAAGAATTGCATGACATTCAGATATTAAGTGCCAGAAGACTGACAGCACACATTTTGTAGATCTAAAATCTAATCAGTACATTTCAGCTGGGGCAGTATGCAAGGTGGTGTCCAGTTTGGGCACTCCCTTATCAGAACTTGTAATGACAATGCCAGGTCCCAAGTCCTGGTAGGAGCTCTCTGTGAGGGTGACAGGGTTCCTCCTCCCTCCCCTGTCCCCAAGAGGCAGTGGAAGAGGGAACTGCTATCTCCAACAAAGCTTTACTCACACTCGTGGGTAAAGCAGCTGACCAAAATTCAGAAAGGCATCACGGCTCAAAATGTCCTTCCAGGGTTCATCAGAAAAAGGTGCCACACCAGCTGGAATAAGAGGGAAGTGGCTGGGCCACAGAATTCAACTAAGCCACTGTCTGCATGGTCTTAAAATTGATCAACAAGTGTAACTGTTAGTATATTTTCTGTGGTTTGAGTACTTTAAACACTGTGTTAGTTACTTGAAAATTTATCTGGGATGAGAAAATCTCCTCCCTTCCCCATAAAATAATGTGGCATTAATTTAATTTCATTCAAAACATATAAACTTACACTGAAAAAGCAGTTAATTTGCTTTAATACAGTTAAGTCATGGAAATTGAAAGTCGAGAATTATTCTTTATAGTGTAAAAACCATTACACAGTAACTTGCCTGCATTCTAACCATATTTGCTAAAACTATACATGTAGTTGGTTAATAAATTACTGTACTACATTGACAGAAAAAGCCATCAGTTACAGCTGATTTCTCTTAACTCAGTTATGTTCCTACTGCTTTATTACAGATATGAAGAAGAGTCACATTTTCTGGCATTAGCTATGGAAGAAATCTTGCTCTACTTCACAGTGGTGTAAATGTCAAGTAATGTCACAGGTACTGTTGCATCAGCCCAACACAGCTGACAACACATGAGAGCCTTGACTTTTGCATTACTCTATTTTAGATTCTGCCAAGCACTTGCAATTAGAATTTTTTTTTTCAATGTTAAGAATGTCTTCTGAAAGCAGACTGAAACGTGTAATGGCAACTAGTCTTGTAATGTCAGCAAAGTATTACCCAGCACTACTAATAGGAAGGCTAAGCAATTCAGTTTGCAGCACAAAGACCCCCTGAATGGAAGAAGTGAGAGCAGATGAGGGTCCTGGGAAGAGAGGTGGATGTGTGTGAGGATTATATTAAAAAGAAATAGCATTGTTAATTTTCATTAGGGTTTATACAGAACTACTTTGATCTACAAACAAATTGATTTTTTATTTGAACAACATCACACATTATAAGACCCAGAAGTGATTTGAAGCTTTTAAAGAGGATTTACATAATATGATTAAACATAGCCAACAGCTTGACAAGAAAAAAAATCATATTTATTTGTTCAATTTCACTCTTAAAGGAAGGAAGAAAGCCATTACATAGCCACAAAAGGAAAGAGGTTGTCCTGTGGTTGCTTGGGACAGCATTTTTCTGAGACTATACATTTAAAAGTTATTTTTCTAAGATATGACTTCCACCACTTTCATATTAAGAGGGTGATTCATCTAACACCTTGCACTCAAATCTTTGACTGTAAGATGATAGTATTTGCTTATTATTTCAACAATGAAGATTTAACATCTTTTTCTCTGCATGATAAAGTCTCATTAGAACTTTAATACATGCCTCCATTACTCAATTCAGGACACTTTTTACTTCATAGGATCAAATCAATAGCTGTCCTAAAAGAGATTCTGCCTTCAGAGCCAAACAGTAGAGAAAACTAAGCCTCTGGTAGATTTAACCAGAGCAAAATCACCACAGATAAGGTTCTACTTCTGAAAATATTACCCTACTATTGCCTCGAGACAAATTCACTACTGTTGTAACCTCATTGACTTCATTTCCATTTTCACTCATCTCTGAAAAATGACTTTGACACATTGGCAAATTAATTAAATAGTTGTGACATGGTTCCTACTTTGAGAGAACACAACTAGGAAAACTGACCTACTGAAAAAACAAGAAACCTCAAAGAGATATTAATTCCAACTAAGAACCCCATCCTAGAAGTGGAACTTGTTCTATAATAGTTCACCATTTTTTCACGCCCTTTAGGATATCTGTTAATTCACATATGTAGCTGCAAAATATAAAAATGGCAAAACGTCACCATACTTTGTTGTAAAGATACAGACATCATATTCCAGTTCTCCTAGTGCCTGCATGACACAATATATGGGAATTTTTTTCTCTTTGTGCTAACATGCGCTCCACTTAAGACATACGTGGTTTTAGCCACTTTTACCATCCTTGTGTTTTTAATACCACTCAACTTCAGTATTTCACTGACTTTACGGAACAAATATGACTGGAAGAGCTTTTGTTATTACTTTCAATCATTACTTAATAAATGTGCCTAAACTGTCTGCGTAATTCGTACGGAACCAATTTTGATCATGACTCAGTATATTCAACTGATACTCTAATAAATTAGAGTGTATTCATCACATGATAGCAGTGATAGAAATACCACCACTATATTTGAAAGTTCATTTCTCCACCATGCTTTCATTGTCAGGTACCGTTGTTTAAAGGTATAAATGATGAGCACTGCTGGCACTGGTGTACCACCTGAAAGTGCCCCTCCAAATCCATCTGTTGCTGTTACAGAGGAACCTCATCCCTTCTCTGAAGACTGAAGATTTTCTAGTACATACTGAGGTGCAAGAGTGGGTGTAAGAGCCCACCAAAAAAAAAGAAAAGAATGATTATGATTATTGCAATATGTAGCAAATTCTGAACTTTGACTGCACAGGCAATACAAGGTATTTTGGAGGCATTAGAGCAGCAGTCAGTCTCATGTCATTTAAGAGAGTAAAGGTTTGTTAGTTTTCATAGCGAGATTTTCTTTTGCCACTGAAAACACTCAAGGGGGAAGACTACCCTGAATTTTAAAAGCAAAATAGGCTGGGGTAAGAAATGCCGTCATACTGGGTCTTAGAACCATGTGTGCTTTTTTGTGGAGCACGGGAGAAAGCAAGCCCAAGAAGATGAAACATGGTAATGTCAGAGCTATTGGGCCAGGAGAGAAAGTGGTGAATGGAAGGAGATGAAGTTACACCTTTGAATGCAAAAAAAGCTGAAGTAGAGGTTGAGAGACACTTGTCCCAGTGAGTAGACAATTAGTCCTCAGACTTTGGAGAGCCCCAGGAAAGAAGCAGGTGAGTCAAAAATAAGAAAAAAATCTACCTGATGTGTCAGTGTTGTTTACAAAAGAGGCCCCCTAGTTCAGAAGGCAGAGCAGCACAAACTGAAATAAGGGTCATTAGCTAGCACAAAGTTTAATGCCCTCTTGCTCAGCACTGAACGACAACTGCTTCCAGGCAGGCTGTCCACTGCAACCACCAAGCCAGTGACTTTGCTATCCACCCTATAGTCCTACTATATAGTCTCTAGCAATGCCAAGCACAGTGTACATACATTGCATGTGAGGAACTGTAACTCATAACAGCTTGCAGACAGCAATGCTCTCTTCCCTCATTTGATTTGACCTTAGCTGTTGACTGAGCAGATTTATGAAGCTCAAAAGCAGTGCCTACTGTCAAACCCACATGACGTGAGCAGTGCTAGCTAATGGTCTGTGATGCTGCTCATCGCGACAGAGCAGTTTCTTATTTCTAAGACTACTGTGCATGAATTGTTACTGGAAGATGAAAGTGGAAAAAAAAGGGAACAGTAAGACTGAAAAGTACACCCCAAAACACATGAGCTCCACCAATTCTAGCAAGTATGAGAGAAGAGAGTATTCCGGGTCAGTTTGTGATTTAGCTGTAAAAAAGAAAGATCAAACGATTTTCAGGCACGTAGGGGGAAATTTATGTGTCCAAAGAGAGTGAACTAACCCATTTTCAGATTCCCTTGGATACCTAAGACACCTGCACAGAGTTAGTAGACCTATGGAAGACACACAGCCTTCTAGAAAAGCAGATGTAAACAAGATAGGATACCCTACAGTCTTTAATATTTAATGTTTATCTCTAGGCACCTAGGTATGTTTGGCCAAAAATGTTTTTTAGGTACTCAAGCCCTTTTACTTCTTATGGTAGCGACATACACAAACATTTGGAATCTCTGTCACTTCAGGGTAAATGCATATGAAGACATTTTACTACATAAAGGTAATTGACTGTGGTGCTGCAGTTATCCCTACCCCCAAAAAGTCTCACCTGACCTTAATCATTGATAAGGGAAAGCGATGAATTAACTTAAAGTGGTTTCAGTAAGCAACTCAAAGCTCATGGGCTGGAGCCACTGCTTTAGCTGCTTCACATTAAGCATAGCCTGTCAATTAAGTTGGGATAATGAGTACTTAAAGCTAGAGCACTGTGCCAGATCTCATTTTCTTGCAGGTTTATTGGAATTTAAATTTTAAGACTCTGTGGAGTTAAATGAATAAAAACCATTACACACACATGTCCTCCTGTGCCCCCAAGGATCCAGGTGCACTTTGCTCATGGCTGCTGAGACAGAACAAAGAATCAAGTGGAGGTCTCAGATTCCCTCTTCACTTCAGACAAATGATACACTTTTCAGTTTTTCACCACCTCTAATGACAGGCAGTAAGATTTCAAGATATACGACTGGTATTTGGTATGGACCACGACAAAGATGAACATTAGTTTTCTTTTTTAAAAGTCTTTTTTATCAAGAATAAATTCAGCCAGCTGTAATGTAGTATATAAAGCTCTACAGGAAGCAGGAATAGTCACCTTTTACAGTTTTAGGGAAGAAACCCTCAAACTTTCAATAGTGATGAAAGTACGTGAAACAGCATGTGTGGCAATATCAATTGAGATTTGCTTGTAAAAGAATCAAATATCTAAAAGGGAACCAGTATAGAAGGTTTTATCTTTTGAAAAATACTAAAAATGTTGGTTCTGTATTTTGCAAAAGAAAGGTATGGCATGAGGAGAACAAGGAATGACAATGGGCTCAGCCATAACAAGGATGAAAGAGTAGTATGTATAGAAGCTATTGGCATGGGACAAAGACAAAAGAGAAGCATTTTGGTATTTTGAACCTGAACATGCCATGGGAAATCACAACTGGGTGCAATGCAATCATCGCTTTTCAACAAAATGCTTTCCCAGATCCTTCATAATTTTTTGTTCCTGTAGCAGCATTTTAACTCAGTTACCTTTCTCCTTCAGCCTCTTGCTTCCAGAAATTAAACTTTTTCATTTCATAGATTTCCTGCCTCCCCCTGGCCAATTATTTTTCTTGTTTTCAACTCACATCCTCAGGGCTACCCCCTCTCCCCTCTATGACATGACCGATAACTTTTCTTCTTTGAGCCGTATTCCCTCAAACCTCTGGATCTTACTGTGAAGTTTTCATTGTCCTTTGCTATGTCTTGTAAATCTCTGCATCTGCCTTGTTTGCCAAGCTTTTCCACTCTCTTCTCATGCTGGTTTACACATGCTTGGCTAGATCCTGCTTTTGTCACACCCCTGCATGTCCATGCCCCATCTCCCACAGGCTCATGCTTTTTACTGTTCTGAACACAAGGAAATTTTAGCTAATTTATAACTATAGATTTTAGACTCAAAAATGCCAGTGTGTTTAAAAGCTATTGCTCTTATACTAATTGTTGTCTTTCTTGTTTCAACTCCACAGGAAACTATTTAATTTGATGTTACTTTTAATACTGATTTTACTCCTCTCTCAGTGGAACTACCTCCATATTCTGCACGTCTCTCACACAGCAAGACTGCAGACATTCAGACTTTATATCAGCAGTTCCCATAAAAACTAGAGTTTGAACAAATTCCAGGGCTCTTTAACTGACCATAACCTGCTAATTCACGTCCCACCACGTGCTTTAAAGGCTAGATCCATGTCTGCACTTTGCATGCTGAAGCACTTCGGCTGAGTCTGTTGGAGCTAATATAAAACCAGAGCAGTGTATAGAGACTCTGCTGTACATCTCTGCCTCTTTCATCTTTGCTGTCTTTTTGGCAATTGTCATGGGATGCGTGCGTGATGCCCATGTGGATTTCTGAAGAAACTAGCTCTCCTTTGGGGGAGTATATGTTTGCAGCACAACAGTCAGAGAACTAGTACAGAAATGGATTTATGTGCACTATGGCCAAATGGATTTTCTGTTTCTTAACAGCACCTCTCACCCGGCATAATGGATGGCTTTTATTTTGAATGTTTGTCCATATATCAGCTGAGCAATCTCTATCCTCCCTCTCTCATTCGGGAGAAGCAAATCAGCCATCAAACACAGGCAGCCCAAGTCAGAGTGTGTTCTCTGACTTGCAAACCAGTTTTAAAAGATGAATTTGGGAAGCGGTGTAAGCACTAATTTGTTGTCTGTCTCACCCACACTGGGACTATAAAAATGAGGCAGTTAAAGTTCAGCTTGACTTGCCTAATTATCTGCTGACCTGATATGCCAAACAACTGCTGGGTCCACAGACGGAGAAAAATCTCCACCAATAAACATCTATTTGTCAGCCTCAGCAGTAAAGGAAGCAGCATTTTATAAGACAAACTATCACATATTACTGCCGTTCTGTTGTTTCCTCTCTCTTAGCCAGAAGAAGGGATTTGAGTGGTGGCTTTGGCTGTCTCCCTTGCAGTCTTATCTCTGGAAGATTGTCCAGGAACAAAAATGACAGACTCAGGCTTTATTGTTGTTGGATCCAAGAAATTTAATCTTGCATGTTTGGGTTTTAGATCCAGAATGGGTGGAGTCCACATGTGCAATAACTCAATTTAATTTCTAATTAATTTTTGTTACATTTCCTGCCAGATATACAAACTAGAAAAGGCATGGAAAGGAGTTGTTAGCCTACCTATTGACTCAGGTAGTGCAAACATATCCAATTAACCAGCTCCTTTACACACCAACAGATTTATTTCCTGTTTAGACTGCAGTGTCATCTTTCCTTTCATCTTTCCCCTAGCCCAAGGTAAAAAAGATTCTGCAAGGGAAGTGATTCCTCAGTTTAATTGCTGCAGGCTAAGTTTTCTGATTATTGGAGCTGGTTTTAGTCCCTCGCTATCCTCTTCCCTGCTCCCTGCAGAGAACAGAGCTTTTGGAAGGCTGAATTTTTAAAAAAATATACCCGTTTAATTAATGTTATGATTAATCAGTGCTACTAAAATGCTTTGAAGAGGAAAAGTGTTATGTGAGTGTGGAGTGGAATTTTATTTTTATCTGCATTATTTTCTGAGATAGGATAATATTTTGTTAATAGTCTGATTCAAGGGACTTTAAATTAGGCCACAATAAAGAAATAAGAATATAATCTATTTTTGGAAAAGCAAGTTGAGGCTTCCAGATCTATGCCCTGATCCAACACCCATTGAAATTAATGAGCCTGTCTACCAATGTCAGAAGGTATTAAATCAGATTTATAAAAAAGTAGCTTTTATTTTCCACTTTGTTTTTTATTTTGTGTCCAGGACAGAACAAGATTCTGACAGGAGTAACCAGAGTGAATTGCAATTAGACATTATCCTGTTTTAACTGTCCATGAAGCAATTGCAATTTATTTGCTACTATTTTTCTGCTTCTTTACTTGCACTATAATATTGCTGGAAACTCATGAACAAATTTGTCCCCGTGGTACGATCTAATAGACTGATTGCTTTTGCATGCTTTTATATACAGTTAGGAAAACACCATGGTGAAAATACGCAGACCCTTATATTTAGAGGCTTACATTAAAATATTAAGAGAAATAAAATCAAAATGGATTCTTATGATCTATTCTGGTATTAAAGGTTAAATAAGAAGCATAGATGTAAATGCTTTAGCTCAACAAATATAAATCTTGGTAAAGTGACAGTGTCTTTTGAAAAGAACACTTTCAACAATTAACAAACCACTTCAAGTCATACTGCAATGTTCATATATTCTGTAAGTATGTCAGTGTTCAAACATTTCTTAAGTCATCACCATGAAAAGTATACTGGAGCAGGTAAGATAATTAATCTGTGAATCATGGCAAAACAACAATACTGAGCATATGTATCAGTATTTCACATTGCTGTACTGTACACCATAAAATAAAATAATGTTTATTTAATAACAAAATCCTGGTTAGTATTTAGGGCTCAGTGAAATCATACACTAACTTCACAGATGTCAGTGGTTGGGAGAAGGACAGAAAGGAAAAGAACAACTAAAAGAAGAGCAATTGAAAAAGCACTAGGTGTTTAAAAATTATTTTAAAAAACTTCAGAGACAATTTATCCATGAAAGGGCAAGAATATAATGCAGAATTTGCTTTTTTCCCTGCAATTTGGAATTGCTAGCAAAGACCTCATGAAGACACAGTGTTCCTCAGTTGAACTGCTAATGTATCAGCATAACTAAAACAGACCATACAAAGGTCTGCTGCAGTAATGAAGCTATAGGCACATTTATTAGAAATGGGGTCTCTCACACTACTCATGCAGAAGTGGATAGGTATTCAGTTTTACAGGTATTTTTTAGAGGTCAATTAATTTTGAAGATGATACTAATGTTCTGACTCAGTTTAATTCCTGTTCTCCACAGAGTGTTTTCTCCTTTGGAAAGGAACAACTTATATGGTAGTTTTATATTTTAATTCACCTGAAGCTGCTACAATATTAGACCTGGATACAGTAGGTATGTAAGCAAGGATACGATGCAGAGTGAAAATAAGTTCTGCATTCTCACAGGAAGGGCAAAAATGCATCCAATAACCTTCCTTAATAGTGAATATTATACTATTTTTTGTTTTGACTACAACATGACTAGTTTTTACATTTCAGATAAAAACCTTTCTCAGCTCTTCTAACATATATAGCTCATTATTAGTTGTGTTTCAAGAAATTGCATCAAATGAATCCTAGTCCCAACTGCTCCATCAGAGTACAGATCTAATTGAGCACAGTTCTGTTTGTGCTTCCTCAAGAGGCAGGAGTCAAAGGGTTCGTAACGTGACTTGTTTTTGGGTTGTGCTACTGCTGATCCTTTCAAAGTAACAGCTTGAGGTGCCACCTTCAGGCTAGTGGCTGATCAAGTCTTTCCTCTAGTGGCCCTCAAAGAAACCTTACCTCCAGACATCCATTTGAGCTTGTTCAGAGTCACTAAACTGTTGTTTTTTTAACCTGAGTCACAGCTGCTCACCTGAATCTGAGTAACACATGGCAGGAGGACTCTCAGGACTGTGCACTCACTCAATTTCCTTCGCTTTCCTCCTTGGTGAGAGTTAAAGAATCCATACGGTAGACTTTTTATACTGGAGTTGATCTCCTTCCTGGAGACCAGGTTGGACAGAAGAGATTTGCTTAAGGCAAAGCCCATAACCTCTTACATCCCTCAATTTCATCTCTCTCAGATCTCTGCAACATTGGCTGACCTCTGCTACTTCCAAAGAGCGGGAGAATTGGGCAAATATGCCAAAAGTCTTCTACTCACTCCAGATTTGGGGAAAAGACAAATCTGGCAGAGAGCAGCTGGCTCCTGGGCTCCAGTGCCTTATTTTAAATGATCAGAGTGCTCTGAAAGACTAGGGAGGAGTCAGAGTGAAAATTTTACATGTACTCAGCAGCCTTGCTACTTCCCTGAGACGCGGCAGAATATAAACTATACTCTGCATTGCAGGGGAAGAATGGAAGATCTGGTTTGGAGTGCTGAAAAAGATTCAAAATAACACCATCAGGAAAGCAAAGCTGAAAAATAAATGCTCTCAGCTAAACAAAACAAGCAAGAGGTTAGATACAATGCTGACCTCCTAACCACAGGAGTTCCGGAGGACAGTATTCCCAAAGGTAAACTATTTCTTGATTGACTGCTCCTCTGAAAATTATGAATCTGCAGAATGTCATGTTCCCTTTGTGAGAGCAACCTTTATTGTCAGTGTCACCTTGGGAAACTTTGTACACAAGTATAAGGCTTTGCATATACTCATGCTAATAGAAGCATTTACCTCTAATTAAAATTAGCCCTGATTATTTGCTAAAATAATCCTGAGTTATGAAATCCAAATGTGTAAAACATATCACTTTAAGAGCACTCTGAGTAGCACACAATCTAAGAGATCCTGCAACTTTTCTCCTGAGAAGCAACAACACAATTTATTTTTCTCATGTTGCACATTAGATCTACCAAACAGCAGGTGAACTCTGAACACCACCACTGCATGTTCTTTTGGTCCCCAGAGCTGATGCTGAAAAATCTGTGAATCTGGAGTAGGAGCTTTTTTATCTTTCTTAAGGTTGCAGAAGACTTCTCAGGATTTTGAGAAGAAAAGGAAATTTAGAGCCTTTATCTTGAATGAAATGCAAGAACAGCTATAAACTAACAGGGTCATTCACTGATTAACTAAAAGACTAAGTTTCCTAAGTTAGAAAGATTAGCCCTTTGGGGAACACAAGCAGAGACAGGCTAAGTGTATAAAACTGAAATGCAAACATGAATGAATGAGATCCCTAGCTTAGTCATGCTTGACTGTGGACCTTGATACTTCTGGCAGCAAAAATGAAATAAAAAATTGTGCAAGTAATTTCTTTATAAATCATAGAACACTGGAGGTTGTCAGGATCCACTACAGATCATCTAGTTAAACCCCTCTGCTCAAAGTAGGTTCATCTTGGTGTTTTCTTATATTCAGATGGAATTTCGGGTATTTCAATTTGAGCTCTTGTCCTGACACTGGGCATCACCAAGAAGAGTCTGGCTCTGTCCTCCTTACGCCTCCCATCAGCCATTTAAACACATCAGTAAGATGTCACAAAGCCTCCTCTTCTCAAGGCTGAACAGTCAGCCTCTCCTCACAGGAGAGATGCTCCAGCCCCATAATTATCCTTGAGGCCCTTTACTGAACTTTCTCCAACATGTCCATGTCTCCCCTGTACCAACAAGCCCCAGAACTGGATCTTGTACTCCATGTGTGGCCTGACCAGCAATGGCAATGAAATTGGTACAGTGAATGTGAGATCACACTGTTTAAGCCCTTGCCCTAACTCTGGCCACTAATACTAAGACCTTATAATGTGACTCCTAAACCTTACCCCAGCACCCTTCTCTAATCCCTAACACCAAACCCTACCATAAAACTGAAGACCAAGCCCTAACCCTTTACCTTATCTGCTCCCTAAACCCTTGTACTGATTGCAATCTTAATCTGCTATCCCTAAGCCCAATTTTAGCCTTCACTGCTACTCCCACCCCCTACCTACACCCCAACTGCTTATGAAAAACCCTTTGCAGAACTCCCAACCCTCATCCAAAGCCCTTCTCTAACTCCAAAGCCTAATCTGTCTCCCCAAAAGGCAGGCTCAACTCCCTCGTCCTAGCCTTACACAGATTCCCAAAGCCTAAGCCCTCCTTCTTGGCTCTGTACATTTGACCCCTCTTGTGGCCCCAGCTCTTGGGTGCCTGTGAGCAGAGGGCCAGGTGGAGAGTAGCTTCAGCAGGACCTTTTGGGAGTCCTCCTGCTTCAGCACTTGAATAGGCAGGAGCTGGAGGCACATGAAGCTCCCACAAAGGGTGTGAGAGAGATGGGCCAACAAGGAAGGGTGATTTTGTAGCTGTAAGTGGGATTCAGGTGTGGGACATCAGTTATTAGACCATGTTTGTTAATACAGTAGCTGTGACTGCTAACACTAAGCCTGACTCTAGCCCCTACCTTCTCCTCCCCGCTCCAATTCCAAACTCCAATCCTTGACCCCAAAATCACAAACATTTACTGAGCCTGTAACAACCCCCCAAAATAATAAGCTCGTAAAAGAAAATAAAGTGCCATAAGAAATATTTCTAGTTGTTAAAAAAGAAATGACAGGTTTTTTTGCGTGATGTTGCTCTCATAAAGCTGAGCAGGAGCAATGAGGTAAGGCTTCATTTATCACTGTCTCAAGCGAACATTAGTTTTCACTATGTGAGAAAATTAAAGATTTTGCTCCTGTTAGCCATGGTTTTCTTGCAGCACAAGCTGATTCCCAGCTTGACTTAGCAAAAACACCCAATTAAAATTTCTGCCTATGAATGAAATCCAGTGTAAAGCAGATGGAGGATAGTGATGGATATGATGCAATGCACTAGCAAGTGGCACTGGTCTTCCCTTTTACAATTATGCTAAATACTCTATTTAAACAGCCTCACTAAACTCAGTGGATCTTGTATATCATAGTGTTACTCTTAAAAAATAGATCCACTCAGATAAATGAAACTTCATGAAAAAAACATGAGAGAAGGAGAGAGAATATTAGTATTGGCATATCAGCTTTTGACTGAGACACAGTCAACAGCAATATTGTGCAGCCACACATTCCTTTAAACATGAGCTCCTTATCTAATATAAACAGCAATACAAAACATATTTGCAGTCATGTTGTATGAAATTTATAGCAGACAAATCATACTGAAAAGATTCTTTAAAAACATTAATATAAAGCACTCTCTTACTGATTATGTGATATTTTATTGGATAGCTGTTAGCTTCCAGATTTATTGACATGAATATTCTTATCTTTGAAAATGCCTGAAATATATCCTTAGCATATATTTATTTCAAATATTAAAAGTAAACATCCTGGAGAATATCTTGGAACCTCACCCACTACTGAGCTATGAAATCCTCTTTTGAAAGCAAATTAAAGTAGATAAATCTGTCATTTATGTTCAAGTTCTCTTTGTCCTGGAATTATTTTTCCTTTCAGAGACTGAGTCAGATAATTCTCTCCTTATAATTCATAGATGTATGTGGCTTTAGATAGATACACATGAAAAAATCTTTGTATTAATATCAAGTAAATTTCATAATTACCTCTAGAATTAGAATAACTGAGGTTAGAGAGGACATATGGAGTTTTTCTAGTCTAACCTTCCTGTCCAAAACAAATGCAAAACCAATGCAATGCAAAAACATCACAAGAGACAACTGCAGGGCAGTAGAAAACTGCTAAAAAATACACGTGTTATATCTTATAGAGCTGATGTAATACACTGGACAGCACATATGGTCCTTTTTCTGCTCCCCTGCTAAAAAGGCTACTGTTTATAATGCAAGAAACATTTTAAAGTTTTCAAAGTACAAATTTTAACCAGAATTTTTCCTACATAAACACCACAATGGACTGCATTCTTCCTGATATGGACACCTTCTGGGATATGAAGGCAGCAAGAGTATGCAAGTGGAAAGATTAACTAATAAAGAGGAGAAAATACGTATTTATCGGCAGAACAGGAACGGAAAATAAGATGGAAATGGTGCAAATAGGATGAAAAAGTGTTTGGATGGTGCTACTCAGAACACATACTAATGGTTCATCACTGAAATATAAGTATTTATCAGAAGAATTCTGTAGAAAGTATATGAATTGAGTTCTATGGACAACCTTCTATCCTGGGTCTATATTCATCCTGTGTCACAGTCAGTGGTATGGATGGTGATAAGACTGAAGGACAGAGACTGAAATATATTTGAGAACTGGTTTAGAATTCAGCTATCTCGATTTAAGAGGGCAGAATTCATGAAAGTCAAATGAATAATATTATCGTACAGAGGTAGAAGATGATTACTGGCAGAAATACAGAATGAAGAACAACTTACTGAGTAGCAATTCTGCAGAAAAGGATCAGAAAGCCCAAGAAGATCACAAGATACGCATGTGTTACAAGATGGGTTGCTGTGACAAAGATGGCTATACAGAGTGTATTAACAACTATTCCTGGCAGAACATAAAGGTAATAGGTTCCTTTGTGCAAAACTTATGAAGAAATACCATAACTAGTCTAAATGCTGGACTTCAGGAAAGATATGGACCAACCACTTCAGAAAAGATATGGACCAACCAGAATGAGTCCAAACGAAAGCAACAACAATAGCTAGGAAGACAGATCAATCTTAGACTGCTATCTCAGCTTCAAAAAATACTCAGCTACTGCAACTATACCTCTTCAACCTGCAAACAAGGTATAAGGCTGTGTTCTTTGTGGTACTGCAGTGGCATCGCTCTTACTGATTGTCTTAATGAACAACATATGTGGCAGAGAAGGCTTCTGTGAAAGGCTGCAGGTCATCAAGGCAAGACAGAAAAAGCAGCGTCCCTGAACATATGGCCCCACTGCATATTTAGGATGAGATCTTCGTAGGGTCTATCTAAAGAACTGAAACAAAGAAAATTATAAATCAAGTGTCCAAAATCAGGTTTTGAAAAACCTTCTTTGAAAAGGTTTGGATGTCAATTTTTATGGTTTCTAAATTTCTGCTTGCAAGCTGCTCTTGCACCTATTGCCTATTCAAGACACCTATTGCCTTGAAATAGCATGGTTCAGTTTATATGGGAAGTTCATTTCAGTTTCCCATTATTTATTCATTAAGGTAACTTAATAAAAATAAATGGTCCATTAGGACTGAGACACAGTTTGCTCCAACAAGATAATTTGGATTCCCAGGAAAGAACTTGTTTTGGGGTCACAATATATTAGGCATAGCTCCACTGAATTCAGGAATGTTAGTTCATGAGGCCTTGACATTAGCAAGGGATTAAGAAGCATTTCACCTTTCTCTTTGTCCAAAGGTGGAAGTATGCAGTTGCCTCTGCACACCTTGAAATAGATTTCTTGCTCTATTCCTTCCAGAATATAACCGGTGGTATAAAACTCCAGTCCCTATGGAGCTCGATACACCACCATAGCTGTTAAAGACAACTCTTGTTGTGGGTGCAACAGTGTGTCTGTCATCTCCTTACTGCTGAGTGCTGAAGGGCTTATAGGAATGACTTTAGACACAGCATTAATGTTATTTGTTTGATATTTAGGCTTGTTGAACCTGTACACTGAAGGTATCATATCCATTCCACAGTCCAACTCAGGAGGCTGCAGTGAGCTGTGTGCTTTCAAAACTGGTTGAAGAGACTTGGGAGATTTTGATGGCAACTGTGATTTACATTGAGCTTCCTTTGTCAAGAGGTTGTGTTTGTGCTTAGGACTTTCAAACTTGTGCTCAAAGGGCCTTGGAGCACTAGGGTAAGGCTTTATTGTAAAGCAATTGTAAGAAGGAGTTTCCTGAATGGTTTAGTTCCTTTAACAGGGCCTTTGTCAGGGAAGCTTTTTTGAAGATAAAAAGGGAACTGCACAGTATCCTTTCTAGGGGATCTGAAAATTGCTGGCTTATTCTGAGGTGGAGGAGGATCAGACAGAGTTAGCTTCAGAGTTAGTGGAGGCTTGGGCTGTGCTGGGAGAGATGGGACAGGACTATTAAATGACTGAAGTTGTGTACGCTGTATTTTGAAGGAGTAGGAGCTGGAGCTTGATGGATTGGCTCATAGCACTTTCACTGACAGGGCTGTCCATTGATTTGGATTCTCCCTGGAATAACTGGTGAAGTTTGGCTGATTCTGGAATTGTACTGCTTTAGTGGGTTCAGAATGATGGCTGGCAGGGACCTCCACACACAGCTTGTTTTCAAAACTCCTGCGATCCAAATGTGATAGCTGCTTTCGATAATATTCTTCATCTTCTTCAGGATCATAATGACTTGGGACCTTTGCTTGAGGTTGCTGTGGTTCAGGGGCCCTGTAAATATACTCCTTAGATGAAGTACCCTTTTAGCTTGTGAATGAGCGCAATACACTTGTTGAAACATAAGATAACACAGTCTTCTAAAATGAATGAACCACTTAACTTCCTGGTATTTGGAAGGAAGGGAAAAAAATAAGTCCAAGAGAAAAACCAAGATGTGAAATGGCAGATTCACATTCTGAGTCACCATATACACATCTCTGAATGTTTTCCTCACATTTTCAAACTGCACAACTCCTGAAGTACATTTGACCACCATACTCCTTTTTTTTTGACTCTCCTTGTTGTCTGCTCCCTTTCAGAATCAGAAGTAGAAAGCAGAGACATCTCATCTCCCTCTACTCCTCTTCATAACCCAAGGAATATTCTTTCCCTTTGTTCACAGCCTTCAGGTGACTGGGCAATCCTGGCTTCTGGGTCACCTGCTGCCCTAGACATATGACTAAGTGTCAACTCTGACTAACCTACCCTGCAAGAATTATGCACACACTGACAGGCCGATACTCAAATGCAGTGCTCTTTCCAGAAAGATCAGTGTGTGAACAGCTCACCTGGGATGCTTTCTCCTGGATTCCTGTTGCAATCAAATCTAGGCTGTGCCCCAGGACTGGTAATAAAGTTCATGCCATCCTAACTTTCAAATTTAGTACCACTGCTTCAAAAGTACTTTCATCAGTTTTGTAATAATGATGTGCTTTTTAGAATTCCTTTTAGTGGATGATGACTAGACATTCTCTGCACATTAATTGTCCCTGACAATGACAAAGACACATGTAATTATTCAATCACAGTTGCAGAAACCAAGACAAAACCAGCCAATGTCCAACTCAAGAAGCCACCTAAAACTTCATGTTTTTTCTCTTCAGGAATGACTGAACAAACCTCGAGAACAAATGAACTGTTCCATCTTCAAGATGTGATTTTGTAGTGCTTGCTTTGTAAGTCATTTAATTGTCTTTGGTGGCAACTCTACAACAAACCTCTAGCCACAGGGTTTCAACTTGCAGCTTCTTATTAATATTGCCAGACTAATAGTTACTGATCTCTTAAGTTGTAAGTAGATTTTAGAATAAAATAGAGAAGGAAAGACAACATTTAATTTTCATAAGAATGTTGAAAAGGTTACAATGAAGTTAATCTCTGACTCTTAATCGATTTTTGTATTGTTTGAAGCTTGAACTAGAGGTGCAGTTCTTTTTTCTTTCTCCTTTTAATAACTGTGCCTCAGCTTTGAAGTTCCTGTAAGCTGAGGATAGCTTATCAGAAAAGTCCTAGTGAATGAAAGATGCTTAAACAGGGCTACAAGTGAACGAGATGAATTTCAATCTCTCTAGGAAGAGGCTCAGCTCTTCAGTATAAGGAATACATACATATTCAATTTCAAGGCAGAAGAATAGCTTTTACTACAGTGGATAATGCACAAAAATCCATGCTCAGAACCCCATCTCAAAGGCTTTGCTTGTGATGTATTTGGTATCTCAGATTGTTAGTGGCTCACAAGAGAGAAGGAGACATGTCCTTTTCTTTGGGCTTGATTTAGACATTGTGGTACAGTATTGTACAACTGAGGATAACACCTCTAACTGCTGAAGATTTAATAACTATATAGGGAAATTATACATGCCAGCTTGCCAGTCTATCTGATATCATCATATTCCAAAGGAGCTCGCTTTTGTCTGTCTGAGGAATACAGCTTATCTGTTTTGCTATTCTAATTTTCTAGTAAAGACATGAAAGAATTGTCTAAACTGATTGGTTTTGGGCTTTTTTTTCTTAAGGAGAGAAAAGAGGAAAGGGAAAGTTTGATTTAAAGTAACAGTTTACAGTGGTGCAATAATACTAAGGTAGAATTCATGGTGGTAGGATTCTAACAAAATGAAACAGCTTTCAGGGTGTGGACAGACATCCAGTATGCAAGTGTGAAAATTTATCAGGTAATGACCACATTTTCAGCCTCGCAAGCACTACTGGGGAAGTCAGACTTTTTCACCTCTCAGGTCAGCTGTTCACATGACTCATTCACATTTGTTCTGTTTAACAAAAATTTTTATGTAAAAGGAAATAGCAATTTTTTTGCACCCCCAGGTCATTTTGACCGATAAGTCAGGCAGTGTAGACATGATGTATTAATGACAGGCTGGATAGAACCTAGAAGCAGAAGTATATTGTGTCACTGATTGTTCCAGGGTGAATTACCATGACTTAGGTGAAGGAACTGTAATTTCCTAAATATGCTAACTCAATCAGCTGTAATCCTATAATTTTAGAGTTATAGAATAGACTATTTCTATAGAAATAGGAATTCTAGTATTAAAAAAGGAATTGTATTATATATTTAACATGAGGGGTTTTCCTATTAAATACACTTAATGGGGTAAGTGCAACATTTTCAAAGGATCTCAAAGTGAATTAATTGGCATCTAACTCTACTTTTCATAAGAAACTACTAGGCCCTGTAATGACTGAAAACAGAAATTCAGTTCTTTACCATCAAGCACACAAGAATTTTATCCAGATGCTATTAACATGGTAAGAACCACTTGTACTTTCACTTCCCTTACTCTCCTACCTAATTAATTGATTTAAAGTAGACCTCACCATTGTTTGACATTGTTATGGTGATTAGTACCTATGCAGCCTACTCACTTTATCTTAACAATACTGCTTTGTTAGTCTGAGTTGAATCCTGCTCCTCAGGAACTTGATGTAAAAATTCCTCCTCACTTCAATAAGAACAAGATTAAACTGACAGTGACAAGATTTTGTTCTAGTTGTTGCAATTGTATGTCATAATATGTTTTTTTTACATGAAGGGAGAAATTTTCTTTATGTATGTGTACTTCTCAACACAGATTCTCCTCCTCTTTGGTGCAGGTAAAAAGCTTGATTAAAACCTACATTCATACATATAAACACATGTATATATCCTTTGTGTGTATATATTCATATAGAAAAAGATTATGTTAAAGACACTCTAAATCAGTTTAATGTGGGGATAATTCTGCAGATGATATTCAGAGGTGAAGTTGAAGTAAATTATTATAAGGGAAAGGTTCTTCACCCAGAGGGCAGGCAGGCTCTGTAAAAGGCTCCCCAGGAAAGTGGTCACAGCACCAAGCCTGACAGAGTTCAAGAAGTGTTTGGACAATACGCTCAGGCACGTGGTGTGACCCTTTTGGTGTCCTGTGCATGGCCAGAAGTTGAACTTTGATGATCCTTGCAGATCCCTTTCAACTTGGGATATTTTATGACATTCTACAGTATTTCCATTTTAAAATCTGCAAGTACAGTGCCTTACTAAAAATACAACATTTGAGTGACTATCGTAATTCCCTCTGGTAAATAAAGCAAACTTCTGAGTTTAATTGAATTTTAATTGCAATTATCCCATTACAGCCTTGATTCCACAAAAAGATGATTTGACCCTGGTGCTTATACACTGTCACACTGAAATTGTGGTTTAAAATTTGGCAAAACTTGTCCTGAAGTAACCTAAGTATATGCAATGATGTCACTGAGGTTAAAGACATTTAAATTGTATTTATCCACTTGTAATTTAGGAATAACAGAGTTTACACTACATTGCTTGAAATAACAAACATGTCAGTTTACCCACTTCTCACTCACATAACATCCTTACTGAGATTTTGACCAGGTAAGTAGATGATATGATGGGTAGAAAACTGGCTGGACAAAAGGGCATCCTTGCCACTATGAAATCCAACTGGCAGATGTTTACTGGTGGTGTCCCACAGGTGGTGATACGGGAGGCAATACTGTTTTACATCTTCATTAACAGTCTGAATGACAGGACAGACACAATTCTCAGAAAGACAATATGGTGTTGGGAGGAATAGCCAACAAAGTGAGAGCAGCTGGACAGGAAACTTAAAGTTCAATGCAGGCTGTAAAGTTCTGCACTCAAGATTAAATAAACCCCTGTACCAGCACACAGTTGTGTGTCAACTAGTTGGAAAGCAGAGTTTCAAAAATCACTAAAACCTAGATGTACTGGTAGACAAGTTGAGTGTAAGTCCTTCTGTGCCCTTGCAGCATAGAAGGCTAACAAGGCTACTAGATGTACTAGATAGAGTCTAGACAACCACTCACAGAAATACTTCTTCTAGTAGACTCAAAGGACTCTGCCTCTGGCCTATATCTAGAGTATCACATCCAGTTTTTAATCCACAGAACAAAAAGATACTATGATATTGGAACAAGTTCAGTGGAGCACCATAGATAGTTGGAGAACTGGAACACATAGCATACAAGAATGGCATCTTCTGGGCCATTGTTGTCTACAACTACGTAATGGAATGGTGTAGAGAAGATGGGGTCAGGATCACCTTAAGAGATCTACAATCTGAGAAAAAAGAAGCAAGAGATAAATGCTGGAATAAAGGAAATTCCAACTGATAAAAGGAAGACACCTCTTACTATGATGGTGGTCAAAAAGCAGAGCATTTTGCCCAGGGTGATTGAGGGATTTCCATCCCATCAGCTGGACAAGGTCCTGAGCAACCTTCTCTTACTGCACCAGCTGACCTCTGGAGGTCCCTTCCAAGCCCAATACATTCAGTAAGATCAAATTCTGTCTTTTGTGGCACTGGAAGACTGGAATCTTCTCTACAAACTGAGACAGCAAGTCCATTTTTTAAATGTATTTTCTTAAGTTATTCAATGAACTTAATTTTCTAGGCTTGCATAGACTAATAGGAGGTAAACTGGCACAAAATCATCTAGTGCCCCTATGAATTTCACAATGTATGTATCCCAGACTGTTAGCAATTACTTAACTGCTAAGAAGGCCCAGAAAGATAAGCAACTTAGAATTTCATTGTTGGTTCCTTCCCTGCACATTGATCAGAGTTTATAAACCAGCAGCAACAAGCCAGATTTTCTTTCAATTTCTCTTTATAGGGTAGGGCTCCACAATCTACTGAAAATTCTCAAAATTATCACCTTAAACGTGGTTCTCTGATTATTCTTGCTCAAAATCTTTATTCTGGAGCATAGAAGGGATCATATCTAAAATATTCAATTATCTAGTCCCCTAAAAAAAATTGCCTTCAATTTTAAGCCTTAACAACATGCTGTTTTCTTTCGTCTTAACATGATCTTTCAATTTGCACTACTCAGATTACATTTCTATACAAAAAGCATGGGTTTAAGCAGTAATGCACATAAATGCTTTCTTAGGTCAATTCCTGAACTATCATTATAAAGTATCATATATTATACATATATAAAATTGCTAACTGTAGGGGGTAGTCATTGTATCTTTTTCATGTTCACGCCATCTCTTGCATAACACAGCCACAAGAGGAAGCAAAAGGAAAATGAAAACCGTAATAATACTAAAGATTGTATCAGTAACACCAGATTTCAAATAATTTTATAGAGGTGCCATGGAGAGATCAATGGGGCTTTGAAGCTGATTCTAAGGGTTTTCTAGGCTTTCCTTGTGAGGAAAACTACATTTCTTTATTTTTGTTTAATTTAGCCCATCGAGATATTAAGTAGCAGAATCACAGAATCACCTTATGGAATTATGATAATAAGGCCCCTCAGCAAATTGATTATTTCCTTACTTATCTCAGATGCTGAGAATTTGTTACCCTTTTAATATTTTGTAACTGTATATTACAAAACTGCTTCTATTCAATCCCAGCAGTCATAAGAATGAAACAGCAGATTTGGATGTTTTAAAATATTGCTTGTTAAGTGGGGGTGCAACATGATTTACTCCGAGACCTATTTAACCAGTCACAGGAATTAGAACCACAGAAACTACCAGAAACCTAACACATAGTGGTAATGCTTCCAGCCAGTCCCAGACAGTGTCTTTTTAGAGATAGTATATGTACACAAAGGTACAATATTCACAAGGTACAAGAATTCATTTGCAAAGGCTGCAGCAAAAGACCATTATTCTGCTTTCTGTAATCAAAAGGATATTTGAAGTTTTAATAATGTTACCTGAAACAAGAGTCTTTAATACTAAACCCCATAATAAGTGATGGAAACAACTAGGATATGACTTAGTTCTTACAAGAAAAGAAATCCTACATCAAAGTATTTAAAGGACAATTATACTGTAAGAAAACAGAGGCTCTGAGGACTGCATGAGGAAATCAACAAGTACGAGACTGAGTTCCCTTTTTGTAACTGTCAAAGACTAAAATAACACATGTACACACACATTTTGGCGCAGAGTTCACATAACCCAACAAAGAAATGCCATCACCTTCTGTGTATACTATGCAAATACTAACAACCAGCAATGCTGTGTAAGCACCTAAAGGTCAGGAATTGAAAAAAAAAAACCACCCTAATTTTAATTTAACCCCATTGAGATTTAGTTAAAATGTGAGTTGTAAGAATCCAGACATCTGTATTGTTTCCTAACCTTGTATTCTTTGAACACTGACCCTCTGATATCTTCTACTTTTGTCATATTTTAATCCTGGGAAAATAAAACATTTTATGGTGTAAATTTTTATCTAATGGATGATGATAAACACCTCTGTTTCATACTGGTAGGTATTTTACTTCTTTGTTAGCCTACAGTTAGTCCTTCCATGCAGGGGCACAGAAATCTTTTAAGTCCTTGAAATCTGAATTTTATACCAGTACCATCTTTGTGAACAGTGTTTGGGTTTGATCCTTAACATCCTTCCTTTTGAAGCACTCTGAAACATGTAGAAGACAATTTTGGGGACACCACAATAGAAGTCGGAGTATCTCTCAACAGCCGCATGTGGGGAGAGGGACATTGTGTACTGAAACTTCACCTGTCAACATGTAACTCAGGAATTAGGATTGAAAGAGATTCTGCAGGAACAACTGCACTGAGTTAGAGAAAGGAGGTGGATGCACGGAGAAAATCACTATTAATATGACTGCAAGCAATCTATAGTAGTTTAAATTTAATCAACACACATTCATCTTTTTTTTTTTAGTTATTTGTTTATATTTTTCCATTTCTCAGCTTCACCTCCAACATTCCTTGAACCTAGTGCCCCAGACTCAGTCCCAGGGTCTTCACACGTGAGAAGAAAAGGACATTAGCTTCCTTTATGAAATGTTAATTCACCTGCCATGTTCTACTCTCGCACTGACATGTGTCACGAATAGGAGTTTGAGTTTCTTCAAAGGAAAGTGCTTTTAGTAAAAAATGCCATATATGTAATTTCTATCATTTGAAAATCACTTAATAAGTATTTCAGGAGAAAAGGGTATTGTGCATCTTAGAGACAATAAAACTACTTTGCTGTTCCATGAATTGAAGATGATAGAGAATAGGCTGGAAACATGTTTTGATACACTTATCTGTTAATGTAAGGCTGTCACAAGACTTGAATTTTCAAAACTGCTTTGCCATCCTCATGGATTTAAAAGTACTTTTAAAATTACTTTGGCAGTTTGTGAGATTTACATTTCTACCTTTGTACCATTTTATGGAATATGTGACTAAATTATATGCACTTTTTAGATCAGAACTCCAAATTTTCAAAAGATAAGTAGCACTTCTCAGCATGAATATACTGAGAAACAGAATTGAAAATTAATATTAAATTCTTTGAAATGCCAATCTTCTGACCGAGAAAAGCAGATACAGTTTAATTGCTTGCTGCTTTGTGCAGAAGAACAGAATAAAACAAAAATTGTTTATTTCAAACAAAATATAAAGATGCAGGTCAGGGCACTTTCTTATGTGTGAAATGCACATCAGTGAAGTGAAAAGGCACATCCCTTCTCTGTTTTTTGACTTTTTTGGTGGTGGTGTTTTTGGCAGTCACACTGAATCTAGGCATTCATTCCTGGGCCACCTCCACAGATTTTGCAACTTTTATGACTTGCACTCAGAATTTAATTTTAAGTGTTACTGAATGTGAATACAAACTGATAAAACCTACAATAAAGACTGTAAAGTTTATAAACCTTAAAACATTATATGGCATCATTTAAAATTATGACCACCATCTACATAAGCTGTCATGGTGCAATACTAAGATAATTCTCTTGAAACTAGCATTTAAAATAGAAATAAAGTAATTTTTCAGGAATTGCCCCAGAGTTTATTCTACTACAAGGAATAGCTAAACTAGGGCTGGGCTGTGGTCAGTATTTTTGGGGCATCTTGATCTTACCATGATAGAGATGAAATGATTTATTGACTTGGCATTACAAGGAAAAACGGATCTGTGAAAGCAGTATCCTTCATTATCACAGATTTAAGCCTGCATGCAGTTAGTTCTGCTGTTTTGGGTGACAATGAAAAATTGTAGTGCTTTTTCACTAATTGTCCTTGCAAAGTCTACTGGCTTAATTAAAGCAGAGCATGACAGTACTTAGTCTGTATTAGTAGAACAACTTTTGATGGACTACTACTTCCCTATCTTCATTCACACACAAGTTAGCCGTTGAGTCCCTGGCCACTTCTCTAGGTTCTCACACAGGACCCATTACACTAAGATCAAACACTTTAGGTGACAGAGATAAGTGGGATGAACACTGTTTTTGCTCTAGTGCCTAGGAGCCTATCTATCTACTTGAAACACCATTTTTTCAGATGGTTCATGGTAGACAAAAATCCCTCCCCAATCCAGACAGGTGTACTTAGGCAATAGGAAAATTCAGATATAGAAGAGTTACTCTAGTTTTGAAAATGCTTGATCTTGACTTTGATACTAAAAATAAGGATTCAGTTTTACTAATGCAGGTTTTCCCTCTAAATCCCATCACATAAGAATGTTATTTAATAAGAAGTGACTGAGGGAGAAAACCTTTTCTAACCTCTCCAACTACCAGATCTGCCCATCAGAAACATATTTGAGAGAAACTGGAGCAAAAGGCAATGTGTAAGCAGCTGAAGGCACATTAAAAGTCAAGATCTCCTTATCACAAGGCTTTCACAATGCAGTGGAAAAAAATACTTAACATTTACACATTTATCAGTTTAAATTCTCAGCTTACTTATGTATACAACACTAGAAACCAAGGAGTCCGGATGTTGCCATATGCATGTTATAAAACATCAGAGTTTAATTACGCATTGACTAACTTAACTAACATCTTTCTCTTTATTGATACAGAATAAGGAACACCAGTTACTAATGCATAACCATACATTGAATTTTGTAAATCAACTTCTTGATGACAGCCTTTTCTCATTCACATATCTGTTTATTGTTTTGATAGCTCAACTATCAAACACTACAAATGAAAGGTAATGAAAACAGACACAAATTAAATAAATTCCAGTATATATTGTGCCTTCACCTTCTTCTGAACAAATGTCTGCAATTCCCACTCAATGCTTTCTGGCATCTTCTGCATTGTGAATTTATGCCAATTTAATATTTCAGTGACTAAGATACTTTATAGGTCAATTAAAAATTCAATAAAAAAGTTCAACGTCTCCCAGATCCTTGCAGATGCATGTGTGAGAAATTCTGAAATGCTCACATTTAGAAAGGAGAGAAAACTGCATGCAGGCACTCGAAGTGGGAGAAAGCTGCATATTTGATTTAATCATCTCCTGGCATATCCTCATATTCTTTATCAATGTACATTACTAGGACTTAGATGCTGTTTTTGTAACTACAGAACAAACCCACCCTTTTCACTTGGATTTATTACTAACCCTTAAACAAAATGTGAGCGTTTTCTAAGATAGGAGGACCCCATGTCGTTGTTTATGCTCTGGAAGAGTCATGTTCTGCTGTGAGAATGCAAATATTCGTTTCTGAGGTATTTTCAGCCTCACAGCTGAAATGAAATCTTTCCAAGTGTCAAGATCACTTTGAAATAACATAGCTAATGCTTCTTTGAGTGCAAGTCTGGTCAGGATGACCTTGTGAGGTTCCTTCCAACCTGAATTATTTTGCAAGTCTAATAATTCATTAGAGTTGTGAATTCCTGATATATCTTTCAATCAAATTTTCTCAAGTTTAGAAATAAAATTTTGAAACAAACACCAGTTATGCCAGGCACCCAAACAGACCCACATTTCTCATGAGATCACAAGACAAACACTCAGTGGCAATTTACATACTCCCTAGAATTTTTTCATCACTAAACAATTGTGAGATGACAATGCAGCGTGAGATCCATTTTATCACGTTAGGGAAAATGTATCACCTTCTTTGAGTCTCTCAGTCACTTATAAGGGAGTGTAATAAAGGTATCATATCGGATGATGAACTTTTAGACAACTAGCAAGATTAAGTGGATTCCAGCATATATTAACTAATTAATATGGTATCCTTGAATTTTGTGTAGATGTGCATTAGCAACAGATGAGTGGAGAATACTTCAGTACTGACACCTTGTGGCCCCCAACTCAGGAAATACTTAAAAATGACCCCTTCTAAAGGCCCTATTCAAAACCTTGTGAAGGCAAAAGAAATTGTACAACTAACTTTACTAATCTGAATCAAGCTTTTACAGTGATAGCCACAAAAAAGATGCCTTAAATATTACAACACTTTGACTTATCCCATCAAACTCTGTAGAATCTAGACCCCTGAACAGACATCTGGATTCCCTACACATTTTAAGTGCAACCTTTAGGTGGAACTGTCCTTTTGAAATCAAGAGTGAGTGATTAAAATGCTACTAATCTCTAAAATAAACTACATTAAAAAAATGTAACTACAAAAATACAGGCCAAGAGAAAGAACGATGCTTTTCAATTACTAGTACAACGCTTCTCTTAATCAACATTGACCCAAAATAGCATTAAAAATCGCTGTCAAGATAAAAGAAAACTGGCAGAAAGACTTGAAGCACAAAACTGTGCACTGAAGTTTTATAACTCCAGATCTGCATTCACTCCAGCTGTACCCTACGGACTTACCATTAAATAGCATGAAATGCAAGACTAACAAGTTCTAAATTTTGCTTCAAGAGGACAAGTCCTACATCATACACGTGAGCCAGCAGTGTGCCCAGGTGACCAAGAAGGCCAGTGGCATCCTGGCCTGTATCTGAAACAGTGTGGCCAGCAGGACCAGGGCAGTGGTTCTCCCCTTGTACTTGGCACTGGTGAAGCCACACCTCGAGTTCTGTGTCCAGTTCAGGGCCCTCAGTTCAAGAAGGACATTAAGGTGCTGGACCGAGTCCAGAGAAGGGCAACAGAGCTGATGAAGGTTCTGGGGCGTAAGTCCTATGAGAAGCAGCTGGTCTGACCCTGACCAGGAATGCACCTGGGCAGTACACCCAAGAAGGGAAAACTAGGTGCTGGATTACCTAGTGCCAGTACTAAGTAGGCCAGCTTTATCATACTTTTGTCTGAGTGCAGTTTAATTTTGTGATGGAAACAGATGAATATGTCTGCTATCTTGGTCAAGGGACACATGGCATGATGCAAAAGCGATAAAGAAAGAGGAAAAAGAGGATCCTTTTAAAGACACAGAGCATGCCTGAAATGAAACCCATGAAGAAGACCTCACTATAAATAAAGAAAATGCTGCTATGGGATGGCTCAGATAAATTGTAAGAGAAGCCTGGCACCAACTTTAGCAATGTAACAACACAGTTGATAGATCTGTGTGAAAAACAAAGCAGACTGGTCAATTCAATGAAGTCTAGTACTAAACTCCTGGCCATTTGAAAAGAGCATCTTTTTCTTTGTTTTGCAGTTTAGTATAGGTGAGTCTGGATTTTAGCAAGCTTTCTGATATATTTTCCAGGTGCCTCAACACTGATTTATGGGCTACTTGGCAGCAGCAGAATAAAATATATCATTCTCTGGCACATTTCAACACAGAACTGTCAGCTGGGAATGGAATGACAGCACCACTGAAAAGAAAGCTTTATATAGGCATGAAAACCCCCAACCAACTCAATTCTACCTATGTAATTTTACAATCTATACGGTTGGAAAACTCACCTTTAAAAGAGGTTATCTTAAGGGGAAATTACAGATTGTGAGGTAGAGTTTGTCACTGCAAGAATATGATGCAAAACCAAAAAATGCAAAGAGACAAGATAAATACCATGTCAATTCTGCTTAGGCAGAAAGAGGCTTGAGCAACTAACCTAATAAAGCAAGCCCCTTTTGAGTCTTCCTTTCCATAAAAACAGCTAAGGCATCCTGCAGTCTTGGAACCTCAATATCCCATAAATGGGTGGCCTACAACACGAGTTGAAATCCTTGGCCAATGCAATGATTAGCATTTCTGAAAATTAGCCCTATTTGCTCAAAAATACTCAAGAACAAGAGCAGTAATGACTGCTATTACCTTTTTTTTGAAGTTCAGTGATGAAAGCCAAAGAAATGAACATATAAAGATCACAGCTGAAATGGTTCAAGTATTACAGTCACAACTCCCCCGTTACCCTGGCATGTTTGGACAGTTTCTAAACTGCAGCAAATTTGTATTGCCATTATGAAGCACAATTCCTCAGAATAACCCTACAAATAACTTAAAACTGAGCAGCACTACACACTTATTACTAGTTGGCTACATCTATTAGGTGATTATTTTCAGTAGATTTTTCCCACCTTTTTATTTTTTTTTAAATTCATCTTTGCTTTTATCATGTTCTTCAGGAATTTAAGAAAATACTAAAATTTTGAGGTTGTGCAAACTTATTATCCATAATTTAACCAGTATTTTGATTGGCACTTCAGATTAAGACAGTCATGTTCACATGTATAGTCTTACTTTCCTAAACGAAATTTTCAGATTTGGGAACATTAGTACAACATGTGAGAGCTGTGATTGCCTCATTTTAACAACTTGCAGAGCACTGCTGTAATGAAGCATTAACCCTAGGTACCACTGCATAAAAATAGCAAACAACATGAACAAAGTATCTATTTGTGGAATTCTGGAAGCAAAACCAGAGAAGTATGCTGTAATGATAAAAAATTAACACATTAGCAAAAATTAATTAAAAATGTGCTCTTAATGTATAGAAGTAGAAATTATTTTGTCATGATTGCTGAAATAGTTAAAAATCAAAGAAGAGATTATTTTTCAAAGACAGAACATGAAAATAAAAGTTCCATGATCCAGTGTTAGGATGAATTTCAGCTAAAAAAATGCCACCAAAAACCTAAACAAAATAAAAAAAGTCCAAACCCCCAAGATGTGTGATTACCATACAATGAAAATACAGGGGAAATCATGATTTACAAAAGCTATTGTCCGTCTCCTTATCTGTATTTTTTTGTGAAACAAGAATCTCCCAGTTCTCTTGCTGGAGCTACTAACATGCCCAGTAAATTCCTGTAACCATCTTAAGACTTCTATGATTTGTCACTTCATGACCCCAAAGTTGCTTGTGAAAGGTAATGTGAGGACCAGGAGTGGGTGCTCTGCTTAGATTGTGCTACTGCCAGCCTAGGAATGAAGGGCTAAAGCAGAACAAAGCCATTGCTTTTCTTACAGAGATTAGATCATGAGACATCAATAAACATTGCACTATGTTTAATTAATTGAACAATTCCTTGCAATATACCAGCAAGCTGTCACATAAAATCTGAATATGACACACTAGAGAAAGAATTCAAGAAATTGTTCTAGAAGTGTGAGAAGAATAGTTTTCATTGCGCTCATTCTGCTGAAAACTGGAAAAAAATCCCCAAGCCCACGGAATATATAGATATTTTTGGAAATAACATACCTATTAGCTCTTTATTTCTGACATCTAAGGCCATGTTTCGTAAAGCTGTAGCAACTGCACATACCACGCGGTCATTGTCTATTCGAAGCAGTTCCACCAGTATTGGCAATCCTTTCTCTTTGCGGACGGCAGCGCGGATGTACACTGACCACTGCAGAGACACACGGCAGAGGGGGAGGAAAGTGAGAAATGCAGCAGAGAAAGCCAGGCATCTGAGGTTATAACAGAGGAAGGGGCAACAGAATCATTTGGATGCAAAACTCAAAAGAGGGGAAATAATTACATTTATGATGCTAGGCAACCACTTGATTTGGCAATCTACACTAATTTTTTATGGTGACAGAGAAATTAGATGATGAATTGACTTTATTCCTGGCACACCTGGTTACATTTTTACAGCCCAAGTCTGCAGATGACTTACTTTGCATCAGCATTTTGTATGCAACATCTAATGATGCTTGCTTACTGCTAAACCAACAAAATTTACATTACAAAATATATATTACAAAGCATGCTCAAGAGGTCTGAGTATTTCTTTGTTATTACCATAAGAATTATTCAGTCTTCAAACATGAAAATGCTGTTATCATTACTCTTGTGATTGTCAACTTGTTCAGAAGTAAAAATGAAGACAACTATATGTGTGGTTTTGGCACCGGTAGTGATTCTAACTGGAATAGTATTGTACATCGATGTGTTAGATATTCCCTCAAGAGCTGACCTGAGGGTGGTGCAGGTCTGTGCTGTGCCTGATTGCACGTACCATGTGGCTGCAGGACAAACCCAGTGGCTATTTCTATCAGAGAAGCTGGTAGACATCTCCCACTTGACAGGTGGTCATGACATCACTGGCATGGCCTTGTCCTTATATCAAAGACAGCAGAATGTTCTCATGTAAACATCCTTTTTATTTGACAGTAGAAATGATGAATAGAGTGGTTTACTTCTAAAAAATTCTCTAGGAGCTCTAAAGATCATCATGCCAGTAAACAAGGGATCTGTGCAGTGTGCTGACTAGGAGGTCCATTGAGTGCTGCACAACTTGGGGCTCCCAGCATCTGAAGGGATGAAAGATTAGCTATACTACCCCTTTTTCCAAACCGCTGTTAGCTCCAGCATTTGCAAAAAACATAAACAAGACCGAAACTGTGACCACACCATAAAGAATAACTACATTGCAATAGCATTACTTTATAACCAGAGAGAGTAAAAACAAATTTCAGGAAACAAAGCACTAAAAAAGGTAAGCACATCCACTCTCAGCAGACCATGCTAAACCTCTGCATACGGCCTCTACTTACCACAGTTGAAGTGTTCACTTTAAAAGATACTATCTGTTTATATAACAGATAGGTGCCCTGAATAGCAAAAGCCAGACTATATATCTGTATGAAAAGACCAGTACATATGGAGATAGACAAGAACTGCAATGCTGTGGTATCTGGAGTGCAAATTCATTCCAGGTGATATCATTAAGGAGAAATGGGGGAAAAGGAAAACAAACCAGCATCTAAAAAATATTGTTTTATTAATTCTTCTTTGTAGTAACTATGTATAACAAAAGCCAGCTGGCTGGAGTATGCTGTAGATGAAAATGATAACGGTTCTGATAAGCTTTCCAGTCAGGTAAGGTGGACAAGGGGTTCTCAGCATCACTGAGCACAATAATATGTCTAAAACATAAATGTGCTGTCATTTTCTGCACCAAAGCAAATAGCTCTTAGGTGAGAGAAGTGGTAGCACAACTCTTGGCTGATCGTATTCCACATTGCTTCCTCCAGTGTCTGCTCTAGAACCCGTGTGCAGGATGATCATCAGATAAAACACCACAACACATCTTAAGGATCAATGAGTTTAACAGAAAATACCTGCTGAAAAGTAATTTCTTTCTAACACCTTTATTCTAATGGGACATTAAATATAAAAGATGCTATGAAAACACCAAATGAGTATTTCTAACCTTCCTGTTTTAGTAAATATGTATTTACCTGCCAGTTAAACACATTCTCAGCTGCAGCTGGGAAATGAGAAATAGCTCTTTGCACTTAAAAAATGTTGTATTTTGTATATCTCTCCCATGGGAGACCTCTGCTGTGTCTGTTATGATTACAGGGTGAATGCCAGAGTAAGAGTTCATGGTAGCACTGAGAATATTTTGAGAAGGCAGGGAGTCTGTCTGGTTGAGGTGAGAGTTCAAGCTAGCAGACAGTACTCTGAAAGATGCTGTCATTCATTACAGAAATACATCACAGATGTAGCATCTTCAAAATGGACTACGTGGGGGATCAGTGGGGATGTTTGTTTTGAGAAGGAAAAACCTTATTTGTATCTATTCAATACCAGAGAGAATCTAAAATGATCCTTTAGATTATTCACTATATTTTAAAAATCTCCACACTAACACCTCAGTAAACAGTTTTCCCTTGATTTTTCTTTTTAGTGAGCTACCAAGGGAAAACACAAGCACTTATTTCATGAAACCAGGTTTACAACAGACTTTTTGGGATGTAGTATTTTCATCATCCATTCCATAACAAAAGTTTAAAAAAAATGAATTAGGAAATGTTTTCTTTTAACCCTGGGGAGAGCAGGAGACATTGGAGGAGAAACACTGAAATAACTCGATATGAAAAAAAAAAGTATAAACCTCTTTACTGAATAAATGACATGCAAGCCTTCAGGATCTGTAATGAACCAATTAATTTGATCACTACAGCAAAAAATACAGCTCCAAAGTTTTCACAGGGGAGAAATCCAGATATAATGTTTTACAGATGCACATACACATAAAACAATGGGAGCACTACAGAAAAGTATGTATGAAACCTCTCCTTTCCCCGGTGCATTCCTCTCCCTCCCAAGCTGTCTTTTTCCACAGGATGTCATTCGCTTTGGGAGAAGTTCATAGACTCCTCAATGTGTGATTTGCTATCATTTCATCTGCTGTTTCAAGTCATGAACCTTAGGCGGAAAGATAGAAATTCCTATTAATTGTTTCAACAGTCTCTGGAGAACTTTCCATGTGGAAAGTGGTAAGAACTGTCTGGTTCTCTTTCCTTAAGCTGCCAATTAGGAGAAGTCTCTGCAAGCAATTATGCTCCACTGTGCGGATTTCAGGAAAGCTCAAATTAAGATGCCTCAAAATGCCTATTTTATTCTTGCAGAGAATGGAAAAATTGATTTGCTATTGAGTACACTGATGATCCTTTCGTTTGCCTAAAGCCATCGTGGAACATGCCTGCATTTCCACATTGTGGGTCAATTGCTAATAGGAGCTCAGTGGAGTATAAAAGCGAGGAGATGAAAAATCATAAAAAAGAAAAGAGACAAAGGGTTTGTTGCCTATCAGTAAGTAAATGAGGCACTCTGCCAATATACTTAATCATCCTGTTACTCCACAAATCAGTGGCAGTGTCAATGATCAAATGAATGTTCAGTTTGTAAAGTGAAAGCACTCCTGTGGGAACCGCAAACACTTTAGAGGGAATGAGGAGCCAGAAAATGAAATCAAATCATTATTGTTGCATCATATTGAGGCTAAATTATCAGAGACAAGCATAGGAACCACAATCTGTGCATGAATACGCTTTACTGATAATTGAATTCGGGGGGCATAACTACCATACATCACTTTGAAGGTACGTAGTGGAACTCTATGTCCACTTTCATTAGTAGTTCCCTTTTTATTTTTGTCACAGTAATTAAGTAGAAAAATCCAGTAAACCTGAAAATTATTTTTTTGTTTGTCAGTTATTATTATAAAGGACCCTTTCCAGAGCTGAATGCCTCTAGGGATTAAGATTACATTAGGCTAAAACTCAACAAAAGAGTAATTAATCTAGATAAGACTTACTTATATTTTTCAGAGGAATTGAAAAGCATTTAGTCAATTAACTCCTTTAGTGTGTGAGAACATGGCTGGGGGTAAAAATTAGGAGAAACCAAGCAGTTATATTCATATCCTAACAGAAGTTATAACAGTACAGAAATTATAGGGTAAAATGGATCTGCTATTCCCTGGATGGAATGCGGTTGATGTGGTCCCCAATGATTCCCCATGCAACAATAAGCACCTACTAATGGGGATGGAACGGAGGATGGAGTGGAGACACCATGGTCTTCCTCCATAGAAATCCCTGTAGGAAGGGGAACACAGTGGTACTTTGTAGTTCATAAGACCACACAGCACCACCTGTAAACCAAGGAAGATAAAGGAAGATGTCCTGCAGCTGAGCTGACAGCTACAGTGAAATCTCTCTTCTCAGATGAACTTAGTTCATTAAGGCCTAATAGTAATATTATCACACACCTCCATCCCAAAATTATCAGCCTCCAAGGTATAACCACCTGCCACTGGGCATGCACCCTCTATTTTTTTGACTGTATCTTTAAAAGCAAAATGGGTGACTTTAACACCAATAAGAAATAAAAGCATTTATGACTAAAGTCACTCAAGTTCCACCTAAACATGAAGAAATACTATAAAAGTAAGTTGAGAATGGGGGAAAAATCAGGGAAGACTCCAGTGTAACTGCTGGGATCACTTGACAGGCTGAACCTGTCTTCTGCCTCTATAGGGAGGCCTATTTGGTAAGAACCATAATCTACACACGCTGAATATTGCAATTGGGATTAGAGCTTGTTTGTATATCACTTTAAATAGATTTTTGCAGTCAGATACTATCACCGGCAATCTTCGAACCTTAACCTGTCACATTTTGTATCAATAAAGAGTGTTATTCTGTAAACTGCTAGAGCGAGTCCTTTACAAGCACCAGCAGTTGCTGACAGCAGACAACACATTCAAATAAGGTGGGAAGACCCACTGAGGGGTCTCCCTTACTCTGTTGGCTTAGCCTCCCTGAAAAGTCAAATCACCCTCTGATCCAATGGGATTGTTCAGTGAAGTGTTCCCGTAATGAGACACTGACGGGCTGGTTGGGCACAAGGCTCTCGGCTTTCCTGGGGCACTGACAGACAAATTAATCACTAAGGGTTGNCCATAATCTACACACGCTGAATATTGCAATTGGGATTAGAGCTTGTTTGTATATCACTTTAAATAGATTTTTGCAGTCAGATACTATCACCGGCAATCTTCGAACCTTAACCTGTCACATTTTGTATCAATAAAGAGTGTTATTCTGTAAACTGCTAGAGCGAGTCCTTTACAAGCACCAGCAGTTGCTGACAGCAGACAACACATTCAAATAAGGTGGGAAGACCCACTGAGGGGTCTCCCTTACTCTGTTGGCTTAGCCTCCCTGAAAAGTCAAATCACCCTCTGATCCAATGGGATTGTTCAGTGAAGTGTTCCCGTAATGAGACACTGACGGGCTGGTTGGGCACAAGGCTCTCGGCTTTCCTGGGGCACTGACAGACAAATTAATCACTAAGGGTTGAGAAAATCTCCCCTCACTAAGGGTCAAGAAAATCTCCCCTTTTCATGTGACATAGTATTTCCTATGGTTTTCTTTGTTCCTCTATGAAGCAACAACACACGACACCAAAGTAAACAGGAAAGGTATTTCCAGCACAAAATGAAAAAGAAAAAAACTACCAAAATAAAGCCCTGCAAAGAACCCAAGGAATACCAACAACTGTAGACTTGATATTTTGAACGGATTCACTTTCCTGACACTGACATCATTATTACCAAAGTATCTCCAGAATACTTCATCACATGCGTCAGTTTGGACAAGAATTAGCAATGTATTGATACAGTTCAGCACTGTGACCCAAAGACTACTGAGATACTGAATATTAAAGAGAATTTCTGGGACATAAATGACAACATGAAAGTTAAATCATGGCAGTAAGCATGACAAAGCAAACTGAATTACCAAGAGAATCAGAAGAGGTCTACTAGAGGGTCTGTCTGTGAACAGTAGTGAAACAATAGACCACGAAACTAAAAGCTGTGTGTTTAATAATCAAAGATCAATAAATAATCAGAGATTAATATTCCACTCTGTATGATCAGACTCAGGCTCTGAAATCATGGTTATCTTTCTGCAATTTCTGAAGAGAGAAGAAAGAATGTTCGCAGGGACTTTTTGCTCCCTGACTGCATGCTTTGTTCTCAGAAATTATCCCACCTGGTAGGTCACCAGGAAGTACTCTGTATCTTTGTGTTGGGACAAAAGAAAAGCATTGACTGGTTACTCTTCTCTTGCTCCATGATCTAGTCAAGCTTAAAGGGAAAGGAAAAAATCTGTTGGGTAAAGATATATAGTTAAATAAATAAACTAGAGAAAATAACAGTGTTAACAGAAGTTATCTTAAATAGGAAGATAAAGTTGAGAAGGAACAGCCCTTGCACCTTATCATTCTTGGTAAGATACAATACACGTACTGTGTATTCAAAAGGATCTGAGAACCATTATAATCAGTATTCCAAACATTGTGACTAATATTATTAAAAAAGAAACACTGTAAGACAAAAGTGACACACCTCATGGGAAGCAAGCTGCTTACAGTAAGGGACTACTTTGAGCATGCCACCATGAGCTACTGTGCTCCCATTGCACATACTGATGATGTCCATGTTCATTTCCTCACGAAGTCTGTGATACAAGTATTTGCAGCAGCAGGTCTTGCTTCTTCAGTATTGTCCTGTCCCTTCAATCTTGTCTTCCTTCCTACAGAGGCAATACATTTCCCTATATCAATTGATGATGCCTCATCTATGGGGGCGTTTCTACTCAGGTGAGAATTCCTGACAGAATAAAGTACTGGTTATTTAAAAAGTTTGCCTTTGTTGATTATGTGATATGTTAGAAGTTTCATAGTACTACCATTTTGGAGAAAACAAAAGTAAGCCTTTTCACTGTAATCATAAAAACTTTCTCCTGGAATAGTCTGATGAAACTCCAGAGGGATAATATATAAATAACTGGAGTAATCAGAAAAGTCTGGCAAGGAACCCAAAATATGTCCTTGCCTGATAAGAGAAGATTGATAACCTAGATGTCTGCTGCTTTAGAGAATAATTACTCACTATCTGTGAGTGTCAGGATGGTAAGGAGCTTGAAACTCTTCTCATACTACTCTTTGAAGCAGCTGCACTGACCTTGTCTCTAAATTGGTCCCTTTTATGTTTTCAGTTTCCTTATCTAATAATTTACTTAATGGAGCTCTTGCTCCCATGAGAGTCAAATTTCTCTAGGACAGAATTAACAAAACAAACGCAGTTGCTTGTCTAAGGAACAAAGACCAAGATAGCATCTAGCTATCTCAAGAGATCAGGCCAATGACCCACAAATCCCATTCACATGGGTATTGTACCTGTATATTGGGGATCAAAGACAGGGACATTCAGTTGTCTAACCAAAGAGCCTTCTAATTCCCTGCTGAGTCTGATCAAACATGGAAATGAAAGGAAAGGAGCTAGAAGGAACTAGCCAAGGAATGCTGTAGTCTCGGGAGACTGACTTCAAATTAAACAGAGCAGTACTTGTTCCTTATGTGACAGAGTCAAAGGATAAAAAAGGAGGAGAATCAGCAGAACTGCTGCCTTGGACTTTCAGAGGGAAAATATAGGGCTGTGTAGGACATTGATTTGCAGAGTGCCCTGGGAGACAGTCCTGAAGGGCAAAGAAGTCCAGGAAGGTTGGACATTCTTCAAGAAGGAAGTTTTAAAAACACAGGAACAAGTCATCCCCAAGTGTTGAAAGATGAGCCAGTGAGGAAGGCCACCAGACTGGCTGAACAGAGAGCTCTGGCTGGAGCTTAGGAAAAAAGACAGAGATTTTTTTTCACCTTTAGAAGAAGAGGCAGGCAGCTCAGGAGGACTACAAGGATGCTGTGAGGTTATGCAGGCAGAAAATTAGAAGGGCCAAAGCCCAGTTAGAACTTAATTTGGCTACTGATACAAAAAACAACAAAAAATCTTTCTACAAACACAGCAGCAACAAAAGGAGGGCTAATGAGAATCTCCATTCTTTATTAGACGAAAGATGAGGATGAGGAAAAGGCTGAGGTACCTAATGCCTCCTGCTCTTAGGTCACAACAACCCAATGCAGTGCTACAGGCTGGGGGAAGAGTGGCTGGGAAGCTGCCTGGTGGAAAAGATTCTGAGGGTGCTGGTCAACAGTGGCTGGACATGAGCCAGCATTGTGCCCAGGTAGGCAAGAAGGCCAATGGCATCCCGGTCCGTATCAAAAATAGTGTGGAAAATGAAGCTGGCCATCCTGTCATTAAAGTATATGAGGGAAGTTTGTAAAGCCTGAAAAGTAATGGAGACAGAAGACTGGGTGCACAGAGGCGAATAACCAAGGCACAGAGCAGGCGTACTACCTGTTCTAATGGAAGCCATTGTGTTGTTAGCAGAAACATAGCTAAGATTGATGAGGATTTTGCCTAGATTTTTATTTCATATTTCTAAGCAGCTTTAAAATGCAAGTTCATATTAAGTATAGTTAGAAAAAGTCTATTTTTGAAAAAAAATATCTCAGGATGGCAATGAAAGGAAGCAAAGGCAAAACTAATAGCTATTCTTTTCACATGTTGCTCCTTCTGCCTGCAGGATGTTTAGGATGCAGTGAAAATACCATGGCTATGATTTGAGGGGATAAAATATCTTGGGAAGTGATGAGTTCCATCAAATGGAAAACCACCCAGACTCTGAGATTAGCTCAGTTGATTAGAGGATGGTGCTAATATCACCAAGTTCGTGGGTTTGATCCCCGTATGGGCCATTCACTTAAGAGTTGGACTCGGTGATCCTTGTGGATCCCTTCCAACTCAGAATATTCTGTGATTCCAAAACCTCAGGCAGCAGCTGAGTTCTGCAGAAGTTGCTAGTGTGTGCAGGTACAGTGCTGACAAACTGACCCATAGGCTGTCAGGTAGCACTGTACTTCAAGTGTGTAGTGTATTACTATCAGCCTTCAACCCCACCAGGACAGGGACACGCAGTGACCAACTGCTGGTGTCACAGGTCGCTGTGCAAGGCAGCAGTTAGACCTTAAACTAAGTGGTACCCTGGCAGTCATGTGCACAACTTTCACTTGTCCGATCTTCCCCAAGGGCCTACATATTGGGTTGTCTCCATAGATGCTATTCCAGAAGGGCATTTCTATTTTGCATAGATGCATCAAGTAAACACCTGAATAAAAAAAGAGATCTCAGTGAGGATACGCATGTAATTTTCCATGACACAGATGGTTCTTCTTCAGATTCCAATACCAGTGTTGTCCTTGTGTAATATCTTGATGCAGAACAGTGAGATGAATAAATGTCCATTTTCACTGGAACAGCCCCTTCCAAAATGAGTTCTGCTTTGTGTATAAGCTGTCAATCTTCTTCAGAACCAGAATGTACACACAGATGTGATCTACTCCAGGTTAAATTTTCACACTGAAAACATTCTTCCTCATACCTCAAAATCAGTATCCTTTTTTATTGAAAAACTTTCATTTGGACCTGTTAATATACTTGTCACCAAGATGCTCTTTTTCTGATTCATTATAGATTATCTTAGTTCTAATAATAATTGTAGTGATAAAATATTGCATTACTCATTGTAAAAAAAACCCAAGTTTTACTTTGCAGATGAGTAATATATGGCAAGACCTTAGCACAAAGTGTTTCATTTTGATATAGAAAAATTGTATGCAAATATATGTATGTTACACTTTTTTCTTTCATGTATTTGGCTTTAGAAGGAAATCCAGCAACTGAAGCAGTGCTTAAAATGTTCTACAGATTATGTTTCACTATGTGCATGTGTTGATTTTATGTGTATGTATCACTGAGAAACTATATTCCCTGGAATAATGAAAACTTTCAGCCTCTCTGAGCTATTAATCCTTAAAGCTACGTACTGCTGTTTTCTTTTTGTGTCTGAAATTCTCAAAAGTAGTCTAGGGGATTTAGACACATATCATCTGTTAATTCTAGTGGCAGACATTTATCTAAATCCCTTGCACAACTTTTTATTTTTTAAAAATTATTCAGGCTTCCTTTTATCTGCTCACTTTCCCTCTGTAATAGCATTGGCTAAGCACTGCTTGTGTTAAAAATATTACCTCTTGGTCACCCAAGAGGATTAGACAGCTTTGTACCAGAGGAACCAAAAGGGTGAAACAGCTAGGAAGGAATTATGCAAGCATATCAACAGCACTGCATTTTTTTCCAGAACAGACTGGATCTTCAGTAGTGTGTGAGTGTATCTGGTGTGCCGGGTGCCTCATACATTCTGGGACTCTTCTGGCATTAAAATAATGCTAATTGGAAAAAGCCCACAACTGCTATTGCTATTAATATTAATAGCAACATTATTTACCTTCACACAGTTTGATCTTCTCTCTTTCAGTCCGTCATAAAGTTCTTCTTGAAAGATTTCAAGGAAAAAAAATAATTTTTTTCCCATTTCTTTATACAATTACAGTTTCTTGGAGGAACTAAAAAAATTAAAATCTCCCACAGGAATAACTTCTTCTTTTAAGAGTTTTCTATCTTTTATTTCAGTCATTTTATATCTAGACTGCAGCAGTGGAAAGGAGAGGTCAAAAGGTGGAAACATCAATGCTTATGTAATCCCCAAAGAGGATTACTCCCCTCACAAAAATGGCTAGTATGACATGTGAAATTAAGGATATTCATTCTGTGTCTGCACATCCGTTGTAATAGAATTGGTGAGTCTTTAGAAAAATAGAGCAATATGAGAACAACTGAGCTTTTCCCATGGTATCAGCACAGATAGTATTAAAGTTCAGAACACTTTTTCAAGCCAGCACTTGCCAAAGAGCTCTGTGGAACCTTTCCTCCTCTCCTTGTACACTTCTGCCAACTAAAGGATGACAGGTATACAGCTTTATTGGAAATGAGAGAAGGGGCACCACTCGGATTTTAGCAATTCTATTAGTCCTGGCAAATATGCATGCATTCTTTTCTCATTTGGACCAGGGCTACACCCATTCCCAGATGGATAGAACACACTTCTTGTGTTTCGGTGCCAGGATTACACAATCTGACTTGGTCTACGATATGAGAATAATAAAAGGATAATGATTTTCAGGCACAGTGTTTACACAGCACAAAAATCACTGGACAGATACTTTGTTAAATCATTTTGCATGTCACTGTATGCAACAGTCAAAAACATTTTATAAGTTTGGTGGAACACAATTCTAAAAAACCAAAATCACATGCCTCAGAAGATCTAGTGCTAACTCAACTTCCAATAAAACTTTATGGGAGAAACCCCCAATTTCTTAGTGTCAGTGATAACATTTCAAAATGAATGCCTAATGAAATTGGTATTTACATATCACATGCCCAACAGCTTAAACCCCAACAGGATACCTTCTGAGACATAACTTGACAACTGCATTTCCCCATACATGGGTGTATTCATAGTGAATGATAAAAATTCCTGCTGAGATTAAATGAATGCATTATAGTTACACCACAGGATTAGATAGTTAGTACTTTCATCCAATTAAACCAGTTTACCATCAGGAAATTAACAAAGAAATTACTCTAAAAAGTAAACCAAGCTCAATGTCATCTTGAACTTTACTGTTCTGTTCTAAATTTAGAATTATTTTCTTAAATTTTTACTCAACCTACTGCAACTAATACAAGAGAGAAAAATGGGTCTTTTGAATATAATTGAAAAGTAGAATTAGCTGGAACAGAGTGGCTTGATTGAGCATTTCCTTGTTCATTGTACATATTTAACCATATTGTGAATGTATTTTAATGTCTCACTTCTTAAAAAAAGTGGATGGAAACATTATTTGTGTTGATGCCACATCAATTGTATCTTGCTCTGCTGTGCTCTGGTTTCTCCTTAGAGACAGCATGTCAACCACTTTCTGCAGTGAAAAAATAATACGGTTTCATTTGATTGCCACTGGTGGCATTTTTGGCTCATTTTTCATCGCTCTGTCATCTAGAGCCATAAAGAACTGCTTCTCCTCATTAGGATATTGGTTCTCAGTGGCAGTTTTTCATACTTCACCTGACCAATGTGATCTTTGCTGCTGTACACTGACATTTGCTATGAAATGACTACCTAGGACTTAAAATACTATCTCAAATCTGACTGAAGATACTTCTGTGAAAACAGAAGGTTATTCAACTACCAGAGGCATTGATATCACCAATCTGCTGTCATCTGTATGGTCATTTCTGAACTGAAGAGGAACTACTTATTTGGTTAATATTCCTACCTTCCAACTCCCAGCAGCCAAGTTCTGCAGTGCCCCTGCTGCCCCCTCCAGTGTGTCTGGATTCGAGCACTCAGAAAGAAGTGTGAGGTAGGGTTTGACTATTGAAGGGTGCCACAGCATCTGGATTCCTTTGGGTGGTTCTGCACAGTCTGGGAGAGGTCCTACGCCATCCCACTGTTGAAAAGTACAAATCAGATTGTCAGCAAGAAACAATGAAATATACTTGAGAATTACCTCAGTTGAAGCTTTAACGTATATGTGTGTGCATGTGAAGGTGTCTGTCCACAAACAGCTGTTCTCAATCTTTGCACTTCATGTGATTCTTCATAGAGAACCCAAATTTCCTACTCAACATTCCTTATAGACGAGCTATAACATTGGCAGAAATCACAATGTTTTAACTAGCTGACATAATAAAATCACTTTTCACTGCATTTATCTTTTTGGGTGGGAAGCCCAGTGAACTTATATTAAGAGGCAAATCTAGAATTTGCTTATGAAGAAGAGATTCTCCTTTTTCACATTCTGCTTAGTTCTCCACATTCCCTCTCTTCTCATGAGGGGAAAAACAACACAAAATATTTCTATGGAAAACTAAATCTATCAAGGCCATGAGCCCTCCATCCCATGAAAGGCACAAGGGTGGCAACTCTTCCTCAACTGCACAACTTCTTGCTTCTCACAGTGTGAGCGCAGGAGGTATTCAGGCAGCCAGCCACATGGTCTGAGACTCCCATGCAGCTGGTAGAACCACCTCCCACAAAACAGACTCTTCCTCTCATCACACACAGTTTTGCCATGAAAACAACCCAAGTCTGATGCCAGAAATGTGTAATATTAAAACCTGGACAAAAAGTAGGTTATTACATAAAACACACTCTTACCAGAAAGAAAAACTTTATTCCAGTGGAACACACACCACTTGTACCTAAGCATGAAACATCTTAAAAGAAAATGCACACCCTTTTTCTTTTTGTTTGTTTTCCTTTCAAACAAAAGCAAGGTGTGGAATGTACTTTCAATAACATTTTAAATTGGATTTCTTTCTCTGTATTTATTGCATAATTTGTTGTGTTTTGTACAGATAAGGGAATTTAAATAATTCATAGCCTTACTGCCACTATTAGGAACAAACCTCAACTTTTAAAAAAAATATCTTCCCCAACACCTCTGACATGTCCAAATTGCATAATACAATAAAAACTAAATCTTCTAATGCCTTGGGTTACAGCTTACTGTGACTATGTAGATAAAAAATCTGTATCGTAACGTTAAACATATACTAGACATACAAAGACAGCATAAGTCAAATTAACTCCTTGTTTAGAACAATTAATTTAACTATGAGTCAAATCGCACAATAATACTTGCATTGGGAAATACCTAGAATCCCTTGTTTTCAGGAAGTATAATTCATAATTTTATGTAAGTTCACTTAAACTGTATGTGTATCTTTAAAGGGACAATCAATCAAGTCTTACCTAATAACTAACACATTTTTAACAAGGTTTTGTGAGGTTATTACCATTGAGAATGAAACCGACTATTTTTTTCTAAATTAAAGAAGAACAAACACCGAAGTGGAAAACTAGCTGGACCATTTAATACACATGAGCAGTTACTGAAACTCAGAAAGCTGCTCACGTATGAAACTCACTACACTGGACAAATGTCACCATAGTTTAAAAGAACCGGCATAGGAATACCCAGTGATAGCTGAGAAACTAGAGGACAAATGCCTCCTGGAGAAACAATGCCTTTAAATGACATTATCATAGGACTATGCCTTTTAATACATTTCTGCCTTTAAACAATAGGCTGTTTTCACTGCATGTGACTCAGTTCTCCTTTCTTCTCCTTATAAATCACCAGCCTTGCCAGAAACGAGTTCTCTTCAGCTCATAAAAAATACATTAAAGCCTGCTTCTTATTTTAACTCTCAGAATTCAATCATTTGCACTGTCATATTTCTTTGGAAAACAAATGAGAAACATCTCTTACAGGTAAAATCTGACCTCACACCAATTTTAGGTTTTGTACCTTAGTAAGTTCACTAATGAATAACTTGTGATGTTCAAGAGCACCAATTCAGGTTTTCAATCATCACATTCCTATTTGCACTAATTATGGACTCATTGTGAAACTGAAGTGTTTGTATAGGGTATTTACTATATAATTTCAAGGACAAAGTACTTAAAATGCATCAAATGTATCAGATCTATTCAATATGGGGTTTTGTGCATGTGTGGGTCTATTTTTTTTTTAAGCTCAGGTATTTACACCTTTATAATCCCAAAGAATACTTACAATCAGCTGATACAAATAGACTTATATATATTTGTTCATGCTGTGCTGGTACATATACAGCACTAAAAATGATCTAGCAGATAAATTAATATTTAATGTTGTTTTGCCATTCTGCCCAGTTATAAGAAAACATTAAAAAAACCACGTGAGACAAATTACTGCATTTCCCTGCCTTTCTTGCAACTCACTTTTAGCATGATTGAATTAATTTATCACCAGCTGTGAGGGAAGACCTTTTTCTCAAGGCACTGCGATGCCTCAGGGTCTGTGTAATAATGATGAAAATCTTTGGTACCACACATGCATGTGCAGTGAAGGCACAGCAAATGCAGTGCCACTTGCCAATGTCCAGCACTGTTCGTCAGATGGGGTCTGTGTGCCCACTGCAGCTGAGTGGCACGCACAGGGAGGGTGTCACTGCCAACCACGATGTGCTGCTTTTGCCTGGGGGAGAGTTAATTATCTTCACAGTAGTTGGTATGGGCGTACGTTTTGGAATTGTGACAGAAACAATGCTGGTAACTCGGGTATGTTTTAGTTAGTGCCGCAGTGTCAAGGGCTTTTCTGCTCCTCACCTGACCCCATCTGTGAGGAAGCTGGAGGTGCACAAAGAGCTTGGAGGGAACACAGTCAGGACAGCTGACTGCTGACTCCAAGGGCTATTCCATACCATATGATGTCATATGCAGAATATAAAGCTGGGGGAAGAAGGAAAAAGGGAGGGCGTTTGAAGTGAAGGTCTTTGTCTTCCTAAGTCACTGTTATGTGTGATGGAGCTTTCCCGGGGATGGCTGAACACATGCCCACTCATGGGAAGCAGTAAATGAATTCCTTCCTTTGCTTTGCTTGTGTGTGTGGCTTTTGCTTTCCCAATTAAACTTTTTCGCAACCCACAAGTTTTTTTCTCACTTCTATCCATCTGATCCTCTCCTCCATCCCACTGGGGCAGAGTGAGTGAGTGGTTGTATTGGCTTAGTTTCCAGCTGTGGTTAAACCATGACACCTGCATAACATACCTGCTGTGCCTATGGCAGCCTCTGCACTAAAGGGCTTAATGGCTTCTGGCACCTTCTGTGTAGCTGAGACCAGTACCTGCAGCTGCACATCCCAACTGTTGCAGGGCATGTAGAGCTGACAGAGGACAGAAAAGAAGCCATTGCAAAGGAGGTTTTCCTGATTTTCACCCATTTATTTTGTGTTTCATAAATACAAACACCAACTGGCTGAGCAAAGAAAATGTTTTCCTCGAAATGGTATTAGACTCCATCTCAAACGGTGGTTAAGGCATGGCAGAAGTTGCTTTGCAGCTCACATTGTTCAGTATTAATGAGCTGAGGCAGCATGCTGAACAACTCCACCCAGTAAATTACTGGAACAGTTACTGTATTGTTGCAGACCATCAGGAATGATCAGTAAGGTCTATTTGAGATAAACTGGGGCTGTGGTAGGAGCCTCTGAAAAAGAGCAACTACATGCAATTATCCTTCATAGCTTATGCTAAGGAGAAAAAAAAGTCATAAAAAATATTCCTTCTGGGCTTTCCTCCTTCAACTGAAATTACACACATATATTGTCGTTGAAGCTGTTTGTTACGTGGGTGAGATACAAATCTCTCATTTCCTGAGACTGGTGGAAAGGAAGGATGAAAGTCAAGGAAAATAAAAAGCCAAATACCAATATCTTTTAAGAACAACAGACTCCTAAGAGTACTCTAATAAAATTTTCAGTTTTCATATTACTAAGGAGCTTTGAGAGAAGAAAAAGATCACTCATCAGGATGCTTTCCTGTGCCACACAACAGATTATCTACCACCACCTTTCTCATTTTAATGAAAGCAGATCCACATTTATTGTGCAATTGTACTGAATACCAGGGAAGGCCTCTCTCTCCAAATTTTGGTTTTTGTATTAACAACCTCAAGTTGGTGGAGTTTGCTATTAAATAGGTATCACATAATAATAGGCTTTTCTGTAGTAACGAAACAACAATACTTTATTTTAATGTATTAAATATGAACACTTCCTTTCCCCAAACTATACCAAATTCCAATTACTAAAAAAAGAAAATCTAGGAAAAAATTAAAACAAACTCCAACAAGGTCTAAAACCATCTAGATCCCTCCAATGGTTCTAGACATTTGAGACACTTTGGCAGTGCTGTAGCGATGCTCTTTGTAGCAGCGGTGACAAAATTCATATCAGCAATTACACAGTGCTCACTGAAACCATTTTTGAAATGCCAAAGACTTTTAAACTAACAGCCCTCCTAAGAGGACACACATATCTCATCCTGCACGTCTCAGTGGCTGTAACAGTCTATGCCAGCTGTCCCTAGACACATCAGCCCAAAAACTTCTTTTGGAAACCTTTGTCCAAGAGATGCATTGGACAATGCTGTCAGAAGCAGAAGTCAAAAATTCAGCAACAAAAACTCACCAAAATCCCAGCGCTTGGTTTCAGGGGTGATGAGAATCCATGCAGCTGATACAAAGCAGGCAGGGATGCCACTATTTATATCAAGTCAAACTTCAGTTTAGACATCCAGGCCTAAATAACGGTAGTGACTCTAAAGAAAGGTGTCAGGAGTATGGTGGAAGAGGGCAGAGCTTATTCCATAAATAGTGATACTCTCCCCCATTTGATGAAACGCTGTTTACTATTATGGGAAAGGTGCCTGGAATGCTTTAAAAACATTTCAATGTACTGAATCATCATTATTAATGTCAGATACTAATAAATCTAAATTATACTTTAGATTATATATTCCATTCTTAAGATGATTGTCAATACCTTTCTTCAACTTTTTTGTGTTATTATGCTTAGCTGAGAAAAAAAAATCAATTTGTGCATTTTGTCTTTGCTTAAAACGAGACCCCTCCTAAATAAGGAGGATGGAGCTGCAAACAGTCCTTGCCATGTCACTACATCCCTTCCTCCTCATTCTTCTCCTCTCCCTAGGAAGCTGATGCCAACTGGCTTGGCAGTATATTCCACAAATTGACAAATACAAGTTATAATTAATATCCCTGTAGTTTTGACTTTGAAAACAAACTGGTCATACATGATACTGAGAGGCTCAGAGAGTATATGAGAAGATGCTGTGTTGGTGAGCAAGAAAGTAGAAATGGTGTCAAAAAGCTCTGTAAGGAGCTGCTCAAGAAAGTTTATTCTTTCTATTCAACACTTAGCATAACCACCTTGTGCAAGACAAAGAAGCAATAAGTGGAAATAATATTCTTTCTGAGCAAGAACGTACTGGCAATATATCCCCTCATCCCTAATCTCATTCAGATTATTAGTTAAACCCAGGAGCCACCACCATTTCTCTTTCTATGCTTAGTTTGGTATGGCTCAGTAGGAGTATTGAAGTACACTTGGTAAAATAGTGGTCTCAACACATGAAAAGACATATCTGACAGGTTTATTTTTTATTCTTTTTGAAATATTATTGCCTTAAACCTGCTATTTCACCTAGACAGAAGAATTTATAGGCCATTTAGCAAGCATGCTAAAGAGGTGTGCCAGTCAATTCATAAAGATATATAACTTGAAATGTTGCTGTTATACCTTAAGGCTCCTGACAAAGGTGAAAAAGAAGGTCAGGCTCATTTTAAAAGTGTCACTTCCAATAAAATAACAGACTTTGGGCTAGATTCTGGTTTGACAAGAATGATCACAGATGGGGAACTCGAGAGGCACATAAAGCCAAGAAGTCAGCTTGTTTTTCTTGGAGGAAAAAGAAATGAAATAGTGCCACATGTATACACAATAGGCTGCGTAGCAAGAAATAAAATAAGGATTAATTACAAGACCCCAGGTTCTTTTACTGAAATTGGACCATACACCTTATTTTCTCTAACTGCTTTTTGTCATAACTCTTGTTTTTCACACAGCTTGAAGAATAAACCTGTTGGTAAGCAGGAACAAAATTTTCAGCAGTGAAAAAAAATCAGTTTCTATCTGATTTTCCACTACAAGGCAAAGAAATTGATGTCTACAAGGTTCTAGTTGGAAATGAAGGTCTACAGCTGGAGATCATATTGGGGTGAGGGTTCAGTAACAACTGATCACAGGTAAGTAGCAGAGAGAAACTAATGAACAACATCTACAGCTGAGAATTACAATCCTAGAGGTCTGAGACAGAAATAGAGTCAGATGAGTCACACTTATTTTACCTGAAGCTTTTACAGAAGTTTTGCTTTGTTTTCCCACAGTTAAAACTAATGTTATTCCTAGCTTTTATCAGAAATCTTTAAAAGGTTTGGGTCTCTTTTAGCATTCAGTTTGTGTGACAAAGCAGATGCCTCAGGAACCTGTCTGAGCTCTGGTAAAACACTGCGGAGAGGAATGATTGTGGGCTTTTTTAACACCACCCACCTTTATTCTGAAATAAGAACACTTGTTTCCTGGGATCCTAAGGGAACTCCTTAAGTAAAGTCATTTGAAAGATGTCATTAGACTTACCTATGATCTGAACAAAGACACATCTCTTACATGACTTCAAGATACAGAGAAGTTGTCATTAGTATAGACAACCAATGTCATTAATGAAAAATAAATTCCAGTTTGTTCTTGAAAGAAGACACATTTTATACTACCACTCAGTTCTGTTCTTCTCTTCAAGTTACTTATATGTGACTGAACCATAACCTAGGAAAATTAGGATAATTGTTTCTTAAATCATAAATAAATTAACTTTTACTTGCATTATGGAGAAAGCCAATGAGAAAGTGACTTTAATGTCAAGTTTCTCCTGTTTTATGGTTTAAGAAACACACTCCCTAGCTGCGTAAGGGATTTTTTTTTAAGCATGGAAAACTGCACCTTCATCCACATCCTTTGTCTAAAATGACACATCTGGTATTGTCCTTTTACCGTAGTTTTGCTACTAGTAGAGTTGGGCACTTTTACCCAAAAACTAAAGACAACCCCATAAATGGATAAATGAAAGGAGTTCAAGCAAATACACACTTGAGAAACTAGCTAATACCAATAATGTTATAGGAAAGTTCTAAAATTGCATTCACAAAAATCTGAACCATTTCTGGAATGGCAATTTTGCTGTTCAAAACCCACATACACTGCCAAAAAAAGGAACAATACCTATACCCTCAACACATATTTTCTGGGGATATAAAATGTAGGAACCACGCACTGGATACTACTCCCCTGTACGGAAGTATCACAACTGAGAGATATATCTGTGCCCTGTCCTTTGCCTGACAGAAAAGATACAACTCTCAGATATTAAAGGAATCACACAGGTAAACTGGAGTTTTAATCCTTGGCTGAACTCCACTTTATGTATCTACAAGCGACAATAAATCACGAGTCCAAAGAAATATTTGTTTTTATGTTTGTGAAGAACTTTTCTGACAGGTATCTAAGTTTGTATTGTCTAGCGTGAACGAACTATTAAAAGCAGCCTGAAGCTCAGTGCCCTCTCTTCATGGGCATGTGGGCAATTGATTAGTGTAATATCTTTCTTGTCTTTCATTTCTTTGAAGTTTCCTTCCACAGGTTCCAAATCCATGGTGGTGTGCACTGCATTTAGTGTTTCAGATGTTGTACATCTGCATTCTATGAAGATTCCGTAGGCATTCCTTCATTATTTACATGTAAAACACTGTCCACCATGAGCATGGTCTTCTGAACTATAAGGTATTTCAGAGCACGAAAGTTTTGCTGCTGAGACACTTAAAGGAATGAGCACTCTAAAACCAGCATTCCAAGGGGAGCACAACATCTGTTCTGAGGGACAGAACAGGTAGCAGGTAACAGCTTAAGCACTGCAATTGAAAAGACACTGTGAAATGCATTACCTGCAAACATTTAAAAGTCTTGAAGAAAAAAATTATGTGATTACTGTAAAAAAAAAGGTACCTGTGCAATGCACATGGCAGCAGTCAGCACACAGGGACACAATGCATGGTGAAAGGATATGGGAAAACAATCTTCCCACCGAAAGTTGTGATGGGTGAATTCTAATTAAACTGAGGAAATCAATATGATCCTGTAGTTAGAGACTCTTGCCTGGAAAAACACCCACAATCCTAACAAACACACAAGAATACTGATGTTTATTGACACACAGAGAAACAGTAAACAAAGTATTCCTGCCTGCAACACTGTCTAGAAGAAGAAAATTACGTGTGTGTTCAGTTACTCCTACTTTTCAGTAGTATGAATCTACAGGTGATCCTGAAAAACCTCAAAACAGTGACACAGCCAAAAAAACAGAAAGAACATATTTTTTTTACACAGTTGGACAAGGTGGCGTCCATAACAAAAAGTCTCTGAATATATTTGTGTACTTATTTTTCCAAAATAAATGGACAAAAAAGTTTCATTTACTCATACCACAGTTTAAGTTGCTCTATGCTATTAATATAAATGCACAGTTCCAGGAAAACATTGTTTTTCTTTTCCACTTTTGAGGGTAACTTCAGACAGATGTTCCTAGTATGGTGATCTCACTGCTATTGTTTTAGTAGCATTCTAGTTAACTTGATAATATATTAACTTGATAATATATTTAAAAACATTTGGTAGGGTCAACAACAGTCAAGGATCATGGGGTGAAAATAACCTGCAGAAGGCTCCCTTAAAATTCTAAACTGAGTAACATCCACGTGAGAACTTGTATATGATAAGATGAAGTACACTGTCCAGATTTAAAGAAAATGACAGGAAAGAATCAAAAATCATTAGAAAAATATTTCTAGTATTTGTAAGGCAAAGCAGTCCTGTGCACCACAAAAACAGTTCTGCAACAAGGAAATTGATGTCCTTGCCATAGAAAACTCTAGTGATCATAAAACTGAAAATATGTGCATAGTTTTACTTCTCTTTGTATTTTAAAACTTACATAAAACTCCTCAATTAGGCAAATACAGACAGCTCTGAGGAGACCTTTACCATGCTGTGTGCTGATAATGAGCACTTATAGAAACAGAGCAGGCAGAAGAATGTACATTGTAAAGGCATCGGCCAAAAGAGCTTAGTTCTTTAGCCTGGAGAAGGAGAAAGATCTTTTATAGAGAACTTTTAAAATAAATAGAAGCCTGACAGGAACACTGAAACAGTCAGTGGTACAGAGTTAAAAGTATGAATCTAAGATCAAAAAGTCACAAAGAAAATATAAAAGCGAGACATAAAAAAGAACTTTGTATAGTGTGTGTGTGCACATGTGTTCGTAAACAGAACATCAAAGAGCAAGGCAAGTTGCAGTGTGACTCATTCAGATCCAGACATGCTATTTTTTGTTCCTGCTCTTTGAATAACTGCAAACATAGTGTGTGAGAACTGTTAATTTAGGAACAGGGACGATGACTGCTGTATGGGGTAAAATTAGTTTGTTTTGACATTTTTAATCTCACTGCAGCCTAATGCAGGAATACACACAAAAGGTCATATTAAATTCAAGTTATCTGATGAGTGGAGTGTTTAACTAGAAGAGTGGGGGAAATTGAAGTCTTACTAGTCATGACTCCTGCATTTTTCAGCAACCAAATTTTAGCTTAATAAAGTTCCTATAACTTATCCACTTTAACATAATTTGGTTTTATGAACACCAGAATATTTTCAGTACTGTTTTACATCATTTATTCAAATACTCAGTCCACCTAATTGCTTACTCAAATATTTTCTTTGAGCAATCTGAAACAGAAAAAAATAAAAATGCAAAAAAGGGACTAAGTGTAGGAAGAGATGGAAAATACCTGCTGCCAGCACAGGCCATCTGAAAAAGTTCATAAATCAGTAACCGTTCTCATTGTTATTTAGCATGTGTACTGATACAGTAATGTCTTTCTCTGCAATGTAACTGTCAGCATTCCCCAAATTCTAAGTTCTTGATGGGAAAAAAGGGAGGTCAATACACTTTGAAAATCAACGCACCCAACATAATAACAACCCATCTGAAATAACTTGACAAAACTCTCAAGACTGTACTTTTCAGTCTTTGTTTGGTAGCAGTGTTAAATATCTCAAAATATGATTTTTTTTTAACATTCACTTTTATTACTTGATTCAGTTCTGTATAGTTTTCTCTTAACATGCAGAGGCACAGTACAAGGCTAACGTTGAAGCAAATAAGTATGTAAGTATAAACCTGATGTTTGCTTGCATCAAGGCCTTTCGACACACACATGGCTCTGTGGAAGTACAGTGTAAAGTATATGCAGATTACACTTTTCATTATAAATGGCTTCCTTTAAAAGAGCATTTTACAGTATTTATGGCATTCACAGTGTACTCATGGCTCCAGTCTCCAGGTGCACCACGTAATGTACAACTTTCTTAGGCAAACATATTTCATTACTGCAGAACCATATTCCACTTTAAGCTCTCAGCTAATTAACAAATGCAACAGTTTTGTATATTATACATCATGCACTTTATTTCTATTACAGTGCATTAATTATTTATATTTTAAATGAAGGGCACTTCAACTACTCACAACACAGCTGCGAGTAACTTTCATTACCTGATCTTGTGATTTCTTTTTCTTCTTCTTCTTCCCCCAGCACCCTGAACTCTCTGTGTCTTTTCCATTGGCATCACCACAGAGTAATCCATCAAGTTCATCTGTTCCCATCTGCTGTCCCTGAGATGTTTCTGCAGCTAGCCTGTATGAGAGGTTCCTCAAAATGCACACACAGTTTTCAACGGTCTGAAAATTATGGCAAAAAGAAAAATACAGAAAATGAAGTTAAAATCCTTCCCTTGCTCACTTTGCATACAAAGCAGAAGGAATGTCACCCAGCTTTGACATACATTTTCTCAGCGCAATTCTTATGTGCACATTTCTGAGTGCTCCCCAGGTAATTACAGCTTAATATATTTAGAAAATTTTATGGCCACAAATCCGTAGTTTGGACAATCTTCTTCTGGGAGTTTTTTTATTGTCATTCTGAATTTCATAATGGAGACCCATGCGAAACAGATGTTGAGGTAAAAACACTCAGAATGTCAGGAATTCGCTTCAGTGAATAGAAAATGCTATAAACAGAAAAGAGTGATAGGTTCTGGGTTTGGTTTTGTACTTTTAAAACCAGAAATAACCTTTCTTTCTGGCATAAATTCTACGTGAATTACCGGAAAAATGGGATTCAAGTTCCATTTCACAAGTCCTTGTAGCATGAACAGAAGACATTTCTCGAGTCCCAGCAGTAAAACTAGAAATCTGAAAGTCTTTCTGCTTTTACTGCTTCTAGCCAGGCTGCAGATAGATACCTCATGTGCAGCCTTTCCCTTTCATCCATTTCCCCCCCTAATTGGTTGTGTCTTCTATGGAAGATGCAAGCAGGAATCCATAAATGGATGGGACCCAGTGGAAGAAAATTCACTTACAACACAATTTCTGCAACCCTAAAAGAAGTTCAGTTTAGACTTGAAGCCTACTCATTTAGTTGGTTAAATTTGGTTTTGATTATCCCTAATAAGAAGGATATAAGCTTAATTTTCTGGAGGCAGAAAAAGCATGGTTAAAAAAGTCATTCTCCATCTATCTATATTTATTTCAACTGTTTCTAATGCTCCATGGAGATAAAAAGCAATAGTCACTGCATCCCAGCTCTGTTGCTCCATTAACTCAGAATGGAATGACTGTGAGGCTTTCAGCTCTATCGTATTCTGCCACGTTCACCAGATGGGGCTTCGTTTACTTTCATATGCAGTATGAGCTTCTGCCAGGTAGGCATTCAGCATGTATTTTTTTGGGATGGCACTAAGTTCCAGAGACACTACCTAATTCAGATTCAACTACACAGGCATATTTATTCATCTATTTTTTAAGAGAGATGGAATTACACAATTCACTCGTACAAATTTGAAATCTCCGGCCAAATACATAAAACACATGTAAAAAATATTAATACGTGCATGTGTGTGTGTGTGTGTGTGTGTGAGTGTGTGTGTAGAAAGTTTCCTTACTGCACCTTTCATAGCTGAAAGCTCTGCAGATATCATAGTGACCATGAATATTTTAAAAAGTTTGCTGCCTTTTTTGACTTGTTTTTAACATGCTTTCACGTGAATTTTATTCACTTTTGCCATAGTATGCTTAGGTTGAAGCTTTGCATTTGTTGATGAGGATTCTAGACTTTCATTTCTCTTTTTACAAATAATAGTTTTTGCATTTAAAATTGTCATTTTGTGGAAAACATAAGCTGAGTCTGCCAGGAGGACAATTTTACCTCAAACTAAAACTGATAAGCAAACTTCCAAGGCTCAAATGCAACCAACACCACCTTCAGTCAGGTGAACTCCTACCAGGTAAGAAGGTTGGTTCTAACCATACAGCTGGACAGATTCACTACTTCTTGTACCTTTGAACTTTCAAGGGTCTTCATGTTTCTCATTAGATTACAGATTAATGGGTTGTGGTAGTATTGGGGTGTTTTTTTTCTTTTAAAAAAACAAAGCCATACTGTTAGCTCAGCTCCAATTGCTATAAACCTCTCTTAATTCCTCTCTCTGTCCCCTAAATTCACAGGCAATTTTCACCTACTTGATTCAGGTTAGTGACCAGAGACTTCTGGAGATTGTCCTTCTTGTATCTATGAACCCACAGTGGTCCACAGACTACTCCCTGAAGGATCATTTGGAAATACAAACCAAGTGGGCTTTAAAACCTTGCTGCATAAAAGGCTGCTCTCCTGCAATTCCTAGAGGTTTGCAAATGGACCGAGGCTTCCCTAGAGCAGCATCTGTAATTAATTTAGCACAGTATACTAAAAGCAAAAGAAACCAGCCTTTTTCTTCTTCTCTGGAATACTTCAATGTATTACAAATCTGCAGTTTGTAAGTGCTTGGAGTCTTTTTAATTAGGCAGTATCTTTCACCTTTGGAATAGCTTGTTCATATCCTAGTGCTTTCAGAGAAGTAAAGCTGACATAATGAGGCATCTTAACAGAGTTGTTATTGAAAGTGTTCATTGATCCTTTTCAAAGAAGAAATAATGTTTGCTTTACTGCAAAACTGCCTATTAATTGGCCAATTTTTTTTGGCTTGTTTGCCTTCTAAGCCTACCTCACTGTTATTAGCTCTGTACTACTGAAAAAATCAATTTTCAGGTAACTTAAAATTGTATTGAAAATCAATTTTAAGGGAAAACTGGCAGAGCAATGTAAGGAACTTTATATGGAATATGAGATATTTACTCTTCTTAAACTAGTATCATATTTTCTACTTCAATAATTCAGTTGAGAGGGTGTCATGCTTACCTGTGCACATATAGAGGCAGACATAAATACAATGCTTAGCACACAAAAATACAGAGATCAGCAGGAGGCAAAGGAAAACATAGGCTAAATTATGCTTTGCTAAGGCATCCCTCACAATTTATTAAAAAAAACAAAAGCAGAGAACACATCACTTTATAGTCTCCATGTACCCTGAATAGCTGGATTTGCTCCTGAAAAGACAAAGATGACAAACCTTACTATCAATTTCACTGCTCCCCAGAGCAGACTGGATCACGTACAGCAATGCATCAGTCAGGCCATCACACTCCCTCATTCTTCTGCGGGCCTCCTCTCCAGCAGAGCTGACATTCCTGCAAAGGCAATAGCAAGGGTCACCATCCCCACAGCTCTCCTGCCCACCACCCCGCTGAAACCTTCTCACAGTTAACATACAGATAAAACATATGTTTTTCTTTCTCCTTTCATCAGTTCAGAGCTGTGAATAATGGAGACAGCTGCAAATGAGCTCAGGAAATGTAATGCAGGGAAACAAATGGAAGACATCAGGTCCTCCACAGGATAGGGCTGAGTGGCCAAGCAGCATGCGCCCACCTACACTGGAAGACTCACAGCCCATTAAAATTTGGCAAAGGGCTGATCATCTTCTTTTTCTTTTCTTTCTTTTCTCTTTTCTTTCTTGTCTCTTTTCTTTCTTTTCTCTTTTCATTTCTTTCCTTTTCTTTCTTTTTATAGTACTGACAAAACATTTCTAAAATGTGCATATGTACATATAAATTAGGGTTTCAAAAGTCTAGATATCTCTCAAGAACTGAAGAGCCCAGTAGTTAGGGCTCTTAATCTGAGAGACAAATATTATCAAAGTATAATATAAAACACCTGGTGTTTCTTGCATCTCATTTTACACGAGTGTTTCCATTTTTCTCTCATTTTGAGAGAACATTATTGCCTCAATCTTCTCTTTACAGAGTTACAAGTTGCTTTACATTGCAAAACTTAAGACCTCCGATTATTATAGTAATATTATAATACTTGTGTTCCTTAGACAGGGCCAGAGGGCCTTCTGAACACATTCATAGAAACCCAATTAAAATTTACTGCACCACATAATGTGTCATAAAGTTCAAAATACTGATATACAAAGAAACAAATATGTATGAATGAGCATATCTAAACAGAATCTACATTTGCTAACACCAAGTCTCCCTGAGAAAAAATACATTCAAAATTGCATAGCAGGTTTGATTTGGAAATGGGTGAATTAGCAATCTCAGAAGCTGGGTAAAACCTTTCACATAGTCTCCTTCAGTAGAAGAAGACAACCCTCTGCTGAGGTGGCTCATCTGTAGCTCCTCTCTCCCTACTACTGAAGTTTATACAAAGAAAGAACATAAAAGAGCACACACCCTAGTCCTATGAATTTAATGCCAATGTATGGAAACAGAAGGGAGGACATTTGCCCATGGATTTGGGAAGAAGGCAAGGCACTTTCTACCTCTTATGCCATTTTCAATAGCCTTTGCATTAAAAATGGAAAAAGGACAAGAAGGAAGGGGGAGATTTCAGATGGAGAAAGGTAAGAGAAACTTAGGGTAAGTTTCCTTCCAATTTTTTCTCTGTTCTACCTACTTCATCCTGTTCTGCCTATCATCTGAAAAAAAAAAAAAAGAATTTCCATTGCCCCAAAGCACCAAAGAGTCTTGTAACTGGATCATCTCCCAGCTTCTCTAATGCACGTTCCTAATTGATTCTGCTCCCTAAATATACAGGATTTTCCCTCTATACTTGCATCCCCACACAGTCTTAATTAGTTCTGTTCTCCCCCACACAAACTGCCCCAATTAATTCAATACTGTTCCCTTCACCTTTGCAGACAGCTGAACAGAAAACATACAGCCCAGGAGCACTTGAACAAATTCCTGTATATCTTTAGCAAACAAATTTGGTTTTTGTGTTTTCTAGGGCCTCTGGTCCCTGAACTAGAGAGCTCCTCCTCTCCATTTCTGCTGCTCTAAGATCAGCAGGTGAGAGGTTTTCCTCCAGTTCATGTGGAAACCCTCTTTTGTCATCTAGGAAGTGGGTTATGGAGAACTGGGAATGGAGTTATAGGAACTGGGTTATGGAGTAGGTTATATCAACTGGGGAAATTCTCTCCCTTTGAAGTGATGGAAACCTCCTAACTTCCCTTTGTGTGGCAGAAACAAGAAGGTAAAATTATAGAGAATGGTTTTCCCCAAAAAGTGTGCGCGCCCTGTATTTGCAGGGCTGGGGACTCCTTCTAAAGTGTATTTTGAACAGACTATCCCCTTATTAAAGGCACCAGCTCCACTGAAATTCCTGAAGGGCAGAACATGTAGGAAAAGCAGAATCATGAATCAGAAAAGTCCATTGTGGGGTGAACAGTGAGAGCAAGAGGGATTATTTGACTTCTATCTGGAATTCTATTCTTTTACCCTCTAGGAAGATAGGTGGATAAATAGAGAGAGGGTGTTGAGGCACTGGAGCAGGTTACCCAAAAAAGTTGTGGATACCCCATCCCTGGCAGTGTTCAAGGCCAAGCTGGTTGGGGCTTTGAGCAACCTGGTCTAGTGGAAGATGTTGCTGTCCATGGCAGGGGGGTTGAAATTAGATTATCTTCACGGTCCCTTGCAAGCCAAACCATTCTATGATTCTATGATAGAGAACCAGACTTGCATCCAGTCCTACAAGAATAACTGCTCAAATTACAATAGAAGAATGCTGGGGAAGTGTTCTCAGCACAGTTCCTTTCTTTTCACCATAAAAAAACATCCCAAGCTGAAACATTACTGAAGCCTTTTAAACAGAGATAAATCTAATAGTCTGTACTTACATAATGTGTCCAGGCTTCTTTATTTTCAGCAGTTATATATACTGAGTACAAGTTTTCAAAATAGACTGACTTAGACACAAGTAAAAAGACGGAGATGTATTCTCCCTGATCTTCTCATTGAGGTGAGTTTTCCTTGCTCTGTCGTGGCCAAATGCATGTCACCTTGACTGTCCAGAGCCTGAGAGACTGTCAGCCTCTCGGCTTCTCTCCATGTTCACCATAAACTTCTCCTCACCAAGACAGCAATGTAGACAACCTTACAGTCCCTGAGCTGTGAGCTGTCTGCCTCATTCATTTCCAGCAAAACAAAGAATATGAGGCCTTTATACAAAGCAGTACAGACACACCAGGGGCACATCTTGCACAGACAATGCTCTGCTTATTTCTTTGCTCCGTGTGGAGGAACTGTCGAGGTTGGTTCTTCTGTTTATCATTCTTCCCTGTTATGCTCCAGTTGCCTCTGTAATCAAGAGGTGGATATTCTGAATTCCTACGACTGCTTTTCTTACAGAAGTTGCTGTCTACTTTCTGCACTGACTCATAGCTACTACAGCCCTCCCCAAGATACGGTGCATTTATTTACATGGGAAAAAGCTTAAAACCAAAGACAAATCCAAACCTTGCATCAACATTTTGGCAGAAATACTTGATCATTTAAAAAGAAATACATCCTATTATTTAACTAGTCCCATGTCACCTCTATTGAAGTAATCACTGTTAACTGAGATCTTTCACAGAAGGTCTCTAATATTGTCATGCTCAGGCTATGTAGCTCTGCAAAAGAGAAATAAATTCCAGATTACATGAGCTGTCAAAGAAAACATGCTGCCATCACAACTTCATTTCTCATTCTTAACTTGTAACACACTGTAGCTGTCAGTGTGACAAGAGTAAGACATAATTTGTCATTTGTGAATTTACAGGTCACTGTGCAAATGTTGAATTGGAACATTAGTAGTATCTACTATTGGTAAAATGTCCCATGAAGTAAGTGAATATTTCTCCAGTGTGATTTTTCAAACAGGTGAAACCATGGGGTTTTTTTGATGTTTAAAGACATATGGAGATATAATGCACAGGTTTTCAGGAAAAAAAATACTTTTCCACTGTAAATGCAGCCCAGCTTGATCACCCTGATCCTTTGTGTAAACTCTACTCCCAGGGTGTATGTGAGCTATAGGCTGTCATTTTGAATCTAACATGGCAAGGGGTGCTTCAGACTGCCATAAACCAGTAGAATTTATTTCAAATGAAATCCAGTCATACCAGGAATACCAAGAATACAGAATGCTGAAGAAGGAGATCTCAGTCAGAAGGATCCACTTAGACCCAGCTAACGTAAACCCAGCTAAGGTAAACGGCTTTCTCTCAAGAGAGAAACACCAAGAACAGATGGTCAGAGCAAGAACTCAGACTCATGGCTCACCAAACTGCTATCTTCTGAACAAATGACAGACAGATTTTGCTAATTATGTAGGAATGGGAAGAGAACTAAAATAATCCACCTTCAGTTTTGTGGGAATATGTGACAACTATCATGTTATCACCAGGTAACTAACAGAAGGCATGATCCTCTACACACACCTAAGGAGTGTCAATCCAATGGTGTAGGGATATGAAGTGTGTGCTATAAAGGAATGCACTGTGCAACACATACCTGGTTCCTCTCAGCCCTGGCACTTGCATTAGTTATTCAATAAAATAAATAATAATATAACAAAAGTGAAATTGAGATGGGTCTTCCTCAAAGCCCTGTGATAAAACCAGACATGTTTAATACCTAGTATATGTAACATATTTGCTATGAATTGATATGATACAAGAAAGGACAGATACAGGAAGGATAATACCCTAAATTAGGCAGAAGGCTCAAGTTATCTTTGGTATGAAACTTCAGGGGCATTCAAAGTATACTGTTACTCCAAGAAGTTTAGTGTAAGAGGGATTAATCATTACAGCCTCAACCTTTCTCATCCTTCTACATGTTATAATAGCCAGCAAAAAGAGATTTTTCACAGCAAGGGGAACAGTTTAAACAGACCAAGAACTAAACCATTCAGTTATAGGAACCACGATTATGTTACCCTGAGAATATGTAGCAAGGGAAAAGCCCCCAGAATACTGAGTAACTGAGTTATAACTGACGCACTAAATATTCATCTTTAAAAAACCCCCCAAAAATCAAAAAGCCCACCCTGATACCAGCCTCTGCTACGTGTGCTCTTTAATACGCTGCCTATTTTTTTTCTGCCTGATTGACTAAGCATTTCTCCTTCAGGGACAGAGCCTTGTGTCAGCGGCAGGCTGGCATCTCCAGTCCCATGGCAGGGTGCAGTTCTGGGGATCCTCTGAGCTGGTCTGCAATGTAACAGATGATTACAAAAGAGCGATTGCTTTTTCTGTGTACTTCCAGCTGTTTCTGTAAGATTTGAGGCCCTTTGCTGCAAGGGCCTAATACACTAACACAGACAGCAAAATGAAGCCACAAGCTCCATGCATGTATCCATCAAGTGTGCTCACAGTCATCAGCCGTCTCTTCACAACTATACAATTTTAAAGGCTTTTTCCAGTGGAGCAGACTTTGAGTCACACTGGCTTATCTGTAAGTATTCAGTGCAGCCTTTGAATGTACCATAAATAGGTTAGCTGTAGTAGTTCTAGTTACTACTATAACTTTCAGACAAATTCTAATTTTATATTATCGTTTTTTGTACACTAAGACTTTATCCCTTACTCCTGAATACTAAACTAGCTGGCAAGAGTACCTATTTCTCAGACAAAATAGAAAGTTAAGGCAGAGAGACAAAAAATAAGAAAACATAAGATGGTTAATTCTTCATTATTAAGAGTTTCTAAGTGTTAGACTTTTAGTAACTGCAAACCCAACTTATAATTTGGAAGTAATAATAAATTAGAGTTTTCAGTCACTGCCACAGATCTCCCTTTAATTCATCCTAATTTGAAGGACAGTTCAATGTAGTATTAGCAAGATTAGGAAGATTTCTTCTTGCTAAATATTCTTAGCACCATTCTTAGCCTTCTTTATCTATAAACTGGTCTTCAGAGGAGCAATGATTTACCAATCCTGCATGTGGATTAAGAATAACACAGTTTTTGGGGCAAATTGTCTTTTATTAATTAAAATAGTTCAACTGTAATTAAAGAAGCAAGACCATTTTATACCAACAAGGAATTTGGCCCCAGATCTTTCTCTCTTAAGTATTAATTTCGCTTTAACAGAATATTTTGCAATTAGAGAAACATCTGACAGTCTAATGTGGATACAGTCTTGGCTATCAACCTTTCTATCAAATGCTATGACAATATGATTTAGCTTTGATTAATCAGCTGTACCTTTCATTTTCAAAACATCAGACCAATTAGCCCACCAAGTCAAGCACTCAACAGATGCCTTTTACTGCTGTGCTTCTGCTTGTCCAATCCTAAGGCTAAATGCACTGGTTTTAATGACAGCTCTGTGTGATCTCTGAAGCAAATGACTCCTAACATAATTTTTGGCTATTTTGGTACTGCTTTTGATGCACTACGTGTTCATTAAGTAAGAGCTGAAACCCTTGTTGTGCCGCTTACTACCCTCCGGAAGACGCTGCTGTGGTGCAGACCCTGAAGGCCCCAATGCGAATAGTTTGAATATGTCGACATCAAGAGATTTTTCTCCATTTAGAATTGTAACATTGCTAAATGGAGCTCAATATGTGTTAAGACCAGAAGAATGTAAAGACAACAGCATTAGCTGTTGATGGCCCAGCATTAAATACCAGCATTAGCTCAGGCACTTCTGTCCTGCAGAACTGCTGTCCAGAGGACGCTGCAGCTCTCAGTGTTGCACAGACCCGAGAGCAACAGCATAAATTCATGGAGAAGAATGGCACTGAGGCTGCTAAATGCAGGCATCACTCCCCCGCCCAGAGAAACACCATGTGGCCAGTGGGAGCATGCCCCAAGGAAGTATTACTGGTCTAATTCCATCTTCCCTGGAAAAACATCAAAAATACTCAAAAATACTGCATCAGATGCTTCACTATTGGAAAGTAGTTCCTCTTTTTTCATTTTCCTGTTCAGCTTGCTATCTTATTCAGAAAAAAAAAAGCAGTGATCAGACATAAATGGTTTCCAATTAACCTCATTCTACCTATTATTTATCTGATTCTTTTCTTCAAATGCTTATAAATTGGTCTGTTTTGATGTTCTTAATTGCCTTCCTCTACATTAATCAGTCAAGCAATTTCTAAAGTATTAAAATTCAGGTTATTTGTTCATCATTTCTATGTCTACTTTCCTCCTCCACTAAAAGACGAAGGCTATATTTTTCCTGTTTAGGCCTATGGGAAAGTCTCTGACTTGCATGAGCTGCATTAGCAAAAATATTTCCACAAGAATAAAAATAATACCTCTTTAATTTTTTGTAGGCTATATTTTAAGAAGAAACTCGGCATTACAACTGCATTCTTGTGAACAATTGAAAAGAAGCAGAAGCTCTAAAATGCTTTAGGGTTCAGAGTAAGCATCAAAAAAATATACTATTTGTAAAAGGCAACAATTTACTAAGTGTTTAAAATATTATTCTAAGTGTATTTATCAGCATTTCTTACACAGTGGAGATCCCTTTATAAAAATCCTTTGAAGGTTATTTCTCTAATATAATATTAAGCCATAAAGAAAAATCTCTCTCCTTCAGTCAAAATTGTAACATACACAACAGCTGGGGAGAAGGGTTTTTGTTCATACTTGAAACTTGGAAAAGGAATTTAGCCAACTTCACACAGTGTGTGAAATTTCTTATCATCCGCTGATGTATTTGACCTTTTTTTATCTTAAGAACTTGTACTAACAAAAGAAAACAAAAACTCTTAGTTTTGACAGTTTTTTCCCCTTGACTTAGTCCCAGTGCAGCTCAAGTGCTTTTCAGGGATACGTACAAGTCTCTTTTCTATACACTCAGAAATATTTTCAACACCTGCGTTGATTATGATAAAAGTGCAACTGCAGAATCCAACACGGGGCCAAAATGCATTCCTGACCTGCTTCCAGGTTTTACCTGAAAGGTTTTACCTTGTTTAGCACTAGCAGGCATGTCCTAGCTACAGAAGAAATATCCATATCGAGAGTAATAGGAAAGGATCAGACCATCACATAAAATTAACAGTTAATTAAAAATATAAGCATGATGCTTTTCCAAATAGACCAGTTTGCTTATTTAATAAAACTCTCAAACAACAATAACAACAATAAAATCTGTGACAAAGTTTCACGAGTATAGTTTCTGGAATCAGAAAAAACCCCAAACAACACCACCAAAACCCACAGAAACAGATTTTGGGTTATGCATTCTTGAAGTTTATTTGTTAAATATCTTCCTTTCTTAAAGGACTAATTTGCATCCTTTCTCCCCTCTCTCAAGTAATTACAAGCCCAAGAAGCCCTGAGAGTTTGTACTACATCTTGGAAAAAAAAATGTATTTCAGACATATTAAGTCAGGAGAACAACTGTATGGGCAACAACTTGTTTAAACCTGGGGGTGGAATATCATGACGCAGTCACTTTGGTTTCTCCCTCTGTGTCAGACAAGCATTCTACTTGGGCTAGATGACAATTCAGATGTGACTAGTTGTATAAATATGAAAATAAATAATGGCACTAAAGATGCATTTTAGATTCCATTTTGACACGACTCTACTTTTTATGCTCTGATTTTCACTTCATATGCTGATTTTTAATATGACACTGTTGTCACCAAACCAAAAGAAAAAGTTTTGGCTCAGGTATTTCAACATATTGAATATTCCTTTCATATACTTTGGTAGACACTTAAGTTAGCATGTTTGCTTGTGCTCTTAAGTTTGAAACATATAAAAGCATTATTAGTAATGCACTTCTCACATCTTAAAAATCAAAGTATTGAAAAGTTATACAGTTCTTTTGCTTTGGTTTTAGAATTCAGTGGAAAAGATAATCACAAAAATCAAACCATAAACAATGTTAACAGCTATATTTAGCAAAGTTACCAGTCTGAAAAACCTATGAATAAAGATTAGGTTCCAGAAAAAAAAATTATAAGCAATCCTATCAGCCTGGAGGAACAAACAAATAGGATTGTGATTGCTCAAGTAAGATGATTCCCTTAACCTACAAAGCAATCTCTCTGTCACATCCAAGTTTCAAGTGCCTTTCTGCACCTATTTTTCAGTTTTGAAAAACCATTATCAGTGCAGTGCCTTGTGAAGAAAAGAGGGTAAATCAGCTTTGGTTGTTGACTGATCAGATGATCACAATTAATTACAACACCAATCAGTTCATTAGATTATAAGGTTCACCTCTTTCTGATCAGCTACTTAGAAACATTAATGCGGAGGATAAGGAATCACACAGCAGAAGATTCATTAGAATATCAGAAAGTATGAAACTCTGAAACAAATGAAGTTACAGCATAGCAAAGAAAAGTAGAAGGCAAATGCTTTTTATCTGGATGTATGCTGATAACCTCAGGGAATTGACAGCTATGGACATTTGTCTGGCTGGAGTATCCAAATCTGAGAGGCATCTTTCTCTTCTACTAATCTAAAAACCTGTAGAACTGCTGCCTTATATGTCATTTCTCTCTGTTCTTGCTCTTGACTAGTTACTAGTATATTAGTTCTACCTTTTCCTTCTGCCGTTGTTATATTTATGCTCTATATTACCCACCATTCCTTCAAAAATTTCAATTAGTCATTTCAAAATTAATTTATTATTTGCTTATACAATTTCTTTTTAGTTACACAATTTGTTATATGATAGTGTTCTTGTGGAATTGCATTTTATCATTTCTGTAACAATCTCTAACCTCAATTTTCTTATTTTTATGTTTTAACTTCATTAAAACCATCAAGGTATCTATGCTGCTTCCCAATAATAGCCTCTGACAGGTGTTATGACTTTTTGAGCTAAATATCTGTAAAAAATCTAATTATCATAAACTGCCTAATTGTAAAAAAATACATAATGTGATGCATAATAAATTGCAATCCTTACGCTTTGTCTAAATGTGCCTTCAGCACAAGAGATAAATGTGTGTTCGTGTCCTATTTTCATGACAGTTAACCTGAAATTGCCAGAGTGTGTATCCTACCTCAGATTATGTCACATCATCATATTTCCAAACGACTTTATGTGCATACTGAGAGATGATGAAAGAACTGACCCTCTAGCGTGCCCTTCAGCCTAATGAGTCATTGTGCACCACTGCTGCTTGAAATAACCTGTAAAAAAAGAAGGGAATCACTCTACCACAACCCTACTTATCCCCACCTAGTCCATGCCATATCAAAAGATGAACAAACACTCTCTGCTACTTGTGCTACTGTCAATACTCTCTACCCCTTTGGCTTATACCCCAGGATGATGTCTGACAAGTTGGATCTTCTGCCACAACAAACTCCTTACAAAACCCTACACTGCCCTGTTTTGGTGCCTGGCTCTTTTGTATATCACAGTAATTACTTAAGGGGCAGATATCACTTATTGTCACAGATTTAATTTTTCCCTTTTAACACATACCCTTTGAGTCAATTCACTCATTCCTGTTAAACTAAATGCCAAATTCAAAGTTCCAATGGGTGTCTTGAGATGTTCATGAAACTCTTACACGAGTAGCAGACTCTCTACTTTGTCATTTCCTTGGCCATGAAATGTACTATTATGCTCCAGATATTTTTACCCTTCCATCTGCAAAGATATGCATTTAGCATGTTACTGTACTTGCCTCATCCTGATTCTTCCTATAAATTGCACCAAAACACTTGTATGCAGTGAAAGAAGAGGACATCTCACTCTCAAACCTCCCTTTCCTCCAAAAAATATACTTTGCAGGAGCTGTGTTTATCTGATTGAGTAAAGGTTTCTGCAGAATCATAATCATTGTGTTCTTGATCTCATTATCATCTTTAAGCATCCTATTTCCATCAAGTCTCCCCTTATATAGGGGTTTTATTGTTTCTTGTGCCAAGACACAGAGTGCATTTTTGTTCTGGAAACCCATGACTGACCAACAACAACAACAAAAAAGGGCGGGGGAAAATGATGCAAACTGAGCAAACAGAAAAAGTTAAGAGCTGGTTTTGAGTACAAAGTTACTGACGCTGTGACAACCTTCAGCCTCAGTCTCTAGATAACTATTCCTACACCGAGGAATTTCTGTAGTTGTTTTTCCTCTTTAGTTGACAGATAAGCATTCCCTGTGCAGGAGATACTCAGCACCATCAGACTTGCTGCCATGTGGCCTGCTTTTATGACACACCCCATGTACAAAACACACCTCTAAACCAGTGCTTTGACTGAGTCATATTATGCCTGGGAAAAGTTTCATCCATTGTACACTTCATGTGCCAATCAGAACAAATTAGCAAAAAGATAATTAGAGCTTATAAAGGTATCTTTTATGTTCTTTTATGAATAAACATTCTAATTTTGTAATTATTATTTTACCATTCTCAGTTAATTGTCAGTTATTCAAAAACATACCTTCCTCCGGAACAGTGCAAACACAATTCCCTGAATTATACTAAAATTTCCTATATTAGGTACAAAGTCTGTTAGTTATTTAATACAATTTTAGGAAGCTCAGCACTTATTCCCCAGTCAGAGCTGATTTGCATTGCCAAACCTTGCTGAAATAAATATGCTAATAGCAAATACTTGAGGATTGTTTTCCCCTTCCTTAACAGGTGGCTCTGGTAAAATGACACTCCATGAAGATGGTAAGTGTATGAATGAAGTATTGCAATGTTCCAGTTCCTTGTGCTTGAGAAAGCTGTCTGCTGAGAGCAGAAGGGATACAGAAAGCTCATGTGATTATAACTGATAAACTACCCATTTGTTTTGCATGAGATGGTTCATTTATGGACAGTGCATTGAGAAAGGCAGAATTACCCTGCAAATTATTAATTATGATTAAAGAAATTCCTACCGCTTCTGTATTATCTGATCCACCTCATTTTGTACATACCTACCTTCTCACCTGCCAACTTTACATACTGGTGCCCACAGCCCAAGACCCCAAGCCTAGACTCCTGTCCCTGCCCCAGGAATGCTGAGCAGTCCAGCTCCTCAGCCCAACTTCAATTTAATCTTTAAACCTACTTCTCACCAATCATATCTGCACTCTTGGCTAATCATTTTGCCTACAATGTTGCCCTCATCATCATGCTATTAAGCCACACAACAACACTGCCATCCCTATCATCTGCTGTCTTGAGAATCTCCATGGAAAGCAGCACTCTGGCAGGTGGAAAGCACCAACTTTGGTGTTTACCCACACCTTTTGTGGATGTGCTGAGCTGCTGCAAATACTGCATCTGCCAGGCAGTGGTACTGCAGCCAAAGCCCCTCACATGCATGTAGGTGAATGTTGGAAATTCAATCCACATCATGAAATCTTTTCTCAGAACATGCTTAATTAAGCTGAGCTGTGAAATATTGATGTCAGACATCAAAACCCAGCAAAACCACCTTTGCTATGTTATAGCCTCTTACAGTAATCATGTCATGACTATCAGTACGCCTCCTGCCCTCTTTCCCTAAATAAAAGTGCTTTTAGACCACTTGGGTCTTCAATTTACACATTTATAACCCAAACTCCACTTGAAGAGTGGCACTGTAACATGTCCTGGAAGAGTCAGGCAGCCTGTTAGGTTGTAAACTTGATTTACAAATCTACCCTGTTAACCGAACGAAACATGACAGCCAAAAAAATTGCAGTGCCAGAGAAGTTGACCACTGCTATTAATACCAGAAAGAACAGCAGTAGCAAGAGTAAACTTTCAAACTACTTTAAAGATTAAGTGCAACCATCTTTGTTTATTAAGACCAATGGTGAAGTCACTGTAAACAAACTGCAGAGCTCTGAAAATATTTCAGTATACAAGTTCAGAGAACTCCAGGAAAATATGGAAGTAACAATGAGATTGAAAAATAAAACCTAAATGCTCCAAGGCTGTATTAGCTAACTGAACTAATTAACAAAAAATCCACTAGGTTTCCCCTATCTCGATTTCTTAAAAAACTGCAATATTAACACTTTGTATAGAACTTTAAAGTTTGATTGCAATTTTGAGGGGATTTTATTGAATTTACAGACTTGCAAATGGCACTTGAGACACTGTACATGTAATGTTCAATACTTTTTTTTCTGACTGTAATTTCATCTTGATATAAAGAATTATAAAAAGCAGATTGCAACTGCAATTTTGAAATTGTCTGTTTAAGTAAACATTTAATTACACATGTCCAATGTCGTAACTACACATTTCAATTTTAAATCCCATCAAAATACCATTTATTGATCTGTTTAATGAACTATTCTGATTTACAATTAGTCCTAACAGAAATTAAGAGAACCCAGATTAACACTTATTAAACTACTCTACCATAATTGAAAAAAGAGATTTTTAAATACAAATCTTTCGCTCCTTCTTTGGCTGACATTTGAAAGTAATCATACTGGCAACTGCTAATCAGTTAGTAATTACAAGTTATAAAATGCTTTACAGAACAGTAGGGTTAGAAAGTTAAGTATTGAAAATTTAAATTATACCTAAATTAACTTGGCCTCTGCAACTGTAATTCAATCCTCTTTTACAGAATGGTTGTGATATGTTGTCTACGCTGTCACTTTTCACCCCTATAGGCCTCATGTGGCATCCACTGCATGGGATGGACTTATTTGATGTGAATGACAGTTTGTCTGCAGAAGGGGTTGTTTTCTATTAGCCTGCTCTCCTCTGGCAGCAAGTACTCCATGACCAATGCAAGGGGAGAGCAATAATGGCCCTGAGATGGGAAAGGAGGTAAGGGAATTTTGTTCTATTCCAGATTTTGTCTCAAAGTTTGCAATTTCTGTATTCCTAGTTTTCCAGGGGCTTCACTTGGAACTCTGCAGTCATTCACATAATCTCAGAAATGCTGGTAGGAAGAAACGTGAGAAGTCACCTGTGTTCAGCCTGCTGCCTAAGGAAGGTCTGTCATCAACACCAGACAAGGTCAGCGGTTTTGTTGGAGAGCCTTGAAGACATCAAAGGATGGGCATTCCACTACCTCTGTGTTCCACTGTTGCACTACCTTCCTGATAAAGTGTAGTGTCCAATTTGAATCTTCCAAGGTGAAACTTGTGAGCTCTTCCCTGCATCCTCTCCAGTTTGGGAGAATTGATATTGAACTGGGGCAGCCCCGAAGCTGGACACTATTGCAAAGGTTGTCATAGCAGTACTGAGTAAAGGGAGAAAATCTTCCATGGACCGGCTGGTGACAGATGTCCCTAATCTGCCATATGCATGATGAGAACACAATGGTGGCTCATATTTGGTTTGGTGTCCTCTATAAATCCCAGTTCCTTTTCTAAAGGGTTGTTGCTCAGTCAGAGGCTTTTCAGCCTGTACTGATAAAACACTCAAGGGATAATAGATTACATTGGTACTCTCTCTTCATCCACATGGCCAAACACTTTATCACAGAAGGCAATGACACTTATTAAACATGATTTGCCACTGGTAAATCTACACTAACTGTTTGTCATTCATATGTTTTGAAATGGATTCTAAGAAGTCACACTCCATGGTTTCTCCAGGGTTTGAGGTAAAGGTGATCTACAGACTGCCCTTTTTGTTCTCCTCAAAGACAGATAAATTTTTAGCCTTTCTCTAGTTCATAGTCACCTCCCCAAATCACCAGAATGACAGATGCCTCACAATGGTATCAATCAGCTCTTCTTGCAGTACCGTTTAGTAAATTCCATCCAGGTTCATGGATCTAAATAGATGTAGGTTCTCCAAATAATCTTTATTCTGTTGCTTGCCCACTACTGTCTTCTTGTCTGTCTCAAAACATGCTGAAATGTACAGAGTCCAGGAGCAGGATTTGCCTGATAAGACTGTGGCACAACTGGTGTTGAGTTATTCAGTCTTTTCCCTTTTGTCCATCACTTCCCAGTGTCCCATCACACTAATTTGTCTTCCCCATGTTGTAATACACTTGCACTCCCTTCAACTTCTTTCTCCTTTCAGGATACACATGCCTGTAAAATCCCCTGCTGTGTCCTTTTTTGCCCCTAGTTAGCTCCAGCTGGTCTTTGATCTTCCTGGGTTTATCCCCAAATGCAGGTCTTCATATTCCTCTGTTTTTCTCCTTTCTAGTCCTTGGTCTCTTCTTGTACTTCAGGAGGCTTTCCGTTTATCCAAGTGAGTCGTTCTGCTGTAATTTCCAGCCTTCTGTGCAGCAGAATGGTTTGTTCCCAAGTTCCCAGCAAGCTGATTGTTTTTGCTTTTTAGTTGTGGCAAGGTTTTTTGGTGTGTTTTTTTTGTTTTGTTTTGAATTCAGTGCACACTCTTCTCCAAAAAGGATTCAAAATCCATTGAATGTGTGACTGCTATGATTGGTGCTGCGGTCAGGAGGAATGATCAAAGCCTAGGCAGATATGGTTAATAACCAAAGCTGAAGTGGAAAGTATGCCACTACAATTGAGAATAACACTCTAAATGTACAGTCCAGGCCCACAGAAGGTTCATACCAAATGAAATAGTCTGTACTGCTGGCTGCACGTGCTGATATGAACGTGCTGCAGGTATACCTACCAGTGCTGCAAGTTACTCTCCAGTTCTACTGCCAGCATCATTCCTGTTTCCTGCACAGGTATCAAGGACTGGCAACAGCACTGCTTCTTTGCGTGAGACAGGAGGAGGAATCACACTAAATTAATTTCACAATAACTACGAAAAGAGCAGAGCAAACTCCAAACTGGATCTGCTGGAAACCATTCTGTTTCTCACTGCAGATTTTGAGCATGCACAAATATTTATTATTGATAAGATAGGTTAATCATTTGTTTCTCACTGAACACATGAACTTCAAATTATGAACAGCACAAGGACAGGCCTCCAACAGAGAGGAGTAAATGTGAAATGACTAAGCAGGAAAGGAATGAATAAGCTCAGATGCCCGCCAAGAGTCACATTTCCAATACTGCTGCATGTCTGCACCAATGACAACTCTGGCTATTCAGATGTCACTGTAAACATGATCAATCTCATTCTTTCCTTATATAGGAACAAGAAATAAGGAAAGAAAGAGATTTTATTACTAGTACTATTCAAAACTGAGAAGAAAACTGGTGGACGGTTTCATTGTTATCCTCACAACACATTTCTGCACTTAAGAATGGGAGCTATTAGGTTGGTTTGGATTATAAGGAGCAACAGAGTCAATTACTTTTATTGTATGGCAGTTACCTCAAAGGTTTTTGGTAGATGAAGGTCAGCACAGGACAGTTATTAAACTATTGCATGCATTCCAGTTCCTGCATATTTTTTATCTATTACATCTGATAATACAAGATGTGGCTTGCATTAGCATCCCCCAAACTCTCTGTTTACTAACTGAAAAGTAACTGGAGCACCCTCCTACCAAGTAAAATACATTTACTTTGCTAAAGCATGATCCATTAAAGCTCTTGTGTATTTGTAGGAGAGAAAACAAAAATCATATGTAGGAATTATGATACTTTTGCTCTGCAACCTCTAAATCTTTAGAGTTTTTAGTATAAAGATAATTTACAATAATGATCTACCCAAGCCCCATAAAAATGGCTGACTACATAACATATCCACTAGCAATAAAACATAATGATAGGGCTTGTGCTATGAAAAACTAATATTTGTTTACATAAATTAGCCCCCATTTAGTAATTACACTGTATGTCTGCCATAAGGTCAGGCAAAATGCAACCCTGGCAGAAGCGATACTGCATGCATTATAGTCTAGACAGAGATATGTTGGGGAATTATGGAGGATAATTAATCAGTTAATGCTTTCCATGTATTTCACGATATGTGGAGCTGTGATTCTAGAATAAAATGTTTGTGCCACTGCAATCACTTCCCATTTTTTTAAAAGAAATACTACCAACTGCTGTTATTCAGGCCAAAGATGACCAAAAAAAGGAAATTATATAAATACATATAAACCCCCACAGAGATTCACACAGGTCTTTCTGTTTTATTAATGAGTAATTATGTGTTTTCATCATAGGTAATAAAAATATGTGTTTAAAAAAGTGTTTAAAGTGGTCAGGGGAACAAACAGTAAAACAAACTGATGAGTTACAGGTCATCCATGTATACACAAATGTGACATAGAACAATAGTATGCCTCTGAACAGGCAGTACATCATTCAGGTGTCTAGTTAAATGAGACACCTAAAACAAATCATAAATTGCTTTTGTAATTGAAGGAAGGTCATTATTTCCCTGAACTCCTCTAAGGTGGAAATGCTGCCTGGTTAACTTTGGGTACCCCAGTTTTCTTTATTAAAAATATAATCAGAAAAAAAAATTCTGGGAAATCTGTGATTAATTCACTGCCCAAAGGTTCTTTTAGTTCACTTTTCTTGAAGTAATTGAAGGCAAAACCAAAACTACCAGGCCTCTCAAAGGTAAAGGAAAAAAAAAGGCAAACACATTGTTCCCGTAAAAGCAATTAAAAATTCCCATGTCATTCCTGTAACTGCTATGAAATTTCTTTTCAGAAAATTGCATTGTTCATGTGAATTTCCCACTTCCCCATTTCAATGCTGGTGATCCCAGTGGCAGCCACACTCCTGATTTTGCTGGTGGACCCTATGCCTTCTGTGTGGACCAGTTGTTCTCAGTAACCTCTGCAGCCTAGTGACAGGGAAGGGTAACACAGTTCTGCCTGAGAGTGGGCTAAGGAGGACTACAGATTCATATCTAGCATGGAAGATATCACCCTAGTTATATCACTGTCCTTGATGTTAAATTAATAAAGCTGCATCCTCCTTCTTGAATTTGTCTCAGTTGGTCCTTCTCTTGTTAATAGCAAATATTCACAGAAACTCACAAATGTTTGTTTCTGTCTCTCTGTAGGTAAATGTAAATAGAGCCATTACTAGCTGCTGTGCTCTCTTTATCACATAGGCTATACACATGGGTTTTTTAACTAAAAATGACATCTCCCTTGTTTCTGTGGGGTTATGAAACTGAGGTCATAAGCTGTGCTCAAGACCAGATCTCTCCACTCACTGACTGCGAGTGCTCACCTGAGTAGTCTGGAGAGCAACCAGACAGTGAGCACAGGCAACTAACTCTAATACCTAAGTAACTACCAAAAGTGCAAAAAATATTGCACATTTTCTCATATTTGCATCAGTTAGAAGACACTCCTTCTTAGTGTGAAGTCTGAGAACCAAAGACAGAAGGTATCAAAATCAATCAAAGTCAATCGATTTGACCACTCTACTGAAAAACTTCCTTAACACAAATCAATTATATAAAGTGAACCCAGGGAATTAAATATTTTTTTTAAAATAAATATTTTCATTCTCTATTCTATTGTGTGTTTTCACTTCATTAGAGGATTAAAAAAAACCCAATCCAAACCCACATTTCTGTATGCACAACACTTATATTGTGCCCTTTCAGCACTATCTCTTTTGAAACACTTTCCAAATATTGTTCTTTTAAATACAGTAAATCAGATATAAAGATGGATGAATGACAGCAGGGGAAGAGGAGGAGGTATTTCACAATGTTACTGTCCTTCAACAGAAAACGCTGAACCTGTAACCAACTAACTATAATAAATGACTACCTGACAAAAGGAAATGAGCCGTGAAAGTAAAAAAGCTACACTAGGACAAATACTTCAGAAGTACTTTGTCACTGAAATTGTCTGCATGGAGTGTGCAATCCTAGCTAAAAATACCATCACAGAATCATGGAATGCTCTAGATTGTAAGGGACCTTAAAAATCACCTCGTTCTAACCCCTCTGCGGGGGGCAGGGACACCTTCCACTAGACCAGGTTGCTCGGAGCCCCATCCAACCTGGCCTTGGACACTTCTAGGGATGGAGCATCCACAGCTTCTTTGGGCAGCATGTTCCAGTGATCACCACCCTCACATTGAAGAATTTTTTCCTAACATCCAATCTAAACCTACCCTCTTTCAGTTTGAAGCCATCATCCCTTGTCCTGTCATTACATGCTCTTGTAAAAGGACATCTATCAGGCAGATTTTAAATGTTTTGATAGTACATGCTTAGACAGTTAAAATACTGAATTTTTGATTTTTGCTAGAGAGAATTTGTTCTTTCTTTCCCAAGAAAACTTTCGAACAATAATAAAGAACTTGAAAATACAATGTGAATCTAATTTAGGGAAGGGAGTAGGAAATAAACCCTAAAATCTACAAATTCCTAGTACCTTTAACTCATTTTTAAAGAGAGAAGTCTTCCACCCTGCTTCCCATGTTAGACAGAAACTTAGCACAGACTTTGCTGGCAGAAGATATGAAAACCTCTCCTCCTGTGTTGTTGTTCTCGCCTTTCTGAGGCACTGTCTGCAAGGCCGTGTGCGTATCAAGGACTTATACCTGGAAATTGGCATCACCTTACACCTTGCCCGAGCTTTGAACCCTCTCACTCCATGTGTGTGTTTTAGTTTGCATTATGTCCACAGAAACATTCAAATTGGATAAAACTGATAAAATTGAATTAATAAAAGGCATCACTTATTTTTTATTTCAGTCTTTACAGAAGCCTCAATTTATGCCCAAATTAACTTTCCACTTTGCTAATCCTCTCAGAAAGGGGGAAACCAATTTTATTGCAAGTCATGGTCTTCACTGTCCTCTCTGTTCAAACAAAAGTCTTATGAAGTGCTAAAACTCCTGTATGGAGATGGGCAGTGACATTTACTGGGCAAAGTTTCATGGAAGATGACATCCAGAAATGAACTTCTCAGTCTTTAGTTCAGATATTCTGAGTGACTGCTAGCTAAGCAGGCCTGGCAGTCTGCAGCCTATTTTATCACAAACATCAAGAGGGTCCCTGGGAAAACATTTCCTAACCAGACAAAAGTAGCAACGTTTATAAGTGTGGTTAGTAGGGACTGCAGGTCTTGGGCCTTCAGTGCTACAGATATTACTGGAGAGCATTTCTCACCAGCTCTCAGCAGCTCACCAATTTGCAGACGTGGAATGCCATCAAAGCCTTCTTGTGGGAAAAGACAGAAGCACCGGATCAACTTGAGTTGCTGGCATTAATTACTCCTGTGCCTGAAGCGAAACAGTTCACATTCCCACAACATTCTGAAAGGAGGTGATAAAGAGTTTACTCTGTGATGTTGGCTGCCTTATCCAGAAGGATGAAGCAAGCTCAGTGTACTTCAAATGCATCTCTCTACTCTAAATCCTCAGACTGAGCAAAGAGACCAAATGATCTTCTCGCTCCTAAGCAAAGTTTCTTCAGATTTGAAGCCATGTATCCCAAGATAAAGAGGAAAAACTGCAGAAGTACGCTCTGCCTTTCCTTCACTATGCAGAGCTGGGTGTTTTCACATGTTCCTTTTTCATATTGCCTAATAATGCAAACAGTTTTAAGAGGAGAAAAGCTAGTTAATATACAAATCAAGTGAGCAGCACCAAAGAATCCCAAACTTACTATTATTTCATTAACTCTGGTGGAATTGAGTGAACACACAAACTCTGAATGATTGTCTTTCTCATCCTTCTGGGGTAAATAAAACATCATTTTCTATCATCAGTCACCATGACCGTGAATGGTGCGAGACAATTGTCACAACCAGCTTTTCTCTCATGCTGAAACAATATTTTCTGTGGAGCCAGATACGAGTTTTTCGATGTACCCATTCAGAAAGGACTACGCAGGATTTCGGATACTCAGCAAAGCCACAACAGAGGTACATGTTGGTTCCTATTGACACCTGTGGCCCTGGTGATTCTTTCCAATGGGCCCAGACAGTTAAGACACAATTTGCTCCACCCCTTCATCTTCCCATGAGGTGCCACTCAGGCTTAGGCGACTCTTTCCAAAACGAAAAGAGCTGTGCCACTGTGCCACTCAGCTCTGCAGCTGGCCAGTGAGAAGGAGTCCTGTTATTGTCAGCTGGGCTTGGAGCCAGCTCAGATCTAGTCAGCAGCACACCAAGACTCAGATCACACTTTATTACAGTGTCTTCCAAGGAAATACTGCATAAATGAAAACTGTTCTGAAATGAAAAAAAAACAAAAAACCACACAAAGTCTAAGTCTCCTCACAATACAGTTTCACTTTCTTCAGAGCATTCATATCCACACAGCTTAAACCTCATATGGAAGGAAATGTAAATTAATGCTACCTAACCATGCAAATATGAGCGGACATTTAATTTTCACATTAGGCACTAGTTTACAGCAGGAATGGACCCTGAAAGGAATTAAAATCACCAAAAGCTGGGAAAATAATCAGTCATTCAAAATGTACTTGAGATATTGAACACACCCCACATCCAAGGCTAGGACCATTCAGCCTCAGAGGCAGCGCTTGATTATTTTGCCATTGTTGCTGAGCCTAAGAATATACAATGCAAGTAATGGTACTGAGGCATATTCATTCTTTTCAAAAATGCATGTATAATTACCATAAACCAGTAAATTAGTAAATTACAGGAAGAGCACACTTCTGCCATAGCAGTAAGCAAACACTTTTAACTTTATGACAACCAGTTAAGTTATGGTTTGTTTGTGGTCCCCCCTCCCCCCCCCCTCCCCATGTACATTCATGTTAAAGAGAATAAAAGATGCTAATTGAAGATTAGGACCTAAATTGCAGCTAGGTCGTAAGTTACCACACTCTGACATATAGGTTCCGTATTTCCAATTTGTATCCAAACATGAAGTCCCACTGAAACACAAGTGAGTTTCCTTGTTTGCCCAAGGATCATGTAAACAGGATTTTGAAGATGGATGCTGACAGATCAATTTTTGGCTATGTCCGTGCAAAATGGATACATTAGGAGTCTGTTCTGCATTTGAAAGCAGATTTTCACAGACCAGCCCAGCATCCTGAATCAGATAAAAGGATGCTGGAAGGAGGTATGCCACCAAAGCTTATCATATTTTTTTAAGTACAGGAAAGCAAAAAGTGTCTGGAGTCATGCTGTATTATTTTTCAGATCAGAAAAAGAATACAAGAGGCATTCCATAACATCAGTTTAAACAAAATTTCTGTTTTTATGATCTTGATCAGCTTGAGCCCAGAATGAACTTCTAGAGCTATGTGGAATTTGTAGCATTAATTTGGTATGTTGAAATAATGCTGTTACCAGAAATGCTGAAAAAGCATTAAACTTTAGAGTGCTATTTGAATGCCACTGCTATAATTAATACACTACGACCTTGTATAAACCTTATAAATTTGTTCATGAATATGCAAAGTAGGAGTAACTGTTGGAAGAAACTCCTAAGTAACTACACTGTGAAGAAAAACTGAGGTGCTTAAGTATCTGACATAGATACACATTTAATTCTGTTGGTACTTGTCCCTTGAGTATTTTCTGAATAAAAATATTACAGCAATAATCAGAGGACACTGATGTATTCATATTAAAATCTCTCTCCCCTTTTGTCTTAACATTAGATTTTTATTTCAGCTACGTTTCTGAACAAATGTAGCATTCAGGAAGGAATAATCTCCTTAATATCTCACAGAAATTAGCCTTCAAAACATTAGGCTTAGCTGGGATGCAATCATTGTGGCCTCTCGGATTGATTTGTGGACTGGACCTTTCAGGATCTTGAAAAGGTGAAATACACATTCCACAGCAGACCGACTCTTATTCATTCCCTATGATTTTTCCCAATTTGGTTTGTGTCTGGAAAACTAGGAATATGGCCATGAACAATTACACGAGCTAGTGAAAATTTCCGTTGATTTTAGAAATACATCTTGCACAGTTCATGGCCATGAAAGCTGCCTCTCTGAAAGTTTTTGAATTGGGGTGCCTGAAATTTGACACTTAAACCCATTAACAACATCATCAAAACTTCAAGTGATTTTCAGACCCGGTATGTCAGTGATAGTCTAGAAATACTCCAGAGCCTCTGAAAACCTGGATGTTGTATTGACATGCAGTCATTCAAAGGGCTGGAGTACTTCTGTGTGGACAGACTAAGAGATCTGTCTCTGTTCAGCCTGGAGAAGAGAAAGTTCCAGGGAGGCCTCATTGTGGCCTTTATGTAATTAAAGAGGGCTTTATAAAAAATATGGAGATGGACTTTTTACATGGGTGGATAGCAATAGGACAACAAGTAACAATTTTAAAACAAGGAAGGGGAGATTCAGACTAGATGTTAGGAGGAAATTCTTTACTGTGAGCATGGTGAGACACTGGAACATGCTGCCCAGAGAAGGGGTGGATGCCCCATTCCTGGAAGTGTTCAAGACCAGGATGGGTGGGGCTTTGAGCAACCTGGTCTAGTGGAAGGTGTCTCTGCCCAAGGCAGGAGGGTTGGAACTAGATGACCTTTAGGGTCCCTTACAACTCAAAACATTGTATCAATCTTTGATTCTCTGTTTAAAATGCCTGCCACTGGGCAAATGCAACTTAGAGTTTATTATTGTCTGTATTATTCTAAAAGACAAGACACAGCAGTTAAGCTTATTTTTCCTCCTGTGAACTATGTTCCTGTATAGTACTCTGGGAGGTGCTATCAACCTTAATTTTTTTTTAAAATTCATAATGTACAAATAATACAGAACTTCTGAACAAATACATTTAAATGTAAGCCATATGTCATTCAGCTTTAACCTGGAAAGACAAGATGTAGGAGCTGTGATCAAGATACCTCATTTCTATTAAATTGAAAATGACCTGGTAGTTATTTGTACAGTACATGTTAGGAACCCTTCTCAGTTCCTTCAAAATAATGGAGGGTTGACACAGCCTCTCCATGTGCTCCACAGCTTGTAATTGCTGGGACCCAGAAGCAAAAACTATATAATTCAAGCAAGAATTTAAGTTTTAGTGAAAAGGGATCAAATGTCACAAAAATAAGACATTAAAGCTCAGCTTTTCCTTGGCTTCTTGACAAGGCCTTCCTCTGCACCTATTTCCAACTCCAGGTTCCAGAGAAATTCCCAAGCTGAGGAAAGCTCTCAGGAGCATGTGTGCTTTTTCACAACACACACACCAGTATCACCAGAACAACCCTGAAGCTTAAGAATTCTCTAACTTGATTAAACATTGCAGTTATGGCCAAATGATGTTTAATTTAATAGTGCACCATTTCATAATGGTTTGCAACTCTGTAGATTATGAAAAATACAATGTGTTTCATCACAATACTTTCACATAAAGAAGCCAGATACTTGGCATCAAATCTCATCTGACTGTCCTTGCCTGTTAATTACACTAGCTTTGTAATATTAATAGCTCAAAATATATTGAAAAGACAAGAACAATGGTGATTTCTCTTTTTTGCAGGAGAAGACTGGATCTGAAGAGGTTAAGGAGGAAAATTTCCAAGTTTGTTTTTTGAAATGTTCCTCTCTAAAAGTAGATAAACGTGCCTCAGTACCCCTCTAGGTAGTTTTCTCTCTCCCATGCCTCTTGCTTGGTGGAACTGCTTGTACTAAACATCCCTCCCTTGAATAGGCTGCCTTTCCCTTGGAAATACACAATTAATTTGAGTTTTGTCCTCACTTTGGATTCTGACAAGCTTCTTTCTGACAGAATGCACAGGCTTTCTGTTATCTGATGGACGAAATTGCAAGATCAGCCTGAGAAGAGCTCCTGGGCTCTAGAAAACAGAAGAACATATGAGATGGGTTGGTAAGTCCAACTTCTCTATATCCATCAAGGAATCCACAGTGATGGATAAAATATGACAGTTTTGTTAATAGGAGGAGAATCATCAAGTCAGCAGCAAATGTCCTGGACCTATTGTATGAAACTAGCTTCATCTATACTCAAAAGAAAATATTCAGAGCTTGCACCAGTCAGTAAAGACAGAAAGGTATTACAGCTTCCATCATCAGCCCTTCTGTATCTGACTGTATATACACATAAACACACATATACACGTGTACGTACATAGATGTATCATTTCCATCTTCGAGAAATGTTACACATAATACATCTGTGTTTTCATGTATGTTTCTTTAGAAACCAAACAGAAGATGAATTGTACAGTCTGTGCTATTTATTTTAAGCTGCTCCTACATCTTAGTTTGTCAGTATGCAGCAGAATGTTCTATTCGAAACAGATTACAGAAGGTCCTAAGAATAGGAATTGATAGACTTTGCATGCTTAGAAGAGAACTGGAGGAGAAATAAGCTGGAGAGATAAATGCAATAGCTGTAAATGTTTGTGAAATAGATCATTCACCCAGAAACCAGTTAAAACCATTTGATATTCAGGCTTTACAGCTAACAGAAATTGTTTTAACACAGCAATTTGTTGCTTCCAAAAGCTGATCTATCCAGAAAATACTACTGGGTCAGTTATATTCAACTCACGTTTTAAAAGCACTTTTCCCCTTTGTTTTTCTACTCTGAGAACTTGCTACATATTTATTCAGTTGAAAAATAATCAAAGGTATTTTGTGAAAGGTTTTACAAGTAAGAGAGCATGAAGTATGAAAACTGGAAAAGTATGGGGCTTTATAAACAAAAAAACTACTTGAATGATTCTCCCATACAATTTCTAATCAACTAATGCGGTGAAGATAAATATTTTAATAGGTCTTTGATTTTCACAATTGCCCCTGTAACTTCAGGGTATGATGAAAAATTAAATAGAACATGGAAGAAAGAAAAAGCATTTTATGATTTTGCATCTAAATCCAGATTACAATTTTAAACCAGTACAGTCTTAAAATTCTTTAAAGTCCTCAAATGATATTCTATTAACTCAAATTCACCTCAAATTAAGAGAAAAACAAGGTTCCACGACATTGTACATCAGGACAAAAATTCCTGAAAATATTTTTGCATGGGATTTTTTTCAGATAAATCTCTGGACAGGGATCTATAGTTTTGTGATAAGTAAGCTTGAAGTTTCAGGTTACGACAACATTATACAATGTGTCTCCTGTTGGTTTTTAAATTTCTGATTAGGGATTGTAAACACACCCCCACCTTCTCCTCCCCCATAAAGAACTGGGATTCCAAATTCAGTTTTCACCTGACTATCCCTAATAAGTTTAAGTGAATCAGAAATTATAAACCAAAGATACAGTATTTCCCTAGCACAAACAAGGCAGTTACAGCTGAAATCCAAAAGAAAAAGAAGTCAAACTTTACCAGAGCTTAATGAGGTAAGGTAGCAGTATCTCAGTAGGGAGGCAAGTAAATTGGGTGCTTACTCTAACACATGTCACATTGAGGTCTGGCAATTTATGAAAGATGAATATTTACATTTATAAGTGATAGGTATAACGCTGTATTTAGATCTTTGAATTACCTAAACATTTTCAAAATATTCAAGCGATGTGAAATTAATTAGTACAAACTTGTATTAAAACTATTTTCTTTTTTCAAATCAGAGACGTATGAAAAGTGCAGTTTTTAAATAACATCTTTAAGGAAAACAGAAAATAAAAGGAAAAGAAGGTCTAATATTGCTGCTGTCTTTCTTATGATCTCATAATGATTTCAGCTGAATTACTGGGTGACTGGAGTTATAGACTTAAGAACTTCATTAAGAAGGATAATGAATAAGCAGACAGGAATACTAAAAATTGTAGTTAATAGCCAACTTTTTAATTGAAAAATCATAAGAAATTCTTGTCAAGAAACTGAGAAAAGTGGAGATCAGCAGAAGGAATAATAATTCATATACTGTAGTAAAAACCAGAGATCTGACTATAATGGCCATTGCAAACTACTTATTAGTGTTGCATATGGGATGGATTATATTGCAGCACCTCTCAGATATTATTTAAAGTTTTCAGCAGTGAATACACCAGACAAACAAAGTCACAGAAGACTGATAAAAACCCAAACCCAAATCCTCCTGGCATATTTGCTAGCCTTAAACCTATATAGTACAACTTGATGTCTCTTAAGTCTGTCCACATTACATATTCAGAAGCATCTGTCAAGTATTATGAATACCACTACTCTTCCTCTGATATTAAGCATTGTCACTGATAATCTTGATCAATTTTAACCATGTCCCCTCAAAAACAAGCTCCAGCAAAAGCAGAAAAAGAAAGCAGCAGAGGACAACCAAACCAGAGTCTTAGAAGAAACTCTCCCATGGAAGATGACAATGGGCTTCCCAGTTACCAGATAAACACAGCACTATCTCAGCCAGCAACCATGTTACATCTTCTTAATTTACTTCCCTTGTCTAGTGAGATCTTGAAATGGAAATATGAAGCTTGTAACTAGTTTCAAGCGAAGAGTGTATGACCTGTTCAATTTATTGAGGATAGTGCATATTTAAGGAATGCCAGCTAAAGTACTACTTGAATAGAGCATGCAACACTCCAAACATCTCCACAGAACTGTCTAATCCTTTTTTTTTTTGTGTCGTTCACAGTTTCCTCCAGCCTCCAGCCCCATTGTATTACATGAACTCAACAGAAGAATACACTTACTATCTCACAGGTCAGCTTACGCTTTTCTCTCTCGCAAAAACTCAAACCTGACTTTTTACTCAGCGTGAGATATTTTCAACAGCAACTGGGAAAAAGTAAACAAGAAAGTTCCCACTGGTGTGAAGCAGTAGTAAATTTCAACCCTCTCCAAATGTTCTGGCTCTGCCAGAGAGCATCCACACAGACTCAGTGGGATGAAACTCTGTAAAGAAGATGGATGGAGGCCAAATAAATATCTGAAGCCATTAGAGAGGACAGAAAGATGCCTTTGGGAAGTAGGGAGGGATTTGATATTAGAAAGATATTAAAAAGCCATACTATGATTAAAGGGCCTGGTTTTGGAAGGAAGACCAACCTGCTCAGGACAGCCATTTTTGCTGCTGCTACAGCTACCCCGGAAGGACTCAGGAGTTTTAATATGCACAATCTTTTGCAGGCAGATATGAGCTTATTTTGCATGAGCTGACCAGAAGCCATTCTGCTATGACAGCATACCATCAAGCGCGTGGTAGTAAGCCTTGCTGTAAAGCAGTGTGTACTAGATTAGGCAACGTACCATTCTCATGTGGCCCCAAGTCCTCAGGCTGACCCAGAATGCAGGCTACAGTAAGCTCACATCAGTTTGCAAATGGGCGTGCACATACACTCACAAGGGAAAAAAAAAAAAAAAAAGAAAGAAGAAGATTTCAAGACCAATGTGCAATGAATCCATCAACTATGAGGTAGGAGGAACTGGGATTTGCACGATTGGGGATGAGTGTCATTCCCTGAGAAGCAGTTGGGAAAAATTAACAGGAGGATGGAGCTTACAGTGTGGGGAAATCAACATCAGACATGCTCATTCAGAGAAGGGACACTGTGAAGTCCAAAATTTGTAACAGATGCTTCTTTCAAAGGCAGCTCTTTAACTGAGACACATTAAACATTGGAAATGTGAGATGTAAAATGTGGCACAGGTCTTTATGTAACAACTTCTGTCACAGCGATTTGAGCGGCTTCTTTTGTCTAGTGATTGGAATGTAACATTACACACTCTTTTCAAAGGCAATATACCTCAGGTACCAATACCTGGCTTCAGTCACATCCCCCAAGATAGCTGGCATTCACATAATCACGCCTGCATTAAGCCCAATACAAGCGTATTTGCAATATGAAAGAGATTACCTTCTATTGTTCATATTCTTCTGATTACATATAAACTGCCAATATTTATTACTTTTCCCATTAAACTTTTCAAATGGTACTTTGGAAAGGGGAAAATTTTGTTTGATATAAGACCACAAAGACAAAAAGGTGCTTGCTACAGATATGCAAAAAATACTGCTATTTTACTTTGTCTCCTATGAATTTTTTTTTTCATTATTTATCTCTTTAATGGATAATGTATGCTTTGGATGCAGCGTACAACACAGATTGTATTATCGATCCATACTATTCACTGTGTAATTTCCTGTGATGTATGTGAAAATATTAACTAATCAATTTTCATGTCTCTTAGATAGATTATAGATTATTTAATCCAATATACCCAGAGAAAAAAAAAAAGAATGCTGGAAAGAACTTGCTAATATCTTTCTAGAAAATGATATGCACTGAAATTCAGAAATTGCTATGACTCAATCCTTTAGTAAGATTTTGTCAGAACTGAAACTCTTCTTATTCATCGTATTTTCATTCTCACATCTACAGGACCCTTAGGAATGGACAAATCAAATTGCAAATAATAAGTGCACCTGGGCATTGCATATACAAGTACATACAATTGTAAATAATAATCATACTTGCTAAGGATCTATTTCAGTCTTCTGGTTGGACAATGTTAAATTGATTGCTCCCTTACTGAAATTAATTTCTCATCTTCTCAGAGCAGAAAACATCTACTTTGTATATTTATCATAACTCCAGCAATGGCATCTGGAACTTTAAGACATGTTACTTTTTATGAGCATCTTCCTTACTTTTTGTGCGGTTTAAATTGGGTATAATAGTGAGAACATTTTGACTTCACTTAAGCAATTGGGGAAACAGGACAAATCTACAAGGAAGGAAACATATACAAGCTTGGATGAAAGCAGCTAAGCAAAAAAAAAAAAAACCTCCCAGCAGCCCTTCTGGAAATCGTTTTTGAATGACCTGAAGCTTCTTTTCTAATTAATTTCCAATTTAAGTTTACATCACTAAAAGTCATCAACTCTGCTGACACACAAACCAATCATTTACTTTACAGATGCCTAAGAATGAGAAATATGAATTGCAATGAAAGCAAGGTAAAGCAGCTGTTTGGCAGTACTCACCTTAGGCACCCAGTGGCATTGCGCAGCACCTGTGATGAATGGAGTTGTATTTTATGATCATCCTGCAGCGGAGAGTTTTCCCATCCAGAGTGAGGGATGATCACTGCATTGGTCAACACTGCGAGGGCATCCTGGATGATTGGCATTTTCAGTGCATCACAGGAGGATAGATTCCAGAGAACTCCTACAAAAATATGAAATTTGTTATAATTAACATTTATCAAAAAAAGCTTTAAGTTTTTGTTTAAAAAAACCCAACCCAAACCGATATATGTCACTGCATTGATGTGCTTCATTAAGCTGTTTCTGTCAAGAATAAATCAGACTGCCTTGTAAACGGGACTGACTGACTGATACCTGCACACTTTTGCAGTGGGAATACAGCTTGGAATGCACAACATGGAGTCACAGCAACACCAGAAATTTCTCAGAGCTAGGCCTACTCAGGCTGTGAAGCACACATGGAATGCAGGAGTATTATAAGGAACCTTTTAGGGCTTGGTCTTCAGATATATTCCTTCTAAGTAAAATTAATAAAAAACAATAGCAGAAAGCACGTTCTGATTTACACTAAAACTTTCACTGTTGGTAGAGACACATTGAGAGAACAAAACCTCCACCCTGTGATCTTCAATGTAATGCAATTAACTGTCTAGGCTTGTTGGTACTACAAGCAAAAAGACTTCTCCCGCAACCTGACACAGCACTATGGTATTATACAAGCCTTCAACAAGTAATTTTTTATTTTGTAAATATTTTACAGACTACTATTGTTTTACACGGAAACCAGCCTAATGGTGTGAATCACAAGGAGATTTACTGGAGTTTAAAAAAACCAAGCCCCCTTCTGTTTCAATTTATAATGTGCCAAAGAAAAGGCAGAGAAATCAAGAGCCAAAGCTTTCTGAGCACAGCTGCAAAGATCAAGGTCACTGCAGATGTGTGACACAGAAAGCGGGCAAGAAATTGTTGAGTACCAAAGACACCCTGCTTTCCATTTCCATGTATGTATTTCTGTATTTGCTGGGAAAGCACATTTTGTCCTATGCCAAGAGCCTGCTGCTGCTGGGCAGCTACAAGTGCAGGGGGAAGGTGGAGGGCAATATGCATTCTTTATTTTAGGCCAGCATCCCTCCCCCCCCTCCAGGAGCAGCTGGAAGAGCAAGCCTGCCTATTCATCCTCCTCTGCTTGCCAACACTTGCCCTCTTCTCTACAATCCACACCTACTCCACCCTACTCTCCTTCCAAAAGGACAGCAGCCTGGCCCCATACCTGACTTTCAGGGGCAAAATGAGTTTTGACTTTACGTCCATCACATCTTCAACCAAAAGAGAAAAATTGCTATGATCATTGTATATAGGAAGTTAAAAATATGAATACTACAAAAAATCTAAGGGAGTGGTAGAGAGCAGCAAATGCTGAAGGAAGACCTTGGGAACATAGACTCAGACATTTATAAATATAAGCAGGAAGAACACCACTTGCTCAAGGCTTTCTTTTGCATTTTGTGGTTTGACAGAGCAGTGCGATTAACAGGAATCAACTTACATTTTTGGGCTTCCCTTTAAAATTAATTACCTCTGTGGGGAGACTGTTTCAGTTATATAATTTTATGTTTAAATTATTTTATATGGAACTGTCTGCAAAGATGATTATGCAGTTTAATGTAAAAAATTTGATCAGCATACTAATAAAAACCACATTAAAATAATCTGCATAAGGCAGACAGACTTTACCTACAGACTAAAAAAAACGAGGCAGAAATAAGAATTGCTACTTTTTAAAGAAAAGAGCCCTTGTTTAAATTTTGTTCTGAATGTCTTTATGAAAAGTAATTCCATATTAAAAGAATAAAGACCTTCATAAACATATTTATACTCCCTTTTCTATGACCTGTTCTTGGCAAGCTTTATTGGCACATCTACTATTCTTGAAATACCTAGCATTTTTCTGGTTTTAGTCAGTAAAAACAATAATGTAGTTGCCTTTTTTTTTTTCTTCTTCACATTTATCTAGACAGGTGTAAATGATGTGCATCCCCCTTCTGTGTTTAACTTAGTTCTCACACAGGACAATGTGCTGCATCTTTGTGAAGAAGCCCTGTTTTGAAAGTGAAGCATCAGAGAATGCTTTGATGGCAAATTCAAGAGGTAGTCATGAACTGGAAAAGCAGAAAAGAATGCAAAAGAAGCAAACACAAGAGCCCTGACTAGCAAAATGTATAAAAATGTGTATGTCTACACTATTTTCTATTTGCTTCAGGTTCTTGCTAATTAAAAGTAAACTCACATAAACATCATGGTAAGTTGGTACTGAGGAATAGTTGAGATGCCTTAGAAATATTATCTAAGCCATCTTTCTCTCTGGTTTCACTAGCCAGAAAATAAACCTTCAGAGTAAGAGTATGATGGGATCACCGGGCTAAAACAGCTATTCCACCTTCTACTAAAATGATTTTAAGGCAAGGCAGAATCAAGCAAAGTGGCACTGCCCAGTAAGCCTGATGCTGTCTCCAAAGTTTTTGCTCCTCACAGTTTTAAGGAGTAAGATAATCTTTTTCCAGCCTAGAACAATGAGTTTTATCAAATTTTAAGACTGAGTACTACCAACCACATAAATGAAAAAATCCACCAATTTTCTTCTGACAAATTAAAATGTATTCTCACAGGCAGTAAATCTACTACTTGCTGAGGTTGGTGTTCTACATATCTCATTGTAACCTTCCTTAATTAAGGATTTGCAGTTCTGAAAGGGCACTGGCAATTCACTTCCCATTGCTACTGCTGAGGATGACCTGGAGCTAGATTTATGTGAGGTCTGAGAAGATGCTCCATTGCCTTGACTTTGCAAGGGAGAGTGACAATAAGATAAATCTTTTACCTGAGGCACCTTCCATTATGGAGCTACTACCTTTCAACCACGTGACTACGAACACATTTTTCAAATGTGCACACATGACATACCCTTTAAGACTATAGTAAGAAGCTGGTTACTGAGACCATTTGCCACCTTACTCTCAAAGCCCTGACCGAACTGGGTTTCTGAGCACAACAAACAAGTCTACAACAGCCTCAGAAGTGCCTTGACTGACCCCTAAAGATTTTGCAAGTCATCAGCTGCCCCCAGGAAAGGAAGGGACAGGACAGGACTCACCTTGACAAAAGGTGGGAGCCACCCTGCTCTATAGGTATGAGAAGTGGGCTGTTAATCCAACAACTCAATAGTCCAACTCAACAGTTTCACATTGTAGACTGACTCTTGCAAGAGATATGAAATAAAGAACAAATCAGTGTTGAACACCTCTTACTCACTTTCATTCATGGTATATTATAGCTCCTTGCTTTTAAAACTGTGAGGCATTCATTGTAGTTCAGTAGTAGCAAGTTGTGTACCCATTTGCAGATCATTTTAGGTTGTACTGGATGCTTTGTAGAAAGAGAAAACTAGCTACACCAGACACGTCTATTCACAAGTTGGAGACTTACACCCTTACATATAACAAACTGAAATAAAGTGAAAAAGAATCTTGCAATCTCATTTTAAGCTTAACACTGAGAAGAAACTGGTATTGAAAGTACTCAGCTGGTTCCAGTTGAAAGATGGATATTGGGTCGGAGTATCACTCACCAGTCCAGCAGACATCAGATGAGGGACTCTTAGAGGAGTGTACAGAAATGTTTGCTATGGAGATCTTACTGCATTGAGTTACATTTCCTGGAGTAGCTTACCAGAGGACATGCATCTGCTATGGTCACCAGGTTATTTATTACGCTAAATGTGCTTCATCTTTGCTAAGGAGGCCTTTCACAGATTTCAAACATGATTATAAATTTTGAAGAGAGGTTGCAATTGACCTTGTAAAAGACATAACCGCAAAGATATTAGTTCATAAGGAACACTACACATAGATTTTAGTTAAGGCAATTTAGGTTTGTTTCCACTGGAAGAGGGAACTGAAAGAACAGAGAACCAGGAAAATTTAGATTTAACTTTCTCTTAGACAAAGTCCAGAAGATTGAAAACAAGACCAACCCTTTTTAAAACCACAGTCCGTGCTGAGAGAATGTTACTACTGCTTAGCGGACAAAGCCATACTTTCAGCTTAGAAACAGCACTTTGTTTTACAGAAATTTAAGCTCTTACAACAGATACCGCATCACTTGCCCTAAAGAATCAGTGCAAAATATTTATAAATTTGATGTAATTGAACTTAATGGAGCAGTCTAAGCCAAAACCCCATAATCTCTGAATCATCCTGTAGCTTGAACTCATCCTGATTAAACACTTCAATCCATCTTTTTTTGCCAGTGTTTTAGTTAGAACTAGTACTTGCATATGTATATCTGTAGTTAGATATAACTAAAGATCTGATAAGCCACATGCTATCCTTATTCCATTCAAAGTTAAGAAAATAGAGATCATATACTTCTATGTAAAAAATATTATCCTAGCAAGAGACCATGTGAAAAATCAGGGAAGTCTAACCAACTATTTAGTGCATGATTTAATGCTACCTCAAATTATGACTTATAAATATATAAACAAACCTCTTAAAACAACTTAGACTACAAATATAAATGGAAAGCAAGAAACTGAAAAAGGCATCTTTTCCAAAAACAATTGCTCCTCCCACACTGCACTTAAAATTATTATTTTTAATTGTGCTGCAAAAGATGTACTTGCCCAAATAAACGATATGATAAAGAGATAAGTAACCAAATATTATTAGGAGAAACAAGACTTTTGATTCTCCTCAATAATGGATATTTAAGTCAACATTAAATATATATTAAGGTTTTGCCTATTTAACATTCTTTGTTAAAATAAAAATCCAAAAGTCTTCTAACACATCCAGGTTTTTCTTTTCCATTATAATTTCTCAGTTCTGTCACGATCTGATGCAGAAAACCATTTGGGACTGCTGGGAAACTGCGTTCCAGGCAGAGCGAACAGAGCATTGGCAGGCTTTTTGTTTATACACTGAAGGCACAGGGATACTACAGGGAGTTTCCCTCATGAAAGTGACAATTAAGATTGAAATCTGAGTGCTAAATACTCTGCAGAGAAGCCAAACAGAAGGGATCTTTTGCTTGAGTCCTCAGGAACAGCACTTTCTACCCCAGGCTCTGAAGTGCTAGAGGAATCACTTGCTGGCAGCTTTGACACTGGGAGCCCCCAGTGTACCTGCAAGGCTGCTCTGCAGAGCGGGATCCACTCTCCCTGACAGCATGTGTGGGCTCCTGATATACATAGCACTTCTGCTGTAGGGATGCTGAACATCAACCACTTCTCTTAATACAAAGTGCAATAAGACTTCACAACCAGATCAACCGTCAAGGTGAGGAACTGGCTTGGCAGCAGATTTGCTGTAGGAAACAAAAAGTGGCTCATTTCAGTTCTGGCACCTGAACAACTCACAGCTCATAAGGCAGCTCCTTAAAAGCTGAAAGTAAGTTTAAAATTGGCATAACAGACAAGGAATTTACACAAATTTTCTAGAAATAGTTTTTATCTGATTAGTGAATACTATGCATGCCTTCCTGTAATTCACTTCTTTACATGCACAGAGGTGGTTTTCTATCTTTGTAAAAAGAGATATAGGAAAAGTCCACATTGAGAAAGACCAGTTTTCAGTGAAAGTCATAAGCGGGCAAAAGCTTAAGGAACACTAAGCAAAGGCTTCCACGGAGGAGAATTATTTTGGTGCGGTTTTTTTTGTTTAATTGCAAACAAATACAGCTTGACCTTGACTACACATAAGTACACACTACATATAGTATAAACAATATAAACATTTCCTCTGAAAAGCTAACTCACTTTCTTTCTCAATTACTGCTCTTTTCACTCCAAAATTACATCTCAGATTTTATTAAAACAAAAAGGATCAATTTTAATATAGTTTAAAAGCAACTTCTGTCCAAATGCTATTGCATTTGAGACTAAAAAAGTCTGTATTCCTCTCATGGGACTGAATTTTTGACCTAAGGTTTCTCCTCTCTTTCCAAAGTACATTTCAAATTAACACATAACTGTGCCAGACAAGAACATTAGACAGTTAATTGCTTTTATGTTAAACAGTAGAAGAATTACTACAAGAGTTGACTTAAGTTACTATGGAAAGATCAGTGGTTCCTGCTTAACTTGCTTTCCCAGCTGATGAAACTAAATGGGTCCTATAAAACACACTAGCTATACCAAAAGCAATTAATTCTAAGTGAGAGAAACATGGGAAAATACAAACAAACTGCTTTCAAATGAAATTTTATCCTAACAGCAATACCATTGCCAATTAAATACTTTATTAGAAAACAAGGAAATGAAACAAGAATGCATATATGAATTAAAAGATTTCTTTTCCTGTGCTTGCACACATATTTTACTGAATAATTTTTTCCAAAACACAAAATCAAAATATATGTTTGATAACAGATCCTAATACAGGAATAAAAATGTTTTACTTAAAACTGAACATTAAGTTTCAGCTCTAAGTACAAAACTCCTTTTTGATAAGAACCAATAGAAAGTTAGTCCTATCTATAAAGTTGCATCTATGTGCAAAATGAAAGGCTCAGTGTATACTTGCTAAAAAAGAAAATAAAGAAACACTTACTTACTAGCCAAATTGTAACCTAAGGAAAAAAACCCACAGAAAATAAGATTATTTGGGAGGGGAAAATGGCTGTTGAACCTAAAAATAATAAACAAATTTAAAAAAAGAGAAAAGAAACAGTGTTTACAGTGAAAAAAGTAATTTGATCATAGGATGAACATATTTCACCGTATCCTCAAACTTTCATTTTGCAAATAAAAACATGAAATATTCTGATCTGTTTCTAAACAAATACTATTTTCAAACTAAAATTTAAGTATTTTGTGTTGCAAACCACAAACACGTCAAACTACAAAGCAGTTTTAAACTATAAGTGTTTTAATACTCCATCTTTCAGGCAGGGCATCAAAATTATATGCCCAGCTGAATTTTTCCAAAGGATTATGATTTGCTGGAAAAGTTCAGTGCAGCTGTTATGTCAAGCCAAATGCTGCAACAGATGTCCTCTATTTGTCACTCCAGATTACCTTGTTTGATATTTCCTCTTAAACCTAAGATTTCACCAAAGTGAAAAAAAAAAAAAGCAAAAAGGGACCAATGTGGGTCTTGTGCTGGGACTGAGGGTGGTAAATGCAGGACAAGTGAATGGGAATTTGCCTGGGAAATAGGGAGAAGGAAGCAGCTGTGATGGGAAAACGAACGAAACCACTCCCAAGCACATCTGTAAGAGAGAGAGGAGAGGGACTCCCCTGCCATGCAACTCCAGTGAAACAGGTACTGCAAACCTCAGGAAGGTTTCATACTGCTGTTTAACAGTATGGTTCCTTTACCCATGAGAATTCTTTGGATGTAACACCTTAAAGGATAAATCAGTGCTGCAGCTTGATGCTAAGAAAGCAGGGCAGAAGATGGGAGAATGCATCTATTTAAAAACCTCTCCTTATTTTACTGGAAGCAGCAGGTAGTTAATCTGTTAATTCAGAAAAAGTTGAGAATGGCTTTTCATGAAGACAACAGATTCTATCAGTCAGTTTTTCCATTTTCAGAGCCAAAATAGTGACAGCATATTGAGAAAGGGGACAAAAATTGTCTTATAATCAGACAGTAAATTGTAATAAATTTGGTGTAAAATAGTCCAGTTGAGCTGGAATTCAATATTATTTGCCTAAGTTTTACCTGGTAAGACAGCATAATTTCTGAAACAAAATTATACAATTTATTAAATTACTTCTAGATTCGCTGTTACATATGAACTATAAATAGGAGCTGTTTTGAATGACTCTGGAATTTCTTGAAGATGTCATAGCCTGTAGGGTGGAAATTGGTTTCCTGAAAACAATTGTGTGTAAGCTGTGCAGCCTTTTACCTTTCTGTTTTGCAAGGAAACTGGTTACGAAGATTTGGTGTCTCTGTAAGAGGTTCCACACTGGGTTCATATGAAGACTTTATAAAATGTCAATTGATTCCTGCTCTGAATTTGTTTGAAAATCACTTCCACACTTCTAGAAACGATGGTGGTATTTTCTGTAGGTGATGGTAAAATCTAAAATTTAAACAGTAGAATCATACTGTAAAGTACAACAGCATTCCTCTTTACATTGCTGTGCCTTGTTACAGCACGAGCACTGAATATGAAGTGTCAGCTTATTAGTCTGGAGAAGGACAAATAGGTGTTTTAAGCACTTTCTGAAAATTATGAAGATGCAGTGGCGATCTTTGGAGATTCTGTGTAAAACCTTAAAGAAACTGATGACTAAGTGGAGAAACAGAGCAGCCAGGCAGCCCACTAACCTGTCATTGCCATTGCCAGTAACAGGCCAGAGGGTTTGTACCACCTTGGTGAAGTAGAGGTGCTTGAAGTTGTGTTGGGGCACTTGGACCTTCAGCTTGATTAAAGCGAGCAGCTGCTTCTGCAGACTCGGTGGCTTCATTTGTTTTGCTTAGCTTAGTTAATGGTGCAGCATAAGACTGATTTTATCAAGGCAGAAGTATCAAGTAGGTTTTCTGAGTTCAACAAATCCTTGTTTTCCTTTTTCCCCATAAAAAGATTTTAAATGTAACAGCAAGGAACCATAAACTAGCCTATGCAAAATTTTGGCTGTGAGATGAAATGCATTGTTTTTACAGCAATCTGAGACTTGCAGAGGATTGGACGGAATTTGGCATTTTATATGAAATTCTCACTGGCTCACAAAACTCAGCAAGGAGGTTGGAAAATACCTTATTAAAAGTATCTCAAGCAAAGGGAGGGAGTCATACTCTTATGAAACCTTTGGGAACTGGAAAGGTTTTTGTACTTGAAGAAAGAAACACTCTGGAGAAACTAGAATATGTAATTCCTCATTCAGCCACTGGCTTCGATCCAGAGTAAATAGACATGAATTTTCAGCAGGCAAATAATCTTGTTAATGTTGAAAACAACTTTTATTTAAAACACTAATTAGAAGAAAATTAGTTCAAAAGATTGAATCAATTTTTAAAATTGACTGAGGTAGGATATTGCACTTGCAATTACAGCCATTTAAAGAAAGAGCAGGAATGATTTCTTAGATCTAAAACCCTTCAAATCTCCATTTCGAATGAAAAGTGTTTAAAACAAACAAGCACACTTTAGTGCCTAATCAAGTAGATTTGAAATTTGTGAATCTTATCCTAAGTCTCTTATTTAAAAAATAATTAAGCTTAACTCTGTAAGTCACCTGCCTCTGTGCTTGGTAAGTTCCTCAAAAGACTTGTTTAAAGTTATTAGAGAATTTGATTATGTGCAGAGGAGACACTGAGCAAGAAATAAAGGAACATATTTTCTTGCCAAAATCAAACCAAGCACTTGTGAAAGCAGTGTTTTGTGCTAGCAGTTATCTATCTCCATGCTTAACCTTCTAATTGCCTTGACTTGACAGGACATAGTGATTAGATACCAGAGACGGAGGAGAAGCTAATTCACAGAACTGCACCTTAAGAGGCCGTTTGTAGACTTTCTGCATTTATCCCGTCTCCATTTCTTTAACTACATAGAGTTCTGAGCCCCAGATTAGGTAGTCTTACTCTTAGCTGAGCATATATTGAGCCAAAGTTATGTCAACCGTGTAGCAGCAGTCTTACCATGCTTATGCCATTGTGACAATTTAAACATGGCTTTTCAACATGTGTGTTTGAAAAAATTGTGATATGTATCTGAACCTAAAACATATAACATATAATCTAATTTTCAGCCAGCGTAATGCTGAAATCCTCTCTTTGGTTCCAAAAGAAACCACTTTATACATTTATCTTACTTCCTATCTTTCTATATTACGTATCAAAAGCTGATAATTTATTAGGCCTTTCACTTGCCAAACTTCTTCATACTTGCTTTGCTCCATTAAAAAAACTTGAATACAATTAAGGAATGGATATTTAATCTGATCAATACTGGAACATCTAGGATAAGCCTGCAAAGAGAAGGGCTGTAACAGAGATTTTAAGAATTACATCAAGGTGAAATACTGTAAGAATACAACTCATGGAAGAGTTTGATTCTTCTTCACTTAAGTCTGGGAGAAAGTCACCTCTGAGTGGGATAAAACAGCCTTTACTCATTTTCAAATCAAATTTCCAGAGAGCAGTAGGGTTACAAATAGGTGCCACCTCTAAATGAATGTTTATATCACAATAAAATTTCACATCTGTGTTTACACACTCCAGTAAGTAAGCTAATGTCAAGGGCACTTTTGCAGAAAATCATTAAATTGATAAACTGCTTCAAGATCCTAAGCACTAAATAGTCAACCCTTTGCCATAATATATGATTTACTATACCAAAAATCACAAGTGTAATACCTTATAAAGTCCAATTGGAAAATAACAGCACAAATAGGAAACAACTGCAGGCCTGTAATTTTGACTTCGGGAACACACAACAGAAGAACTGCTGTTGTACTAGGCAGTTAAAAATTCTAAAGAACTGGCCAAAATTACCTAAATAAAATGGAATCAAATTAAATCTTTCACTCAACAAGCCAAAAGATCTATTTAAATAGAATACTCCCTTAAATATGCCTTGCACAACACTGCAGGCTCACTAACTTGCAACTATACAGATTAGAAAAGACACATACAAGGCTCAAAGGGTCCTTCTGGAGTGTCTTGACTAATCTGCCAATAATTTATGCACATAATAATAAGCAGTGTGCAATCAAAAGGAGGTTTCACCTGCATCAGTTAACTCAAACCAGATAGATGTAAGGTGGACAACATGTAATTGCTTTCAGTAAGACTGAGAGACTATCAATAGGGTTATAAATCCCTCATTATAAACATATGGCACCTACTAAAACCGGAACAGAAATGTAAAACGACTACATAATAATGTTGCATAACATGGGGTGACAACAGAGGACCAACCAAACCGAAACACAAACTGGCCACAGCTGAAATTAAAGACAACACTAATGAATACTGAATCCAAAATCTGGGACGTAAATGAATTTTTTTTTTCTGTCCAACCTGACTGTGAGCCAAAGACATTTGGACAACCAGTGCTTCTTTGAGATAAACATTTTGTACAAATCATCTAACAGTATTTTGCAGGAATGGAATATATGCTTTTTGATTCAGTGAACAAAAATGTGAATGGAATATACAGAGTCAATAGCTACCTATTTGCATATAGTATATATGTTTACTACTAGGTAGTTTACCCTTTTTTACATTTTTTTTTGTAAATGTGATAATTTTTATAATTTATATCTTTTCAGTAGACAATAGTTAAACCTCTGACACTTTAATATCAACCAAAATAAACAGCAGGCTGGCTGCTAGCAGAGAAAAAACCAAATTTCTCCTGACACTATTTACAGCTATAGCTCTTTACCATTACATGCTTTCCAGAAGTGGATTATCCAACTTTACATTTCAATCAAAAATGATATATACAGTTTGAAACCCAGTGAAACGGTCATATAAGGGCCCTCTTTAAATGGAGTTTTTTCTAGCTTACTGTTCATAGGCAGAAGCTGTGTTTCTAGTTGTGACAGATTTTGTTTGTCAAAAATTAGAAGAATAGCAGTTTAAATAATTTTATCTGAAACAGAAACCCAGATATCCAACGAAGCTGATGGAACAAGGAGCAAGCACAGGCTGGACCACAGACTCATAGAATGGTCTGGGTTGGAAAGGATCTAGCAACAGCTGCTTGACCTCACCTTTTCCACAAGGCATCCATTGGATTCCTGTGTTACCCTTGCTAACCTGTCACATTTTTCATGTCACTTTTTTTCCCCTGGCAGCAAAACAAATAGAAGAAATGCTAAAATAGAATTTTGTGGAACGATTCATAATCAACTTGGGAAAGGCAAGAGAATCAGAAATCAGTTACTCATTATCATTATTACCAAGTGAAAACATTTTTTCTACCATCTGCAGGATCTGTGCTAATTTTGTACTGTGTTCTTGTCTATTTATATTTATTAGAAAAGTGTTAACATTTAATTATTTTAAAATAGAATGCTTTTATTTTTTTCCTTCTAACAGGAGCTACTGTGGGAACTAGTAGCAGAGAACTGGGGTGAAAAGATGGTCAAGTTAAGTATGGCACATCCAGCTTATACCTATTTATTTTCATTTACAGACCTACAGGCAACAGGGTATTGTAATTCCAGTTCTCTTTGAGCCTCTGGAAATTACCAGAGGCTGCAGGCCATGCTGACATCTCCATTTCTATCAGAGTACTTCACTTTTGCATAAATGTATATATTCACTGGTATACCTCAGTTTATCCAGATTCTTCTAGTGAAAACCTGTGACTGTGGAAGTGTTTCTGTAAGAATGATCATTCTTATATCTTAGGAAGTATTTGGGCATTAACACCATTTAACTTCATAACAGTCAGGCAGCACAGTTCCCTCACAGCTTCTAAATGGGAGCCTGCACTGAAACCATTTGCTTGACACAAGAGAGCCTTGAAGCTCTAAGACTTTGCTATAAGGTTAAATTTGTGTATTCCAAAAATTGAAGCATGGTAAGGTTTTCCGGTATTAGCCCAAGAGCTCTGCTACTGAGAAGGAGAAAGACAAGATAAAGGAAAAAGTGAAAAATTCTGTTTTGGAGAGATTATGGCAGAAAGAAATATCTGGAAAAGAGGGAAAACTACAAATGGTGCCAAAGGCAATCCTGACAATCAATGAGCTACTGGGATAGAAAGCTGGTCTGCAGGTTTAAATACCCTCCCAAAACCAGTCTTGAGATTGCCAGAAATTTAAGTTATAATCTCCTTAAAGAGAAGCAACAAGAAGGAAGAAAATGAGCATGTTTCAAGAAGGAATTAATATCAGGACTTTTGCTCTGTCAGGCGAGTGCTTCATGGTTCTTGGGGCAGGCAATGAACACTTCACTGCTACCAGACAAATTGAGCTGCTAAAAAACCTCTCCTGCTCATATTTCTTCCCTTGCAGCTGAGTGCCTACTCAGAGTGATTCACACCTTCATCTTGCCACATTTCTGGACAGGTCATTTACACTTGGTAGGCTCAGTTCCCCATCTGTAAAACCAAGATAATGACACTAAGAGAAGTGCTCTGAGGACAAATGCTGGAGCAGTATTTAGGGGCAGCAATGTCAGAGCCTGTATGAATTCCTAAGGCAGAAACTTTGTGTCCTCTCTAAAAGTAACAAACAAGAGCAGCTTTTTTATAGACAGGATTCACAATGAGCATGAGATAGAAAGGCTCAAGGTATTACGTTTACTCCCAAAACAGACATTTGTTATTACTTTCTCTGTATCTCCTTTAGGCTGTGGTGGTCCTACTGAAATAATTATCCTCCTGCCACCTAGGCTGAGGAAGGCTGATGGAAAGCATCAGGAACTTCTTTTATATTTCCTTGTGCCTGCCCCACCAAAACAAATCTTTTCATTATTGAGGGACCTGCTGCAGGAGCTACCTTCCCCAGAAGGGACAGAAGGAAGAAATTCAGCTGGGCTAGCTGTCACACTACAAGGCTTTACAAGAAAAGCAAAGGAGAACTGATTCAGATTCACAACTTCAGCCTGTTTCCTAAGAGATGCAAGATGAGAGCTGCAACTATGAGCCTTACTTTGGAAGGAAGCTTTGCAGAACACTAACACAATGAGGTTTGCATTTTGAAAGCAAGGACCAGTGATTTACATTCTGAAAGGCACAAAACATGGCCAGGGCAAGCAGTGGCCTTCTGGGATGTATCAGCTATTAAAAAACAAACAAAAAACCCCAATACAAAACCAGGAATAAAATATTGAAACACCACTCACTTTGATTCCATTCCTCAGGACTACCATCTTCTCTTCTCCTGTTTCATGCATGTCCAGCACTCCTGATGCTCACCATCCCTGGGACCTGCATCCACCTGTGCAAAGGCAGGTTACTGCCTAGCACTGATGGTTAGTAGCTACTCCTCTCTGTAATAACACTTTGAGGGCATACAAGCCCACACATCCTTTCTTTCCATGGGAATTTGGGGAAATTTAACAATACATTGTGCAATGGAATCAATGTAAACTGTAGCCCAGTATATTTTCTTAAAATGACCTAATGACATATGTTCCATCTACAGATGGTCTGGGAAGTGCCACTGCAACTGCTGAGGTGTACTGCTGATGTTTATTAGCAGTTTGCCACTTACTACTCAGAATAAATAGGCAGAATGTTCCCTGGAGCCAGAACACCGACAACATAACCAAGAGACAAACAAGTATGTTGACTCTGAAGCAGTGGTTACACTTTATTAGATCTGTCAGTAATTCTGTCACTCTACAGGAGGTATTATCCAAGCTCATGTAACCCAGTATCTCTGCCCCATTAATCCTGACTAACAAGTAGGAGGTGATAAGTGTTGCAACTAAGACACAGAATTAAATATAAAAATCTACATTTAGTAAACACTATGCAGTTTACTCAGACAACCTCAAGGAAAGAACCTGAAGCCAACCAAAGGATAATACCATCAATTATATCCTAAATGAGGCCTGACAAAAAGTTAAGTCATTTCTACAGAAGCACAGATAACTGTACTCTGATGACCCTGTGACAGAAATGAGAAATTTTCTTACATATTTTATTAGGGAAATCATAATGAAAATACAGACACTGAATATAGGATGATGAAAATATTTTTTATTTGTAGCCTTAAGTTAATCACCACATCGATATTAGCAATCTAACAGAATGAAATCACAAAATGAAAAATAAAACCCCTGCCATCTATCTTTTGTTTTGCATATCAAATAGGATAGCTTAGGGGCAAGGTGAAAACAAAACTCCAAACATTTCAGATCAGTCTTGTTTGACAGCATTCCTGTATTTCCAAACACCACCCTCACTCCCCTCTCCCTTGAATTTCATAAGGGAAAAAGTCCAAACAATCTTAAAAAGACCCAGAGTCTACTCCATCAAGAAAAGAAACTCTCACTGCCTGCATGCTCTATGTATAGCATACCACACAGCATGCTATCAAATTTCAGGAAAAAAAGGCTTCAGAAGATGACACTGTCCACCTCTCCAACACAGCTTTCCATTTACCTATCAGAATCTCAAGAAAGGTAAAAAATCCCCAAACAAATCCTCCTTGTCACTATACAGGATATAAAAGGAATGAGTAACAGCTTCTAAGTAAATTTAGTAAAATATGATTTCTGCATGGGCACCCCTGCACCAGACAGAAGGGAGAGCAGAGGATTCCCACCACAACATATTTATGTATGGAGCACATCTCCTCCAATAGCATTCATGGCTAACCAAGAACAAAGCGACCCAGCAATCACAGGCGTAAACCATGTCTACATCTGCAAACTGCATTGAAATTGATAGTGAAAGCTATTCATACACTACATATATTCAAAGGGCTTGAAAGTTTTTTGCTATGGCAAGTGAGATGGTAATAAAGTAGTTACTGATGGAGTAAGTGGCATGCAGCATGGAACTGTGATTGGAAGACTGATAGAGAGTTTGAACAAAAAATATTGAAAGATTCAAACCTGTGACCAGTTCTCTGATTTCCAAATCTGTAGTCTTGCGGAGTAACCGTACTAATGCTGGAATACCACCACAGTTTTTCAGAGCAATTTTGTTGTCATCATTTGCCTTCCCATATACCAAGTTTCTCAAGGCTCCACAGGCACTACGGTGGACTTCTGTCATCCGATGGTCCAATAGGTCCACCAGTAATTGTATTCCGCCTTGTCTTCTTATCTGAAACAGGCCAAAATGATAATCATAAAGTTAGGGAATGAATACTGGTACTAATAAATGCTATCCAATGTGATTAAGCTGTGGTTTATGCAGACTGTGGGCACAGTGTGCTGGTAGCACTGCAAAGCTGCTATAGTACACTGCTTTGATTCCTTGTATTATTTTTACAGTGGCAACGTAACTGTACGATGACAAACCTGAACCTCTGTAAAAGCCAGAGTTAGCGAAGAGTGTTACCTCATCAAGTTTTCTCATGGTTCATGGAGGTTTGCTTTGGCAAGGGTTTCTCCTGCACTGGAGAAACATCATCTTCAACAGTGTAACACATCACAAGCTAGAGTAAAAACCACAAGACTATAACAAATAAAAAAAAACCCACTTAATATCATAAAGTGTTTAGGAGTCCTGCCTTTACATCTAATTCCTGTGAATGTGAGCAGCTACTGTAGTCTCAGTAAGGATATTATATCAACTAAATTGGGATGAGCAAAAATCAAAGGAAAAGGAGGAAGTCTGCACAAACATAAAGACAAGGATGATGAACAAACTGTGGCAAGCTTCTTCTAGTAAGATTAAGGGAGATCCTTCAGTGATACAGGAACAGAAGTCTTATGCATACACAAGGTGGCCTACAAAATAATTTCTAATATGACTTCTTATATAAAATATCATTACAGAAAAAGCACAAAAGTATTTTAGGCAAATGATCAAGAAGGTCAAGAATATCAAGTACAATTTATTACAAAATCTGTTTCCAACAAATAGATCTTTATTATTCTCTGGCATTATTTGTTCCTCAAATAGTAATCAGTCTTGGATCTAATTTTAACAAATCATTTTAACATCCGAGCAGTACAACGCTTTAGCTTCAAGCAGGCTATACAAACATCTCTGTCAAAAAGTTTCCCCATATGTGTAGTTGGCTAAGGCCCAAAGCAAGCCAGGCACTTCAGCTGGCCATTTTACTAAGATGAAAAGGTTTTGAAATATTTGTGAAGCTGTTCTTGTATGGGCATGTGTTCTTGGGGCTCTGCAGGGGGCAGTCTTGGAAGACAGAAATAGTTAAACAAAGTACAATCAAATCTATTAGGAATTCATGTTTCATCTACTAAATCAAAAATCTCTATGTACAAATGACATATGGCATTTCATGGATGAAACAGTAGCTTAAACAAGGTGAAGTTCTGGGTGTTGTGTTACAGTCACAGTAACCCCATGCAATGTGACAGGCTTGGGGAAGAGTGGCTGCAAAGATGCCTATCATAGAAGGAACTGTCTACAGCTGGCTGAACAGGAGCCAGCAGTGTGCCCAGGTGTCAAAGGAGGCCAGTGTCAGCCTGGCCTGTATCAGAAGGAGTGTGGCCAGAAAGACCAGAGCAGTCATCGCCACCTCACCTTGTACTTGGCACTGGTGAGGCCACATCTTGAATCCTGTTGAGTTCTGGGCTCCTCACTCCAAGAAAGACATTGAGGTGCTGGAACATGTCCAGAGAAGAGCAACAGAGCTGGTGAGGGGGCTGGAGCACAAGTCTGATGAGGAGCAGCTGTGGGAACTGGGGTTGTTTAGCCTGGAGAAAAGGAGGCTGAGGGGTCACCTTGTTACTCTCTACAAATACCTGAAAGGAGGTTGTAGACAGGTGGGGGCCACGGTCTCTTCTCCGAAGTAGAAAGCGGTAGGACAAGAGGAAACTGCCTTAAGTTATGTCAGAAGAGGTTTAGGTTGGATATTATGAAAAAAATTCCTCACCAAAATGGTTGTCAGGTGCTGGAACAGGTTGTCCAGGGAAGTGGAGGAGTCACCATCCCTGAAGGTATTTGAAAGTTGTGTAGATATGGCACTTAATGATGGACTTCACCGTGCTGAGTTAATGGCTGGACTTGATGATCTTAGAGGTCATTTCCAACCCCAATGATTCTAGGATTCTATGATTCACTGCAAACAAAGACTGAAGAATGATTCAGCCCTTGAGGTTCCAAAACTGAGCTATATGACATTACTCACTGCTAAAACAGAAGTTCTCTCTCTTTCTTCTACCACTTTATCTGCTATATTCTTGGGTTTTTAATAACAGCAAGACCAAAAAATAAAGCACTTGTGTAGTCAAAAAACATATATGCAGTTTTAAACTAAAATGCTTCAATGCTTATACAGTTACAACACAGCCTTGGCCTAAGTGCTAAAGTGCTAGTGTTTAAACTGGGATATCCCTTAAATAGGCATTATATCAGTACATCATGCCCAATTTTCTGAGCAATATGCAGGTCACCTCAAAGACTACAGCAGCCAGCATTATGTGAGGAGTGCATAGATATGAATAGACATTGGTAAAATATTTCAACTTCAGACAGAAAAGTTCACTAATCTATTTGAGAGTCTATGCTTCTGCTGCTCGGAGAAACCATAACATCTTTCAGTTTAGAAACCAGAAAAACAGGTGAAAGAGAAAAGGTGCTGCAATATATCTCACTGGTCAAAACTTTCCCTTGTGAACAGGATGACCTGCAATGAATCAATTAGCTCATTTCTGAGTGAGGAAAAATTTACCAAGTTTATGTGGAAGAGGTGAGGCTTGTTTGTTTGCTTGGTTTTACAACCCATCACCATTTAACCCTCATATTAAAATACATCTGCTTCCCCTACTAACCAGATTTGCAAAACCAGCCATGCTACACGAAGAGCCACCTACACGACAAAACAGATGACATTTACTAAACAGACTTGGAACAAAAATTTCTGCATCAGTTTTACAAAAGGTGAATGAACCACTGAGCTTCGCACTTCAACCTCTGAAAAGAAACAAGATCTGATAGAAGAAAGAGTACAGCTAAAAAATAAATGAGTTGCCTGGTGCGATGAGTAATATCAGGAACAACAGAATGAAAACATGCCTGCTGATCTTTGTGAATTATATTTTTAAAGCACAATATGTTGAATGAATATTTTAATTGTTTCACTGCTAAAAACAAAAAAAGATTAAGAATGAGAAAAAGTATTACTCTGTAGCAAAAATCATTCTGTGTACTGCAATTCATCTGGAGACTCAAAAGGGCTCTGCCTCCTTTCAGAGAGACTTTGCCTATTGTGTTTTCCCCACTCTGCCTCTCGGACATAACCAAGTGGCATTTCAAGCTCCTCCGCAGTTTATGGATGCTCTCAGGTGACAGGTTTTGCTATCCTCTGCTCCTTTCTAACAGGAAATGTGTACTTCTGACACATTCAGCCAGTATTCCTGAGCTGCACCTTCCCTTTTCAATTCTGGTAGCTGGCAGCACACTAGTATTCAGCTCATGCAGCTCCTCCTCTCCCAGGAACCTGAAGTCAGCAGCAGACCAAAGTGATTCAAAGAGAGTTTCTTAACAGCAAGGGCATTAAATATTAATCTAAAATGCATTTCTATCAGAATAAAAAAAATATGGGTAATACAAAAGAAATTAAATGGATGTTATATAACACTACATAACTTGACAAAATTTTTAAATTTTACTGAAGAAAGATCCTATTCTTACCTGGGAAAGGCAAGACTTATTTTGCAATCTTTCTTTGAATTTCAGTGCTCTGCTTCGTGGCAGAGTAATTGTGTCATGCAGAGAGAGGTGAAGCTGATTGTTCACAACAGGGAACAGTTTCTGATGCTGTTATTGTCTGGACTATTGTCTTTGTTGGTTTTGGATTTTTGTTTTTCAGCAGCCCCTTACTCCCTAGAAGTCTCACCCCAGCTTGTGTTTCCATCACATATCTATACAGATGTTTAAAACTGTATTCTGCAGCAGGTTCAACTACGCCTGACAAATTGTGAGACTGTGATGGATGTCATCAGAATCTATTTAAATTGATGGAAATAGAGGCAAAGGAAATGAAATTCTTTGTTCAAGTCCTTTATGGAGTTAAGAGCCACAGCTCTGGGGACAGATCTGACCTAGTGAGTCTCCTGGGACAGATCTCAGTTGAGCTAAGCTAGTCACGGCTCCAGTGAATTCAGCAGCACTACTGCCAATCGTCTTTGCCAAGAATACTGGGATGGGTGGATAAGCAGCACCAATGGGGCATCAAATCCCAATCCCCCAAAGGACTTTTGATAGGTTCTTTTGTCTCTCTCCTAACCTGAGATGAAAAGAAAATTTCTAAATATAGTATTTATTGACAAGGCTTCTGCCTTGTTAAATCTAGGAGGAAAAGAATTTGGAATATTGCCAGAGTTTGATTGCCTCCTATAAACAAATAGGAGATTCAGGAGACCAATTCTATTCTCACATAGACCAATCCTAAAGGAGCCACTTCTGAAGTCAAAAGAACGTCCTTCAACTCTGCTGCACAACTGAGCTTGCCCAGTCATATCTGCCCATATCTTCAATGCATTGTTCCCTTTTCACACCATCTCTTCTCAAAATAACAAAAAGGAGGATCAGACTAGAAGTATTAATAATGCTGGGTGCATCTGTGTTATGTTGTTTCTCATGACTCTCTTAATCCATGGATACCATCAATTTCTGAAAGTTAGTTTCTTTTTTCTCACTAGAAATATTTTGTGTATGTCTTTGGAAAATGCTCATAGAGAGCTGTTAAATAAAGGGCTATGTTCTTTCACATGTGCCATTATAGAGGGTATGGCAAACTCTATCAAGACTAGGAAGCTCAGCAAGCATATGTCTGAAATAATTCTGTTAAGCTTTCCTAATAAATTAGGAATCTATGCCAATCAAATGAAAACTGAAAGAACACAAATTATGTGAATTTTCCCCCAAAAAAGAATAATTTTGTGGAAGAATGCAGAGAGCTGCTTTCATCTGATGAATCACATGTTTTCTTTTACCAGGACATTTTCAAACTTTCCTTTTAAAGCTGGCTCTCTGCCATTAATGTCACTGTCTATCTGCTGGTCAGAAGCACTTGCTCTCATCAAGTCCCATGATGTCATGATTCAGGCAGATAGGACAGGAAAAGGTATCAGACTCTCTAGTACACAGATAGATAGAAGTGCACTCATGTCAGCTTGATGCCAGTCTTCTCCTCTGGTATCATATAAAGTTTTTCTGCATTACATCTGAAAATGTGTTTGTATCTACATAATAAAAATAAAAAGTGAATTTGGACTCAAGAAGGGGTTCAGGACAGTGCTGGGGGCAGTGAAGTGTTAATTATTTTTCAAATAATGGACAGCTTGGATATCTCATGCCAAGAGCTTTTTGAGAGATGTAATATCAGTTTTGAGGCTGACCTTTGATTCAATGGTGTTTACCATAACAGTGGACTGTTAGATACTTAGGACTTGATAAGTTACACATGACCAGCCTGAAGCATATGTGTTGTTAAAACAACTCAATAATACATTGATGATATGTCTGAAACAAAATATATATACATATATATATATATACACATACACACACACTTGATTACTGTATGGTTTTAGCATATGAATTGCTTGATAGTTTGCTTTTCTAATTCAATACAATAGATGGTTTGGATGTGTGAAAGGAAATGCAAGGTAGGATGTGAAGAGTATGTAGATACCTGGAATGTAAGGATACCTATTCTGTGAGGACATCTGCTCAGTGGTTGTCCAGCATATAAACAGAGAGGGGACAGGAAAAGTAGTAAACCACACTTACTTATAGAAACGCTACAAAGCAAGAGACAATACAAAAGACCAGGTCTGGGAGATGACTGCTGGATGGGCTACTGAAGGACCTGCTCCAAGACTTGGAGACATTCAGCCTGAGCTTTGTTAACTGGTAAGGTGGGCACGCAGGGAGGAATAAATGAAAAGGTCATCACAGGTTCTATGGAAAAGAGCATGCTGATGGGATGATTGCAAGGGATTGTGACAGTTTGCCAAAGTTATGGGATGTTTGAGCAGAAAGGCAAAGATAAGAAAAGGGAGACATCCAAACGCATGGGGGAGTAATAACATGAGAATATAGAAGGACGGGATGAAAGGGGCTGGTCATGTATAAATAAGTTGTGCTTCAGCATGCTTGTCCAGCCAAACCCTTCACCTGATCACTGCAGTCTGTTTTATCTTCTTACTAATCCTAATCAATAACAATTTTCCTGGATGAGGATGGTCTACGTTCTGGATTGGTGTAACGTTAGCGAACCTTGAGCTGGAATAGCTGATGAGCTGGACAGGAGATGTGGGAAAGAGCTATCAGAGACACTGGATCTAGAGCATTGATACTGGTGAGACCAGAGTGAACAAAATAAAGGTGAGTGACCTCTCTGCCTATTGAGCTATTAGAAAACTGACCCTGGAATCTGGCTATTGCTTACGGCTTTGTAACTGCAGAAGCAAGTCAAAGCTAATTGACATTAGCTGTTTTGACTACTACTGAAGTTTTGTACCCTATTTTGAAATATATGCTGTAAAATCTGTGAAATAAAAATTACTCTCTTCCTCCCAGCAGCAAAGAAACCCTTTCTTTCAATCACTACATAATGGAAATTGCCTCTTCCATCTCTTGAAAGGCTGCAAAGACCAGAGTTAGAGATATAAAAAGGAAGAAAACGGAAGCTTCAAGTTTTAAACAGTTTAGCCAAAGACTGTTAGATAATGAAGTACTCCAAAACATCCTAAAAATACTGCTGTGACAGAAAGCAAAACACCTTTTCTCTTCTATTTATACTCAGCAAGTGGGTATCTGAGATATTGCTCAAATTTTGCCAGTAGGTATAACTGGAACATCCTTTTCTGCATTCAATTCTGACTACCTTACCTTACAAAGTAAAATATAATGGAAACAGAAGAGAATTAAGAATAGGTGACAAAAATTGTTAAAGACTGACAGAGTGATAAAGTGTGTTTCTAAAATAACCCAATCTCCTCTTATCAATAAGACATTAAGTGTTCCACTATTAACAGCTCCACATTCCTAACTCAGAGATTAATTCATGGTTAGATGCTTACTTTCCACATTTTTCTTAATAATCATTTTTGAATAACTCTTCAGCCAAAGGAGGTGAAGAAAATCTAACAATAATCAAGCCTTTCACATCATAGATATTAATTGCCAGCTTAACTGACATAAACCACTGCATCATTCACCACTTATTCTGCGGCATTTCTGTTATTAAGAAAGCATGTTTCAATATATCAAAATACAAGTATTTAAACACATAGAATTATTTTTAATGCCACTGTGTTACCTATGGAACAGTACTGAAAAACAACTGATCACTAGCACAGGTGATAGTAGATATATCCAATAAACACCAAATTAAAAGAACAGTTTAGGTCTTCTTCTGGAAAATGTTAGTAATAATTGGTTTTAACGTTCTTAGATGATGGTTTTCTAACCAGGAGAGTGAGTTCTTCCTATTTCACATGTGAATAGATTTGAAGCAATTCTGTTCATTGGAAGGAGAAGCTACAAGGGAGCTGAACCAAATGCCCAAGAATTTTTAAATGGTAGCAGGCAGAGTGGTGTTTGCGAGACACTTTGACTACAGCCACCCTCTTCTTCTCAGGCTCAGTGTTTAAGCAGCTCAGTGTGCTCACACAGAGCAGGGTACTACAGGAAAGTCCAAGGCTACAGAGCAACTTGACTGCACTGACCATTTTTACAGAGAATGCATGAAATTATTATATTTCTAGATATTTTTTTTGCATTTGAAAATTCTCTCCATTATTTATCTTTGTCTTGTTTACATTACTAAAATGACTTTCATCTCTGATGAAAAAATAGACTATTTCTTGGAGAAGAGTTTGGAAGATGGGCAGTGTCATTGCTACCTAGTTTTGGAGGGCTGATTCCTAAAACTTAAAATGAATATGAAGGGGAGAAAACAAATCTCCATCAGAACAGAATATCAGAATAGTGTTTAGTAGTAGATCTCTTAAGATAAATGTACTAGTTCAAACTTCAAACTCTCTTCACTCTTTCTTCTGATGTGCTTATGGAACAGCAGGAAGACAACACAAAATGCACGTGACATTCATTACAGACAAATTTACCTGTAACATCACAGGATAATTTAGTCTCATTAGCAAAGCAATTTGCTACAAGTTTAAAAAAGTGCTGAGCAATTTTAGCTGAAAATAGAGCAGAATGTTATGCAAATTGCTGCATTAACTCCAAAGTCTAATTTGTTTAAGGAATCTAAATCAGGGTGTGTATCTAGGCCCCATTTAAGAATGGCCTTCTCATTAGGACTTTTCAGATCAGATATAAAGGCAACATAAAGCTGGGAACAGGCATAACATAAATAAATTCAACCACCAGTACATATATAATGTTCTGCTTGAAGTTAAGTAAGAATTGTTAGCTGTGTGCCTGCATGGAAAAGGAAGGGGATCTTTATTCTATGCCTGTGGAAACCAGGTGGATGTTTAGTGGAGTTATCGTGTGACATGTGACAATGCACAGCATAGGGTCAATACTCAGGAGCTTTACTTATGGGAGTGGGTGTCTTATTTCTGTGTCTGAGTACAGATTTGTTTTTCCCTGTGGCTCTTAAGTGACCTCTTTAGATCTTGTGATCTGCATGTGGGGTTAACAGAGACTCAAAAACATTTTCTGAACAGGAGGAGACTCAAAATCATGTTCTAAAATTGCCCTGAGAAGGTATGAATAAATGTGCTACTTCCTCAGTCAATAAGCCTTAATGTATTCTGCTCTGTGACACATTTTGTTTTTCATGCTTGCTAGGAAGGGTATACCTATTATAAATCAAGGTTTTAGTGTGATTTTATATTTTACTCAAAAAATTCCTGGCTAGGTATAAGATACCTATAATTGTAAAATATTTTCCCCTAAAACTCTTAAAAAACATTAGACTTGAAGGACAACACAAGCATCCTATTCTAATCATCAAGGACTAGTAGGATCCTCTAAGTAACACTTCTAACTGCGAGCGCAGAGCTGACCTAAAGTGCTCACCTGACTGTGAAGGCATCCAAAAAAGCAATTTTCAAGCTCACTGTTAAAAGCAGTATCTCCTAAATTGAACAGATTGGCACTGACCTACATTATAAACTAACACTGAGGAACACACATAAATAAGGTAAATACACACATCCCAAAGCCCTTAGAAGGTATTGTAACTACCTGGTATTGGTTTGGGGTCTTAACTTTTCAAAACAGTAGAAATCCCGCAATAATAAAGAAGGTTCATCACTGTGCACTTTATAGAAAATACAATGGCAATAATCTATAATGCAAAGACCTTGGCATTACTCAAGCACTGATTTAGTAATGTCTGAAATTAAATGAAAAATGATGCTTAACACCAAGGGTGTGGATCACTTACTTTCAGATATTTAAAAGTACCTAAGTATCTATTTGAGAATGAATTTATTGGTGAAAAGAACTGACACATATACTTCAGCTAAAAACATCCTGGTATTCCTATAAACAGATACCGAGTGAAGTTAAACAAGATATAGAAAATTAAATTTTTTTTATGTAAAGAAAAAAGTAGTTTTTTAAAAAAGAAAGCAGTAGATCACTATTTCAAATATTCTTACAGCAATAGACTTCAGTGTTGGATGAAAATTCTGAAGCTGTACTTTATTCAGGTAGGCATATTATTAGTGAGATTTAATCAATGTGAACACAAATGCCATCTAGGAACAAGATGGGTCACCAACAGACCACAAAAATTTTTTTTTTTCAGTCATTTAAGCTCAAACAACAGAACTACTGTATATGACATTTCCAGCTCTAAATGAAAATCCAAATCCCTTTTCTGATCCATGCTGTAGCCACCTCAGACAGTTTGCATTACAGAATTAACAACATGCCACTTCTCAGATTAAAAATGCATCTACAATTTATTACATCAAGCGTTATACTGCCCCCTGATGACCTTTGCTCCCAGGACATTCTCTATTGTGATTTAAACAAGAGGTATAATACTTATAATCTTATAACTGATGTATTATCCTTCAAAGAATCAGTCACATAAGAATTTTCTGTCCTAAAGTTGAAGTATTTGGGGAACCAGCTACTGCCTCAAAAGCTCGTTCTCACAACACCTCCCCCATTTGGTAGGAAGTTTTGCTAACAGAAACTCAGGCACATAACATTAAAATATTTGTCTAAGGCCACAAAGGGAAGCTATGACCTTCAATTTAAAAGTTTCAGTGCTGCAGAAAGCTACACTGCAGAATCTTTCCTCCATTTGCCCAATTATGTGAGTTTTACAAATGAAGTAAAAGTCAGCACAAGTCAACACCTGCCTCATATCTAATGTACTTTGTAATACCCACAGTACAAGATGCAAAATTATATATGTACAAAAGCATGTATTAGAGTAAATCTATGTGTAGGCACATGTATTGGTTTGAGTATTTTGTCCCCCGCTTTGTCTAGCTCAGGTTCTCTTTACCTTACAGAATCCACAAACTTTCTCTATTTTTCCTCCTTGATTTCCTATACTCATTGTAATAGGGGAAGGCAGAACTTCATGCAGTATCCAGGACATGAGGACACAGAGAAGGTCCCAGCAATGTTCTCCATTTCATTCTTTATTGCTTTCCTGCCAGTTAACATTAAATAAGTCAATAAGTTACAGATGATACTTTCCAAAGGCTGTCCAGCATAATTCTAGACATCTTTTTAAATCAGCAGAACACAGGAAAAAAGCATACAGAAATGAGAAACAAGAAAAATAACCATCAAAAATAGTGCCACTTCCAATAGACTAACTCTGCTTACCACCCTATAAAGCTTGTGAGTTGCAAGAGTTTTTCAGTTGCTTCTGGAAATGAGAATAGCACAGTAGCAGTTGTGAAAAAAAAACTAACCTCACCAAAACGTTAACCCAAAAGCATGTCACTCTTCTTTATGTGGAGTAAAGAGTGTATCCCTTTCTTCAGGGTCTTGCTTGGTTAACTGTATGCTTGCAACATGCCTAGTGAAGAGCACAGCCAGACCCAGGAGTGCTGCTGACAGAAGTGGGCAGAATGCCCACCCATTCCTCAGCAACTGTGCTGGCAGCAACAGCTCAGATATAAAGGGCTGATCTGGACCTGTTGTGCCATTAATCATTTTGCATGACCTAATTCTTTATATATGTTGAACGATCCCTATAATGGGCATTACAATCTCTACATTTCAGACAGATGAGAATGCAGGAACATATCAAAACTCTTTGTGAAACTAAAAAACTATATTCCAAGTAATATTTCAAACTATACATCACAGATCAAATGCATTTCCATATCTGCTTGAACCAAGGTCTCCAAAAGATGACAACCTTAGAAATGTCAGTCATTCATCAGTAAGCAGTACTTTTCCAGGATGAGAAGGAGGGAATCTGGCCCATGACCAGTAAAAAATGTACAAAACTTCAGACTTTCAAAATAGATAATTGTTAACATCTTGTTGTTTTTTTTTCCTTTATCCCTTCTGAGGTATGAGTCAAACACTGAGTTACACCAGTGTAAACCCTGGGAGAGCAGGATTGACTTCAGCAGCATTGCTACAGATTTCATCTGAGATTGCATTAAGTGACTTCAAGCAACTTTCTGCAGTGGCTGGATAGACAGGTAGCATTTTTATTTTAGAGATCCAGGTGTTCTTATGCCTCTGCAGACCCAGGTTTGCAACCATTCTCAGTAGTTTAGTAACAGGCATCTGTATTTTGAAACAGATGAAGATCAAGATTTGAAGATCAACTCATGGTCTTTACTTTACAAGATTTATTTGGCAGGGCCTTGTGTATCAGGACTACGATTCACACTATTGAGATAATATCGCTGCCAACCTTTTTAGTATAGATATATTGAGAAAGCATCAAATCACAGATATTGATATTGATCTAGGTTATTTCATTTCTATATATAGTGTACAAATATACACCATGACTTGCTGGATTATGAGAACAGTAATAAAAAAATATGCTTTACAATAGGAAAGTAATCCTCTGCATTCACACATCGGCCTAATAAATCAGAGAAGCAATTGGCAGGAGAGTTATGAATAGAAAGAAATCCATAGCACATGCAACAGAACATTACATTGCTTGAAAAAGCTGCAAATATATTTACTGCCCATTCAAAATGTCGGAACATCATATTACTTATGTCAAATGACACCGTCTTTCAGCGTGTATTGCCCTTCTTTCCCTACCACCTAACATTTTCAAATACAAAAGATACAACCTTTGCAAATGTTTTAATACAAATGCAACTTGCTTTCCTCAGACCAGTGGAGAGGGATTCACAACATGGTGCGATGTTCTTCCTGCACCTGCTGCATACCACAGAAAGTAGCACGAAGGCATTCATTTGCACACGTAATACTGATCTTTTTTTTCTCTTCTGCTAACTGCATGGAAAGCATTATCACCAGATACTCACATCGGAATTTTTTTGCTAATCGAATTTATTGCCTAAAATTCCCTTCTATGTGCTAACTTGGACTGTCCAGAGCTGAAAAAGAGAGAAATCTTTAGCCCGTATTCGCATATCCACTGTAGGAATGAGCCCTAAACCCAGATAAACAGGAGGTCTAGAAGGTTCTTGTTCAAGACCTCACTCTCCCTTCAGTCAAGAAGACTAGTGCCAGCACCCTAAACAGCAGCAGAACAGAGATTCAATTCTGTATCCCAAAGCTATTCGTGAATACTGCTAACAGTTTGCAGTGTAGTGCATAAACAGGACAGCCCAAAGAGCAAGTTGCAATTACCCATATGAAACACAAATATTCATTAACTGCAATTTATTCATATTATTATTGACTATTTATTAGTATCACAGAAAAATCTTAAAGAGGAACTTCTGGAGAGAGTGTTCCTTTGGTTATTCCCTGGAGATGGAATAAATGCACATTGGGTGGGGAGGAACATGAAAGCAGTGTAAAGCAGTGTGTGGGAGGAAAATACTGACAATATATTCTCAATATTAAGTCCACCATTTTGTAAAATAATGTTTTGAGTCACTTTGTAAATTTGTTTCATTCAGTCTCTTTTCAAGACAAGATAGAATGGTATGTTACAAAACAACTGAAGACAGAAAGGCAAGCAAAATGTCTAATTTTTCCTTATCTAGCATTAACTCAAAAAAACCCAACCATAACTAGATGTTTCATTACATTTATTAAATAATATGCTCTTGTTTAATTCCTTTTAGAACCATGCCACTTTACAAAACTGATTCTTTATTCCCAGTTAAGGCTTTTTTCAAAGGGAGTAATTTTGAAATACAAATGCAATGAACCCAAAGCATTCACTGGGATCCTTAGCAGAGCACAGGATTAGAAGACAAGAACTGGCCCCAGAAATCTGCCACTAGGTTACTTTGCATCTTCAGTTAACATCTAAATCTTCCTTTTCCTCTTATAACCAAATGTTGCTCCTCTGGGGCTTGCAATTAATTTGTTTATTGAACAAATGGAACATTTTCCTAATCTTAAAATCAAGTGAAATATATGCCAGGTACACAGTAAATCATTATTATAATTTAGGCACAGTCTCCTGACAAAGACATTAAGAATAGCTGTGGTTAAATGACCCCAGAGGGATGCCAGAGAGTAAAATGCCACTTCTTCTGTGCTACAGAAGGCACAGATTAGGGGGACACTGCATAGCACTCAGTGACAGTCATTAATACTCAGTCTTAATCAATGTAAAGACTGTGCACAAAACAGACATGCACTTTCTCCTCAGAAGAACTAAATAACACAAAATGGTAGTGCATAAGGAAGGTGGCAAAACTAAACACAGGAATGCATTCAGAAATGCTGTTGAAAATGAGGCTGTCATTAAATTACCAGACAGAAGGTAAGCTTGTATGCTTTTTTTCCCTACAAAAAAGTGAAAAGGCTTACCACTTTATATCTATCCATGTTTCTGGACTTTATTACGAAAGTAAAGACAATATATTAGCAAGAAAAAATCAGTGATATACGCTCAAACAGTATTTGGTAACTCAGTGTTGGACTCTAGTTTGAGAGATAAACAGAATTACAATATTTTAATGCTAGTGAATGAAATCAGCATTCTTCTAAATAATAAAAATATTTTAAGACCATTGGAAGTTTGGGTGTTCTTAAAGTGTTTAACATAGACTATTGTGTCAAGACCAATGCAGCCATTTCTGCGTCACTTGTTTTAGTTAATATTAAAAAGGAAAAATGTTCAGCCACAACCTTGTATTACAGGCAATAAATTAGTGCTTCTTTGATTCACACAATTCACACTAAAAGAGGAGAGAGGGTATCATGGACATAGCATAAAGGGACATCCAGAGCAGACATATTGGGCACTTCAAACTGGCACTGTAGTTACTGAAATGCTACCATAAATACTCTCTTGTACACCTGTTGCTAGAGAAGAGCTTGAAGTGCAGAAAGCATTGGGAGAAACAAGCCATTTATATCTGCCTGCCTTAAAAGAGAAACAGAATTCAAGCCATTGATTGCTGGAATAAATAAAATGGAAGGGAGTAGAGTGATCACGAGTGGTTACACAGGTCAGCAGACGGGATCTAAAGGGTTCGATTCAAAAAAAAAAAGAAAGGAAAAGAGCAACAGCAGAAAACAAAGGTTGCTTTCAAAAAATCTGTGGAAAGGTGAGACAAGCCTTAGTTAGTATATCCAAGGGATGGGATTTTGATCATAGGAAAAAAAGGGCTTTGTTTCTATCAATCAAAAAAAAGAGGATTCATCTTTCATCGATTCCATCCATTTACAGATCTTCCAACAGCCTAGAGGAAAAGACAGCTTCAGCCCCTATACCCCACCCCAAATAAATGGCACCACAAAGAATGCCACAAGATGCACAGTGCCATAGGAATGGCCATAGGAATGGCAAATGCCTACCCATAGGAAGTGATGGAAGAGGAAATTCCTTGTTTTGCTCTGGTGAAATTAATTCCTTGGTTTGCTTTGTGCAGTTTATGTCCACTGCCTGACATGTGAACAAGCAGCAGTACCATGTTCAAAGGGTTCTGGGCACACTCTGAAAAACTCACAGAAGATGTAGAAACACCTTTGTTTTAATGACAAATGACTGTGAATGATGAGTTTCAGTATGCTGAGACAAGAGATGCTTTCAGCATGCAATCATTCAGTTTTTAGAACTCCACATGATAATGTCTGGACTGATACTTTTCTTCTGAAGGGATTATATGGCAATGCTCTCCAAGACAAAGAGGAAAGTGTCCAATTCAGCAGTATTTATTAAGGATGCAAGGGGAGGCTGCAGGCAGGACAGTTCAGGAATTGCTGTTCTTTTACTTGGCATCTTTGCACTATTTTCCTGAGAGAAGGATCTCAAGTGTTGTGACTTTGCTGGCAAAAATGAATTCTTAGCTTGCAGAAAGCAATCATTGGTGTCAAAAGCCCTGAGTGACCTGTTACACCTTTGCAGCTGATGGCAGGCTGCCATCTTCCATGAGAGCAAAATGGTGTTGGCGTGTGAAACTGCACAATTCGATCCCTTTATATGGTGACCTCATACAAAGGAGAAGAATGTCATTATAGGAAGAAAAAATGCTGTGGAAGAATGACTCCTGTGTTTAATAGAATGTGCTCTTTTAAATAAATGCTCTCTGCTGAGTATTTTAAAATGCTCCTCTTTTCCTATATCGCCTGTCTGTTCCTTCTTGGCATCCAGGAGCAGCCACTCTGGCTCAGCTCACAATTCCACCATTGTTGGTGTAAGAGCCCTCTCCTGAGGAGAAAATGCCATCTGAAAGGGGCTTCTTGTGCTCTTCTGCCTGATCAGCTTTTCATTTGCTTTCAAATATCTGATCAAACCCTCTTCTCTCCTTTCCTTTTGCCTTTTAGTTACATTCTTCACTGACATCAATGAAAGAATAATTTATATGAAGAATTACTGAAGTATTCTGAATTTCAGAATTATTATGCCTATGTAATGGGCTGCCTGGTAATTTTTACAACTTTTATCCTTCTGCCTCCCTATGTCTCTTTTTAAATATGTGAGACCTTCAGTGAGAACTGGTCACTGTTCAACAGGAGATGAAAAATCCAACTATCAAACATTAGCAAAAACAATCCAATTTCTTCAACTCCCTTCCAATGTCTGCTGCACCACCTAAGCACGCAGCACAGGGAATAAAAGTAGAGAATGAGAAGCACTACTGAGAGCAGATGTAGCACCTGCCTTGCAGTTAGCAAGACTTAAAGGGATTCAGGAGCAGCATTTGCGAAAAAATTTCAGACAAGAGCAGCAGTTACAATCGTACTTTGAAATAAAGGCTAGCACTAAATGGTTTTGAGCAGCATAGAAGTGGCAGCAACTTCAAGAAATAACACCACCACCTTTGTCGATGGTCAGTGTTTATTGCATTTGCCTCCTGCTGTTCTGCTATGGTCAGGGGTGGAAGGGGAAAAATAAAAATTCTACCAGAAATATAAATCCTAATTCGCTTCAGAAGATGCTTTTTTTGCTGGTTTTTGTTGTTTTTTTGTTTGTTTGGGGTTTGTGTTTGGTTTGGTTTTGGGTGTTTCTGCGTGTGTGAAAAAGTAAATGACTTCTGATACCATAGTATCCAGCCTGGGGCATCTTCACACAAACAATTACCAACTTTTCTTGAAAGTCCTTGAAGTCAGAGCAGGGCATTTGCAGACCTCATTGCTACAAAAGACTGAGTAGGACATTTGCATGGCAATAAAGGTACATTTAGGGTGATGTCACCCAATTTCCATATGCCTGTGATCAACATGTGCTTTAAAAATAATATCTATCATAAAGAATGCAGTCATGAAGGGAAAAATATCTCTAGTTTCCATAGCCAGACTTTTTTGACTGAATATTTTTTTCATGGTTCTTTTCTGTAGAGCATTTCCACTTCCTTTTCTTGGGGCGACAGAGGAAGCAAGGGATAGTGTTCCACATTTCAGCCACAGACATTGAAACACTTTAGAAGAGGAAAACAAATTGGTAAAATCTCTAAAATTCATATAGTCACAGCTGCTATTTTCTATTTCTGTCAAAATTTCAGCTGACCCTGTTCCAAAGCAGGAATATAAAGGCCTTTGTCCTACCAAGTACATGACCAGAAATTTTATACATATCCCACCAAATTATGAGAGTAGGACATAATTTGGAGAGTTTTGCCACTACACAAAAACAAATACGGAAGACTGAAACAATGGTCAGATTCAGAGGACAGATCATTAATCACCTTTTTGATAGACAGTATGGTATAAATCATGCTTAAAACAACAATAATTAAAAAAAAAAGTATTTCAGGACAGTTATTTCTAGAAACTCTGGATGAAATAGCCATTAATTGCAGTGTGACAATTTGATGCTCCATATTGGGAAAACAACTTATGTTTTCCTGTCAAATAACTCCAGAGCTGAAACTTTAACAATTGCATTACATTTCAAATTCAATATAACCAGGTAAATAAACTACATTGTTGCATATTATTCTTTCTCTGTGTACATGTTCAAGTGTACAATACAGATTAACACTTAATGAATTATTTAGTGAATTTAACTTGCTTTTTCCTCAGTGTCTTTCAGGTATACGAAATACCATGAGAATTCTTAACTTGCACATTTCTGTGGTAGTCCTTTCTCCACTGTTTGAAAGACCACGAAGAAAGTATTTTTTCTTTAGTCCAAGTCATATGCTATGTTAAAGCTAGGTATTTGTTAAAGCACAGAGTTTTCTGTGCTTCAAAAGAAATTAAATTCTTCTGCTCTGCAATCTGAACAAGTGATTGCAGGAAAAACAGGGTGTGTCCTTGTGCTTCTTTTCCTTGCATCTTGGTGTAAATTCAGTAAGAATCTGGGATATCTGCTGTGATATTCCCTTTCCAATGGGATTTTGAACTCTCATACTGGTTTAGTGGAGAGCTCAAGTAGACCCTAAGTATATTATGGAGCCATTTGGGTTGACCATGACCCCAAAAAACAAACACAGAAACTGTTTTAAGTGCTCTGCTGAATCATGATCTAAACACAACAGGACTTATCATTAAAGAATACAGGTTGGTAGACAGAGAGATACAAATAGAGATAAAATAGTTTGCTAGTGTTACATGCTTTAGTCTGAAAAGCTCCACAAAGCATTAGAAAAGCATATAATATATCCCATTTTTTTTGTCTTATAAAAATCCCAAGTACCAGAAGGTTGAAAGCATATTCTCACATGAACTGTTTCAAAAAAAGTATTTTGTTTTGTTTCCATGGCAGTTTAGGTATTACCAAGTGAGGAGTATATCAAAGTCCTGAATAATAACAAATGTAATGGAGGAATCCTTGTTTTATCTGTTATCCTCCTTCACAAAAGAAACTCAGGATGCTGCCTCAAGCTCTACTGGTTTCTATACTTACTTACTTTCACCCTTCCAGCTCAGGAGCCTGAAGCATGCAAAGGCTGATGTCCTGCTGGGATGGGCGAAATCAACAGATGCATTGAGATTCTTAAGATTTGTAGCATATAGATTTTTAATATAGCTGTATAGTTTCTAACACTTTAAAATAGCAGTTGATAGTTACTAAACCCTCTTTCTCATGCTTTATATCAAATTTTTGAAATTCTTGAAATTTTGTTTAATGTTCTTTTCAAGGAAAAAGATTTTAGCAAGGACATCTTGTTTGGGGCACATCCTTACAAGGACATAATAAAATATCATTTAGTCAAAGCAGAAGGCCCAGAAACCTTAGAGAAGCTCCAAAGGAGCCATGTGATGTGAGGGTGATGATGGTGAGGAAGTAGGGGGTCCTGAGACCTCTGACTCAGTTCCAGGGAGGCGTGACAAGAGGCAGACCTGAGGGAAGCTCTGGGGTTGGACAATTCTTGGGTTGGATGTATCCATTAGATATGATAATTAATTAGTGTTATAAATTCATAAGAATCTTATACTGTACTGTGCATTTATGTGTTCAGCGTACCTTTAAGCACTTTAATTAAAGGCCTGCTCTCGATTTTATCTATATCAGTACTGTCTGGAAAATTCTTTTCTTCCATTTTAGGCATCACAACAACAATCAAATCAACAAGAATCAGAAGTCTTTTTCGCTAAACGGTTAGCAACAAAAATCAAACCATCTTCTAACTTCAAATGGGGTAGCTACCTAAGGGCTCTCAGTCTATGGTGAACTGGAGGCAGCAGGGATTGTACAATGAATGAATTGCTCTAATCATTTAACTGCTGTTCTCAGAGATTAATCAATTCTTTTACTGAAAAACTAATTTCTGAATAAGGATGAGAGAAGAGGGGGAGAGTGCAGTTAAAATTTTCAGTGATAACTTGTACCAGAATCCTCTTTTCCAGTGCAGAAACATCCTTCATTTTAATATTCATGTATATATTTTTTATTACTACTTCTAAGATGTTCGAGGTGATGTATGCAACCAGTGCAGTTCTGCCAATGCCAGCAGATCACATGCTTACTCACTTAAGACTTTCCTCAGCATGAAAAAGCCTGGAAGGGAAAGCTGCTATAGCCAGACAGACCCACGGAGTGGTATGTTCTGAGGGTGAGGATAATGAAGCACGAGGAAGGCAGCATCACTGGACAGTTCTGACAAGTGAGCAATAGCAGACCTTGATCTCAGTTTACCTCTACATGCCAGGCTAAAAGATGCCAGTACAGCACAGATTTATGTGCATACCACATGTCCCTGACTAGCAGTAAGTCTGAGAGGGCCAGGGGAGGCAGCTGAGGCTGGTAACAGCTTCACTCATTCAATTTTAATTGACTGCTGTGTGTTTGTCAGATCCCTCAGAGCCGCCTTCCTTCTGTTTCAACTTGTGCCAAAAGCTGTGCTAGTCCCATTAACCACAGGGAGCAAGCAAGCAAGGAATACCTATCAGCTGCAGGTACAGAACAAAGTCTATATTGCTGTTTGAATTGCATTTTAGATACAATCCACATTGAATTTCAAGTTCATAATCCAATGAACACTGTTCAAGCTGCAAACTCAGTGAAATTAGACTCTATTCACACAATTATATGTTAAAGCAGGCTTTGATTCAGAACCTTTTGGCTTAATTTTCGTCTTCTGTGTTTGTACTTAGTGCCCAAATGTCTCTTTGAGAATCCTAAGGAAATGCCCATGTTTCACTGAGATCAAGACTACACCATTAGCTCATTACTGAAGAAGTACTGATACAGTATTTAAATGGTATGCAGTCAATCAAAATATTCCAAAGAAAACAAAACAATGAGTGACAACAATATCCTATGCATTTTTCACTTTCTGTAATGGTAACAAATGACTTGAGTGAAAACTTGAGTAAAATGGGTCCAGGGTATATATCCATGATTTCTCTATTAAGTTTTTAAAGCACATATAAATAACTGGTAATGATACATGGCAAACAACAACACTACTGAAAAAAAGATTTATAAATCTTACCTCTGCTTTTATTTTATTGTCTCCGAAACACAGGTGTTGTAAGTAGGCTGCAGCATTCGACTGTACTGAGGGAAATTGGTGCTGTAACATCTGTATAACTTCTGGAAGCTCTGGATCCCGCCATCCGAACTCTCTGTGTGAAAGCAAACACGAAAGATTCACCAAAAATTCTGCTATTAGTGCATAAATGTGGCAACAGTTGGGTCAACAAAGAAGACAAAAATGTCTAAGTAAAATCTTGATTTTTCCCCTCACTATTTTCAAAGCAAACATTAAATTAAAGTATTTTTCAATTAAAACTTTTCTGAAAAAAATAATTATATATAAAGTATAATTAGAAGAAATAAGTTCATGGAATTAGTACTCTGACTGATAAATTTTCCTAAATAAAATGGTTTTATGAAATTTCAATGTCAGAAAAAAAATACACGCTCATACCATTATCCTTTCTCTATTAAAATTAAAATATGGAGGCGAGAATCAGAACCACAAATGGTTTGCTATGAAATGCTAATTCATCAAAAAGTCCTTTTTAACATTACTGCAATCTTTATGGGATACAAATTTCTATCTTATATAGAAAGCAATGACCAATTTGTTTATTTTTTCCAGATAGGGTCAATGGAAAACTCTTACACATCTCTAGCCCTCCTTAAGCAGGAGGTTGGACCAGATGACCTCAGCCCTTCTGTGATTCTGTAATTTTATAATTATACAATACCATCCTATGAAAGAACTGAATCCAAGTATGTTGAACAAGTTCCTGCAGTTATTCTGCAGCTTCCAGACATGAACTTAAAATAAATCTGTCACTTCAGGTAAATTTTCCTCCTCTGCATTTAAGGGTAAAATCATCCAGGAAAACGGCTTTGGACTTTGTGTCCCAAGAACCAGAGATACACAGAGCTGCTCTGCATGATATTCATAGTTACCAAATGCCTTTTCCCCAAGTGCCATATAAATATTTTCACTATCTTTCATCTAGTGCTACATGTTTAGGCTAACAGAGGGGAATTAGAGAAAAGAGTGACTTGTGAAAAAGTTCTTTATTGCAGTTACCATGATCACCTGGGAGCTCAATGCCAAAAAAATCCACATGATCTGTTGCAGTGTCCAGCTACAATATTTGAAAAAACAGTCCTGATCATCAGTTTCCTTCCCAAATTATAGGGATTCTGCTGCTCTGACGCCAAGTATATGTCACTGAGGGAATTCAAGGTATCTCTCCAAGCTGCCCCTAGTAAAATTAGGCACACTTTAAATATGACATTTCTTGGAAACAAGACTCACTTTACAATAATAATGAATTGCTACAGAACAGGGGGATTGTCTGTTCTCTTCTCATATGGGACATTTGCCAGATTGAGAGTTGTCATTACAGTTGTACCTTCATGAAGATTCAGAATATAAATATGAGATGTAAAAAATGTACTGAGAATTTCATCAGCTATTTATCTTCTGACAAAGCAAAAGTTAACTCATGATTATTTAATTTCACATTAAGCATTTAATATAAAGAGATCGTGAAGATGTAATAATAAATGACATATGGACTATTTCAACCATCAGAAGATACAGACTGTTGGAAGCTTCTACAAGAGACATCTGCATAGGTTCACAAAGATTTAAGATATAATTGATATGTTGAAAAGTAAGAGAACACTGCAGCAGGGAAGGCTAGAAACTTCAGCAGCCAAAGATGGCAAACACCACTTTTTCTTTGCATACCAGCTTGCCATAACTTTGTTGATAGGTGAAAAGGAAGAGATTAATTGGTTAAGCACTTATTTCTGTTTAAGAATGGGTAGTACAAACTCATAAACAAACCATAAATTGCAATAGAAGCAATGTTATCTGACAGGCTATCTTCCTCTTGTATTTGCTTTCTTCCAGTTAACAATGTCAATGCTTGCTAAAACATTCTTCAAACCTATTAGACCTGCCTTCTCTATATATGACTCTCAGCAAAGCAAAGATGTCTTCCAGAATTTTTGTTTAAATAAAAACAAGAAATGAAAAGCAAAAGTCACCAGCCTTACTGAGGACAAATGATCCTACCTCCACTTTATTGTTTTGAATCCTAGATGCCAAGTGCAGGTATTTTGGGGAAGATACAAAATACCAGAATAAAACAGCTTGTATGACAAGAGAACAAGGGGAACATTAGAAATGAGTTGTTTTACAGCAGATAACTATATGACAAAGTGTTGGAACTTCTGTCACCAAATTCTCTCCAAAAAGAAATTTCTTCCTTCACAACATGTGTATTATTTGAACCAACCAAAAAACAAACCAACCAAAAACTAACTTAACAAAAGGCCTGTTTTGTGCAGTAATACACGACAACCTCTTCCTCTTGTCCTGGAATCCAGCTAAGAAGAGGCAATGAGAGGGCAAAAGGAAAAGGTCCTTTCTTCAAAGGTACAGTTATTTGTTCTGAGGAATCTGCAGTCTTGCCATGGTATTTACATATGAACACAAGGCTCTCCCTACTTTCCCCCTCTGATCTCCCAAAGAAAATTCAGCAAATGAGTGATGTATGAATACTTGCTGGAAATGGTTGCGTGCACATTGGATGTAAGTGGAAAATTAATTCAGGGAAGAAACCCTCAGTACTGAATACTGAGTTATGTAACCACTTTTATGAGAGATAATGAACAAAGCAGGAAAAAAAAAGTTTAAAAATTTAGCCCTAGTGTGCACTGTCATTTTAAGCAGATGGTCTCTAAGATGATTATATTTTTAGTAGTTTCTAAATGAAATACAGTAGCTATATAAAACCAACAAAAACTTCTGTCAACAGTTAAGGCTGCTTGAATAATTGTGATAATTTTAGCAGCCTTCAGGGCAAGAAAGACTAGTTTCTAAGGGTTTAAATTTTTCATTTGTTTTATACAAATCTTTTATAGGTAGAAAAAAGTGCGAATGATAAAGAGACCGTTTTTTTTTTTAAGAACAGCAAGCTTGCAGCTCTATTAACTTTTTTTTTTAAATTTAGTTTCATTATGAAAAGCTCAAATGGCTCCTTAATGAAGTCAACTGGCAGAGGTATGGAGAAGGGAGAAGGGCTGCAACTTCTTAAAGAAAAAGGCACAAAAAGTATCTGGAACATTTTGCACAGATGTGGGGGAACATTCCAGTCATGCCTCCAAGCATACCTATATGACAAAAAATACGTTTTAAAATAGAGAGCCAAACAAAAAGTAAGTGAAAACAACAAGCAGGGAAGTCAAGAACTGGAATAAACTGATCTTTGACTGCCTACCAACAAAGAGCAGTACTAGGGTCAGCATTTGATGAAGATAAGTGTCAGATTAAGGGAAAGGAGAAAGATAACAAAAACCAAATCTACTTTGATTTCTGTGAAACATCTGGTACTGTGCCACATGGAAATTAGTTAACTGGCAACACATGAGGATCTAATCCCTAGTAAAATTGCAAAGTAGAATTAAGCAAAATTTGGAAGTGTAGTGAATATCCTAAACAAATGCTAACTAAGCCTGTGTCCCTTATTAACATTCCCATGCTTACAAAATGAGGTGATCCACACAGATGGTGAAAAAAGCCAGAAGGCTGGAGTAAATCTGAGGAGGTGCATGGCATTTTGAGAATGCTAACAAAGTATCTGTGTGGTTGATCCAAAAATAAAGAGTAAGGAAGTATCTGTACATGCAATATCTTCCGCTATTATCTATGATTTCCTTGGAATAACAACACTAATCTGCTCAGGTCAGCTAGAGGCTTCTGATGGTGGGATAGGTTTTCTCACAAGAGAATCCCAACTGTTCAAGAACTTCACAGTTTTGTCTGAAAAGCAGCATTTGGCATGAGCTCCAAATACTTTGGCAGGTTGTAAAAGCGCATTTTTTCTAGGAAGCATCTTCATCTGAGTAGACTGATCAGCAGAACACATCAAGGTGTCCCACCTTCTTTCTTTGATGGAAACTATGTTTTAGGAATGCAGGATTGATTTCATTTTGAATCCTGAAGAGGGTTTCAGCTTGAAGTGGTGACTAAGGCAGATGTTCCATGGATTACAGCAGACTACTGTTCCGGGAGTGGAAGAAGATCCAAAGGAGAACCTATATGTAAGCTGGCAATAGGTATGCCTAGACTATCACAATAGGCTACATTTTATCTGTGAACAATTGAAGAGAATCAACAAGGAGCTGTACATGAGACACAACTCTGACATAGAAGCAGTAGCACCAAGAAATCCAGGCTGACTTGTGTACTGAAAATAATGCATTGAAACCTGCCATCATATCACATGCACATATCAGAAAGTGAAAGGGATGCAGGCTTAAGAGAGCTTGTTAGCAACACAGCTGACTGCATTGGCTATGCAGGATCACTTAAAGGTGCTGCTGAATACAGAGTATGTACTGCAATTATTTGCTTGAATTATGCCAGAATTTTCTTCTTCTGCTACTGAAAATGCTGATGGCACACAGAAAAGCAAAATTCCTGTTACATCTATATCTGTAGTGGTTTTAAAAAGGCTACTAAATAAATTTTAAAAGCACAAGTCTCCATCTGGTAACTAAGGATACTGATTGCTTCTGCAAAGCATTGGAGAAGCAGGTGTTAGGGCTCTGTTGATGCTCCAGCCATTGGTCACAGTGAATCTCACCAGAGCATGGATTCTTATTTCAGATTTACATTAATAGAGCAGAATATTCACATCTGACTAAGCAGCTGGCCCAGGCAAACACTGACACCCAGAGCTACTCCTGTCTCAGTAGCATTCCCCAAAGGCAGTGCTGTGAAGATGCCTGCTATGAAGAACCATATGCTTGACAAAGACTGAACTACCACCAAGCATTTTTCAAAGAAAGAGAATGCACAATTTTTTAATTACAAGCCTGTATGTTTAAACCAGACTGTCTGTATGTTCCTCCCTGTCTTAATACACGTGTGTATGTGAAACAGTCTTACCCAGGTGAAGGTGAGGTTTTCATATACGAAGTGGTGCTCAAAGGCAAAGACAATTCAATCTGAGCTAAGGATAATCTTTCCTTGATTTCTAACTCGTATGCATTGTGGCACTGCTAATGTCAGTCTACAAGACTCTTTCTGTTGAACTTATGACTACAGAGATAGACCTTTCTGTTCGCTTGCTCCCTCAGTTCAATAAATAAGTCTGAAAATCTCTTTTCTCTTGTTTCTGAAAGGGGAGCTGTGAAAATGGTTTTCTGGTAGTACTGGAAAAAAACAAACTACATGTAGCTCAAGATCAAACACAAAGAGAACTAATCAAATGCCAAGAGAAGATCAAAGAACTAGCTCTTGTGTTTAAAGGGAGAAATTAACTTCTATTAAAAATATTTGGAAGGCAATATACCAATACTACAAGAATCTCAAGAACTTTATCTTGGTACATTCAAAAAGAGCAAAGACAAGATGTTAAACTTAACTGGAAAAAAAAATCAAGGACTGCGATACAAAGTGGAAGAAGCCGTCTAACATTTCATTCCCTTATTTTCTTTTTGTTATTCTATGACTGTTGGTCAAACACAAGAGAACACATACTTATTATGCTTAATTTATTGCGAGTTAAAAGTGCTTCCTTTAAATATTGTCTGTTTTTCAAACATACTTTGCCATCATCATACATTTATCATCATAAAATAGACATGTCAATCTCTGTTCTATTCACCTTGCAAAACCTTCCAAACCCTTCACCGTACTGTCTTCTCCAGTCAAACTTGGTCCAAGGAGTATACCGTAACAAGCAATTGATCATCTTCATCTTCAGACATACGGTGACACGAACAACATATATCCACAAAAAGTAGTGACAGCCCATTTGGGCCTAATGCAACCCCCTCAGGACAGCAATGAGCCCTTATCAGCAGAAAGCTCCCTGCACTTCTCTTTTTGTCCTTTCAAGAAAGATAAACCAAACCCAGACTACTGAAAAATTTAGGAAGAAAATAATCTAACATAGTTTAGTCTAAATTTGGAAGCACCAGAAGGGAGGACAGAGAAAAGGCACTGAAGGTGTATCTTCTATGAATAAAAATGTTCAGTTCTAATGAAATGAAGAATATGTTATTGTTTATTCTGAAAACTGTAGCCTCTGTGGGGTGCTCCAAAAGACTGATGCGCAGGCATCCAGCATCACACAGAGTAAATGTAAACATCTCACTAAACCTGCACTTTCTGAATCTTACAAATATTCCCCATTTCTTTCTTCCTCTAATGGAGTTCTTTACACTTTCTGAAGAGCTGTTCTTGGGTTTATGTCTGCTAATGAGGTGCAGAGAGGGATGTGGTGTGCCAGATGCACAGGATTCTTGCCCAGCTCTGCCAAGCACAGATGGGAGATGCTCAGCATGTCCCAGGTCTTTAATACAACCATAAACCTGGGGTCAGGGTTAATGCAGTACTTCAAAAAATCACCTCTCCAATACAGCAAAGGGCTAAAACTGACTCATACAATGGCAAATACACCCTCCTGCAGTTCTGCCTTGGCATCCTTTACATGTTCCCTCATAAGGCATCACTCTTCTGATTTTACTACCTGTGATTTAGATTTTAAAAGAAAATAACCCTAAGAAGTGAGCCTGTGAAGAGGCAAGATGAGAACTACTTCAACATAACAAAAATGGCCTGGAGCTGAACATTTTCATTTCAGAGAAGATTTTGTGATGACAGAATTGAGTAAGGATTATCTAATGACACTGGCTCGCATGATATTATTTACAGCTCCAGGTGACAGCCTCATATACAACATGATTATATTCACAGGTGTATTACCTGCTCAAGGTTACCCTCATTTCATTTACAAATGTCTTTTTAATTAAAATATATTTATGACCTTATGAAATACTTTTCATTCTATCGGTACTAATCAATAAATACTTACTTCTCTCACTCCCTGTAAGGGAGCTTGTATTTCTGATTCTTATGAAAAAAGCCATACCCTGCTGTAGTTGGTACAAAGTTCTCTCTCCTCTAGACTGTGGGGTTGAAGCAGGGACTTCAGTGCTTTAGAATATCTTTAATTCTGCCATTTGTATTAATTGATTTGTTTAGTTAGTTTGCTTTTGCTAGAAAGTGGTATTTATCTTTTGGGGCTGTTGAGCTGAAACAGTCTTGAAAGACTTGTTTTGTCTTTTTCTCTGCAGGCATTTGCTTATACAGGGACTGCTTCTGCAAAGGCAAGGAAGAGCCAAATTGGGTAAGCTACCAAGATGTCTTCAAGCTGCCTAATTTATCTTCTTTTTCACTGCTATGCATAACATTTTTCTGACCTCCTACTACAGAAGCCTAATACATTGCAGCTGTGAAAACATGCCAAGTTAACCCTTCCCTGAGAGACCAGCTTACACTTGGCCTCTATCCATCTACAGGAGTTCACACGTCACAGGGCAGATTTCAGGAGATTGTGAAATGTTGGTCACTGGCAGAACTGCTGTTACAGATGCAGATATGCTTTCCTCATGGATCACAAAGGTGGAAATGTAGACAGGAGATTAAAACAGTACACAGACCTAGGGGATTCCAGCCTTGACCCTGTCATTGACTTATACTGTCAGACAGAGCCATTTACTTTAATGCCTTTCTCTGAGGTTTGAGAGCTTTTCGGTCCTCAGAGACCTGTAAATCAAAATTGTCTTTTTTTCTAGAACTACTCTTCCCATTCAGAGGTTCCTAAAACTTTCTGTATTTCAACAACAGAAGAAAAAAAACCTTTTGAGGTCCTGCTCCCATCTGGCCATATAAAAATATATTCTTTCTAAAGAACAAATGCTAGTTCACAAACCCCTGATTTTCCTAGAAAAATGGGAGAAGCACTTTTGAGATGAAGATATTTATTTTATTTCCCACATGCATGAAAACACCTAAACATTGCAGCTATAAAAAAAGAAAACAAAAAAAAGCAGCAGGAACACTTAAACATTAGCCTAACAGCACTACTGCTAATGATTTAAACCACAGTCATTGGCAGGAGATAAGCCCCGAATTTGTCCTAAAACACCAACTTTGAAAAGCCAAGAAAAAACCCTACATAAATTCTAATTAAATTAAATTACATTTAAACTGCATTAAAACAAATAAGCAATCAAATAAACCCCCCACCAACAAACAAAAAAAACCCATCAGACAACAAATTTTTTTTTTTTACAACCAGATTCCTATTCAATCTTCTAGAAAAACAGAGAAACTAATTCTGATCATTATAGCTGTACAATTCTATAAATGCACATGAACTTGATAATTTCAAAGGGAAACACAGAATAATGGTTTTATTTTGCTGCCCCTACTTCTGTTTTCATTAAGCAAGAAAGAACTGATCTCCTGCAAGCTAGCTTGATGTACCTCAATGTACAATCACCAAAACAATGTAATAATGCAAGATACACTTGACACTCATGAGACAGAAAGTTCATGAGATTAATAACAAGAGTGTCAAATTGTTAAAAAATTGCCTAAATAAAAGCTGTTGGATGGAAGGAAAAGTATCCACCGGCAATGAGAAGTGATACTCAAATACTAGTGCTACTTCCCATCACATGCTTTTCATCTTCTTCAAAGCACTGCAGAAATTCTAGGGAACTCTCCTAATGTAGACATCATCATCGTCATACCAGGCATGGATAAAGAGAGACAGGGTTTACATGCCTTTCTCACAGAGGAAAAGTAAAAAAAAAATGGCCAAAGTTAAAAGAGACGCTATTAAATCCTCAGTCCTAATTTTCAACTCTCTGAACCCAGAGACATTAATTCACTGTTAGGTAACTGCAAAAGATTTTCAATTCTGTAAAAAATGTAGGGGATCTGGACAGCATTTCAGGGGAGTGCAGGACAAGAAGACACCTTCGGGGGTACCAAAGCCAATTTCTGGCTGCAAGCCTTCTGCTGTTTAGCACAGATGCTGCTGTGTACCTTGCTCAAGCTAAAAATGGTTACTTGTAGGGAAATTTTAATCAGTCTCAGGGTCTGTTGATCCTAACAATAGTTTCAGTTTAAAAATAATAATAATAAAAAAGATTTCTCATACATCCTTTCAGAAGAAGCACTTTTTTTATTTGCTGGTACTGTTTCTAACAGGGTATTTCAATTTTGTCCTAGTCTACTCAAAGTACCAATAAACACAACACATATTCCACTTTTCAGAGTACTAAGAAAATAAGTCAGTACTTCAGCACTTGCAGGGGGAAGTAAGTGGAGAAAGGATGGTTTCTAGCTGGGTATCTAGCATGGTAATGTTTCTGTTCTCTGGGCCACAGGATAACCCAGACAGTCTTCACAAGGACTCAAAAGCCATCAGAAGAACGATGAGTTTGCTAATGGACCAATATGATGGACAGAAAGTACTACCAAGTGCTCTACAACACAATGGAAATCCCCGACCCTCAAGTGATATATCAGCAACAAAAGGACCAAGAACAGCGTATCCCAGCCAAACCCAGCTCAGTGTCTTACCTAAAGTTAGCGCAAAAGCTGAGTCAGAAAAAAAATATTTTACAGGGATGATACTCAGCATTTAGTGCATAAGTAGGCTGTAGATTTTAAATAAATACAAAATAGACATTGCACATTCATCAGTTTTATCTCAGTAAAATGCAACATCCTTTGAACGGGGAAAACTAGCTCCTCCCTTAAGTTGCTGTTCTGTCAAGTTACAACCAGGACATAACTTTTATATCTGTGACAAAAAGAACGAGGCTGCACACCGTTCTGCACAGCATTTCTACACAAATGTTTCCAGCTGAACTGTGAAATACTGAATGCATCTAATAAATTCATTGCAAAAAATAATCATGGTAGTGATTCAGGGCAATTGCCCTTATTAACGAATGAGAGAAATACTGCCAAGTAGCTGTCATTTAAAAATCAGAATCGATATCTTAAAGAGGTCTTTGATTGAATATATTAAGGGAAAATATGTGCCTCAATCTATCAAAAATCTTTCCTCAGCCAGTGGAAGTACAGCTACCGACAGAAAAAAGATGAGTTACTTGTATTTTACTTAGTTGTTAGTTGTATGTATGGTACTTATTTCCTTGCAACATGTTCTGGGTGGATTTTTCATTTGATATACCGAATTCCAGTGCCAATTACTTTCACTGATCCAAGAACGTAGCTGGTGTGTGACACCCTGCAATATATTCTGCCAACAGCAAGAAGTACAGACTGTGAATTGCCTGCACCTTTCCCTTTTCACCTCAGAGCTAATTTCTTTTCAGACTTTTGTAATCTTTCCCCTCCTACTTCCTTACAGGTAAAGGACAACACCACTCCCTCAAACTCTGAAACCATTCTTTCTCTGCTCAACTGATAGCATCAACTCCAGGTATAAAATCCTCCTTAATTTTACAGTTTGGTCACTTTAGGACAAATCTGTATGATTTCAAAATTCACATTCGAAATTGTTCCTGCGAATTCCAAAGTACATGACAAAGTTCACAGGTTTTCAGCTGTGTTGTTTGCACAAGGAGAACTATGAGTCGGAAAAGTCTGAGATTTTTTAGGTTCGTGTCAATACTTGCTGTTCATAAGTTTTCTTCTAATGGCAAATACAAATTCACATAGGAGCTGGTGTTCTTGATATAACTTGATAAAAATGAAACTGATATGTAATTTCATTAAAACTCAGTGTGGAAAAGCTATGAAACTGTTCTGCAACAGAGGATATTATATGTGGTGTTATTTATTTATTAGGGGAGAAATCACTATAGAGGCTATTGAAATTATTTTTCTCTCTCATTTCATAAAAATACGTCCCTCTTCTGTGGTTTTTCATTTCAGCATAAAGAAAGGTGATCATACAGTAAAGCCCTGTAGGCAACACTGCACATGAAGTTCAGAGCACACCACACTTCAGTTTGAGATTACACTTTTTAACCACTGCTTCAATTTATACTGGAGGCTCTTTCACTCTTAAGTCAATGGAAGAAATGGATGTTCAAAGGTGTCTCATAAAAATTGTCTATATATGAATTTATATGCACAAATCAAATTACTGTACTAGGTTTTCCCAGAAGCAGATACTAATTTAAATTAAGGATAATGTTCTACAGCCTTCCTTTCACACCCACAAATGTCTGAGATGTAGAGCTAATATGGGTATGTTTGAAACATACAAAATTATGTATTTGCTGGCAAACTTCTCAAGGCTTTCAGTCTTTCAGCTGGGGGTCAAGTAATTCTGTTTGCTTTGGTTTTCAGTACTTTATTGTGACTATGCACCTGTGCAGTATTCTAAGTGGTATTTAGTGTATGTGCCCAAGTGTGTAAGTATTTAGTTCTTCCCTTACTTAAACCATACTAAAGACAAATGTCAACTGGCTGACAAATATAAAAAATAAAGTTAGATACACAATGAGATCCAAAGCAATTTAACTTTTGTGGAGAGCATAAGACACCCTGATGCTGCAATCACTTTAAGAATTACAGATACATAACCGTCAAACCGGCAACCACACATTTTACTTGATGAGTGTAGATTTTAAGTAGACATAAAGTTAAGTATGTGAATTAGCTACTCGTGTCCACTGCAATTTCTGAATATGAAAACTAAGAAAAATTCCAGCAAAACAATAATTAAGAGACATTTTGAGTATGCTTCTCATTGGCTTTGCAATATATTCACTTCTCAAGCTTATGTATAACTGATTACATCTTTTTTTTTTAACTTTTATGAGTAAATACCAAAACTAATTAGCTGCACACTATTAAGTTAATGCACATTTATCTACAACAATTCAATTCTGACTGTGAAATAATCTTTCTAGCCCATAATTACACTCCAGCTTAATTAGCATAATTTCCGCAGCACATTCTTTAATAAAGACGCTGACATAAGGGTTGTTCTTAAACACCGAGGATATTCCAGACAAGTAGAAAAAGGGAGACAGGCAGAGCTGCATTAAACACCTATTATGTTCCCAAGATAGTACACATAAAACAAGAGTATGAATTCAATACTATCTGAACCATCACACGCATCTCAACATGCTTTCATAGAAGATAAGCACAATACTTAAAGGACTTGAGATGTTCCTCAGCCACTTCACTAGAAGTGGTTCCACATCCTTAACAGCTCCTTTATCCCCGTCACTGCATCTCATCCTCCCTACCAAGGGCAGCCTGCAGATTACTCATTATCCTATTCAGTGAAGTTGTTTCCTTCTAAAAGAAAACACATATAGTCTTGCACCTCTTACATTAATTTAAGAAAAAGCAGTCAATTCCCACTGAAGAGAGTCAATGTTGGTGAAAAGGCAGATCAGTCTCCAGGCTCATTTAGTCTTTGGTTTGCTAGTGAGGATTTAGCAATGAGAATCCCAACTAGTACCAACTGGGCCTATTATGGACACCTTATTCCCTGGTATTACAACACCAAACTAGTTTTCTATGGGCCAACAAGGACAATGTGCACGTAGACATACGTGGATAACGGCATCGAGTACTGCTGTGCTTGATGCTAACAGCGAGTTTGGAGGAAAGGCTCTGCCTCCCTCAGCACCCCTCTCATTCACCTTGTTCTTCTCCTGCCGAAGCCCACAATGTGCTGGGTGTCAGCATGTACCAGATGTACATATCTGTGCCATGAAAGGTCACTGCAACCACAACACATAATGCCATGAGTCTCTCCTGACAGTAAAAAAATGAAATGCAAATAAAATAAAAAAAACCCCACAACTTTTTTTGTGTCCTCATCTAACCATTTCTAAATAATGGTAGTTTAAAATGAACTGTAATCTGAAGTGCTCTTGAGTTCTGTGAGAGATTTTGACTAAATATATGCTGGTGGTGAGGATGTCCTTGTACTCTTCCACAGCTATGAATGGTGAATTTCACCTGTGAAGGACTACCATTTATTGTGTGAGACAATGAAAGACATTGAGTAAGATTTTCAAAATCACCAAGGTGATTTAAAGCTGAAGCCCTATTTTCCTGTAACCTCATAAAGGATTTTAATTTAATCGGGTTTCCAAAATGCCTAAGTCTCTCCTGAAAATGTAGACTTCAGCTTTTAAATCACATAGGCACTTTTAATAACTTTACTTGCTCTAATTAACTTTTTATTTTGAGGTTAGTACTATTAGGCAAGAGCAGGACCAAAACGATCTCTGCATACTAATCACTCATGGACTTCTGCAGCTGAGATGTAACATGTGAAATGTCCTAAGAATTCCACAAAAATTCAGAGCAACAGACACTAATAAGTCAGTTCTTGGTGAAAAACAAATTTGTAATACCTATTTTAACTTACTGCTTTCTGAGGAATATGTAAAAGTAGGCAAGCTCTGCCTGATTAGAATTTAAGATAAGGAAATGCATCATAAATTAGGTTCTAAAAGAATTTTTATTCAGATATATAAATGATGCATCAAGTACTGTCTTCAGACTATATAAACACAGCCAGCTCAAGAGGTTTCAAAAGCACAAAACTGAAGACGCCCTGAGAAGCTGCTCTGCTGCCCATTCTGCCTTCCCCACTGGAATGATGCAGTCCAATTTTGCAGGAGTCCCTGCTGTGGCAGAAGCTGGGAGAGAGGGAGTGAGGCCATGGCCCTGGGTTGCTTAGGAAGATGCTCCTGGGCCAGGCATCTTGTTACCTCTTGTAAACCAGCCAGGTCTGCTTACAGCCACAGCTATGCAGCTCCCATCAGTTTGCAATGCAAGACCACAAGAAGGGAGACTTTTGTTTAAAGCCACCCTTTTGAACTGGAGTTACAAACATCAGAAATGAAAAGCTAGCTTGCCAGAAGTGAAGTAATAACCTTTTATAGAAGGTTAACTTTTCATGTTATAGTTAAGACCAGAATACACAAACAATAAAAATAATCCCATTTTCCAAAAGACTGAATTATCTTTGCTCATAAAATTTCACTTTAGCCATCTGTTTAAAATCAGGTTATCTGTAAAGACAGTACGATAACTGAGATTATCAAAAGGTGCTAATGACTTTGGCTGCCAAACCACAAGGGTCTGGCTGCGAGTCTTTGTTCATCAAACTGCGCACCCAAAATTGGTGCACCTAAAATTACTAGCCCATTTTGAAAATCGTGATCTGTTAGGTTTGTCTTGTTCTTTTCCCTTGATAGTTATTTACCTCTGCCAAATTTTTCTTCTAGAACATTAGAGCACTGAGAAAAGAAGAAAGCAATTCAGCTTCAGCCTGCAGTCCTGCAGCTTTGAGTCAGGAGATAAAGAGTTATGGCTTGAAGACATGAGATAAAAGCAAAGCAATATACTGAGAGCCACAAACTCCATGAATTAAACTATGAAAAAAAACCCCTACAGGTCAGGCAAAGATCATGCAGAGTAAGCACAGCAAGAGACGAGGAAATGGGAGGCATAAATATAATGTTATTTTTTCCATGTCATTTCATTTCTCTACATCTGTTTTGCTACCTATTAAAAAACGCCCTTCTGGAAGGCTCTTCTGAAGGATTTTTGAGAGCTTGCTGTAAAAATCACTAACTCCAGGGCAAAATGTTATTTTCAGTGCTGCCACAGAGGTGCAGAGTAGTCACCAAGGCCTGGATGTTTTTAAAAGGGTGAAGATCCAAGACAAAACACATCAGGAGGCAGAATATTGACTACCATTTGTTAAGCAAGCATTGTGTAAAAAGAGAATGAGAGAAGTTTAGGAACTGGCAATTTGTTTCACATGCCTAAAGAGGTTCTGTTTTTTCATTTAGTTGTCAGGTGCTTTGCCCTAAAAGTTGCACTTCCTTGGAATAGATTCCTCATATTCCAGTTTTGAGAACTGACGCTGACTGCAGAATATATGCACAATACATATCTAAAGAGTGGCTTAAGAAAAAATTCCTCACCTTATTAAAAACAGTCCCAGTGTATGCAGTTGCAAGAATGGTCAATCACAAATACTCACTGAGGAGAGCCCTTAATAAAATGACACTTTTCCAGCATTTCATCTAATCTATTACCACGTTGTCTATAAAATACATGAATGCTTCTCACAGCTGAACACTGGGGGAAGTTTCATGACTGTTTAGCAAGTCAGACTTGCTCTTGATTTTTACTGCGATAATGGAATGACTCATCGATACCAAGATGTCAAAAGAAGGACTCATCTGTCTGAAAAGTTGGGGCTTACTTTACATACTCTCAACAGCAATTTAATGAGAAATCTTGTCTTGAACAGGCCTCGGATGTGCAAACAATACAGCTGAATACTTATCTGATACCAGACAAATACTGATCACCAGACTCACCAATACCTATCAGCCTTTATTTCCATCTGTTCAGCTGTTAAATATCTAAACACTTCTCATACCATCTTCCCTAAAAACATACTATAACAAGATAAGAAGCTTACATTTCTGGAGAATGCTGTTAGCCTTGGAACTGATTTCCTTCTGGGTCAACAAGGGATAACATTCTGAACAGTCAAAATTCTAGTCATCAACATGATTGCTCAGCACTAGATTTACTTTTCAGACATTTTAATTTTTATACTATAACCACATACTTACATGGCATGTTTTATTCGATTCCATGTGTTAGCAAAATTAAACTACCAATTAATTTCTTTTAAAATTGAAATTCATTGCTGTACCTTTTTTTAATTGTAATTCCTGGGTTAGAGTTTGACACTGCATTTTGTCCAATGTTCTTTTTTCCTCATAAATGGTATCTACAACCATACAAGGCACAGCATCAGCCTTTCAGGGGGCTGCTTCATGAGGAAAGCAAAATGTAAGTGAGAGAGAACCAGGAACATGACATAATTTTCCATTATACTGGAGAAGACTTTTGAGAGTTGAAGATCAAACAAACTGTGTGATTGTTTCATGAGTAATTAACTGGTACTGGAAGGAGGACACAAGTTTGGTAGAAGTGCCATGGGGTATCAATCAAGAGGTAAAAGGTAACTGAACTAATCAAGCCATTTTCAATCTTTTATTTGCAGTTCTGCTAAGTAATTGTTAAGAACACATTTATTAGCACATTAAACCTTATATGTCTTTCTAAGACTATCTTCAGTGGATTGTAAAAGTCATGAGCCACGTGTTTCTCTAACTTCAAGAGTTTAAAAACATACTGTGGACCTACCTTCTTCCTGACTTCTACACATTTCAGAGTAAGAATTTTTAAGGAAAAACTGCTCAAAAAGGCCTGTTGTGAGGTGAAGTTACGAGCCTGGCACATTTAAAACATATCCACTGCCTGTTTTTTTGTGGATAGCCAAATGCCCATGATCTCCAGGTAGGACTGCACTACTGCAGTTTCCTACACATCAAAGTGTTAAATCAAAGAACTATATCACAGTTCATTGTGATGATCCAGCATGATCTAAACAGTCCAAAGCCCCATTTGAACTCAGGAGAAGGCAATAATCAGATAAATTACCCTTCATGAGTATCTCATGTGAATCACAGAGAAGAGGAGCACTCAACCAGGAGCCTGTTCAAGCTGTTTAACATTCATCTGGAAGGAAATGTGCATCTCTCCACCCAGACTTCGACTCGATCGGGGTGTCCAGCTCTTAGAGATGCACTGACTGATGCAGCTACTGAAATGACCAGAGCTGTTTCAGCAAACCCCATTTTGTGGAGAAAACAGCTCATGAATTTTTAAAAGGCAGTGAAATTGCTCTTCAAAAAAGGCATGGCACCCACCACTATGTAACATCAATGCTGCAGAATGCCTCATCTTTCCCTCTGTTCCAAAACCTTTAGAGGTTTTCCAAAGTAATTTAAAAATCTTTAGGCATTCCCAGTAATTAAAATCCATGAGAATTCAAACAATTTCTAGAGCTGTAAAGGAGGTGGAGTACTAAGCAATAATTATCAATATTTTCAGGTGATCCGTTTTGAACCACACTGCATAACGGTGTTCCAAGGCTTACTACTGCTGAAACTCAGGTTGGGCCTTAGGAATAAGACCATTCAGCACTCAGCAGTAATACAGCTTAAAAAAACTTCTGGTTCTCTTCGAGATTCATTTGGCAGCATTGGAAACCAAGGACTGGTAAAAGGACAATACAGAAAAACTAAATAATGGCTTGCTTTCTCTAAAGGCTTTGTTTAAGGTATATTAGGAGTAAGCTGGCCTTTAAGTATCTACTGACATCTCAATTTCCACTTCAAAGGTTGGCATAGACATGGTAAGCAGACCAAAAAAAAGAAAAAAACAACCAAAAAACCCACAAACAAGCAAATCCCACAGCCATTCTCTCTTCCTCAAAAGAAAACAAACCCCTTATGTAACTGTCTACTCTAAGAACATTTCCTACCATTGGTAGATGAAAGGACATGGAAAAGAACAAACCATCTATGCAGAGCAAGGAGTTACCAGATTTTAACTGAATAAGACCCAGTGAGAGAAGCAGCAATTAGCTGTGGAACACTGCAGTCCTGGGACAGCTTTCTGAACCGCACAGGCAGAGGATGCTAAAGCTGTACCAGCAGCATCTAAGACACAAGAATGCAGTGCCATAAAATACCCTCAAGGAGCACTGAAATGTGCAGCCAGCCTTCAAAGTGTGTGCTGCACAAAGGTTTTTTCAGTTAATCACTAGGATTTCTGCATTTCCCTACGACCTTCTACACTAGGTTTTAAGTCTTTCAACAGAATATCCACTTTGCATATATAACAGTTGCTACTATGTCAGTAAAGGATGTGAAAGTAGCAGGGATGAGATTTCTTCTCCTTTAAATAGCAATTGATCTTAGGTACGGATACAGAAAAACCTTACAATTTATAGACACTTTTTTCTTTCTAAAATCTTTCCATGCGCATTGAAACTGACAATTAAGAGTGCTAAATTTTGTGGAAATATCAGTACACTAGAAGATAATTAGGTCCAACTGTCTAGTCAGACACAGAAATAGGGGAAAAATATAGCATCACCAGTTTTACCATCAATTAGCTTTAAAAAGGCACAAATATTTACATTGGAGATTAAGCAGAAGAAGTACAAACCCAAAAGATGTCTTTCTGCACCATTCAACTGGACCATGAAGGTTTTCTAACATATATTTAACATGCCTTTTCTATTTTATCGGAAAAAAAGTGTAAAAATATTTCTTTTAGTTTATATACTGATGTTCAAATAATTCACATATTTTTAAGCTAGTTCAAGGACAGAGAATTCACTGAACTGGATGAAAAACTAGCAGCTCATACATACAACAGTCTTCACTTTTACAAACACAGCAGTCTTAAAAAAAAAATCTTTGCAATAGGAAGGAGGTCAAGCTGATTCCAGAGAAGAGCTGTGTTCATACAAAGGATTCTAACATGGGCTGTTGACACTCGGGAACAAGTGAGCTGTGTCCTGCTTCACAAAACAAGTGAGCTAAGGACAGACAGTTTTTGGAAGGATACCACAGCTTTGCATTTGCAATATTTGTTAGAGTATTCTGAATTTGAAATTATATTAACTGTCTACTGTTGATACAGCACATACTTATATGAGGGTTTTTTTTGTTTTTTTTTGTCATGGATAAAACAAGAGGGACAATATATGCAATTAAAATCTCTACATCTTTTCTTTTAGACTGTATATACATTGCTGTGACCATGAATCCAAATAGGGTTTAAGAAACTTGCCCAGGGAGCTATTTGTTTCTTAAGCATTTCCTAGCCCTGGTTACATATGAAGCAAAAATGCAAATATTTTTAGTTCTTAGTAATAAAATGAAAAGTCTGCCCATGAAACTTTTGCTTTCCTTCCCACTGTAATAGAAAGAATATACAAAATTGATACAACTAATACTTCAGTTCTTTAGGAAAAAAACCTTCTAAGACTTTTAAAAACGTTGCAATGAAATACAATACAGAATATATCAATGTTTTTATTTAAATCTGTGAGATACAGATAGCATCAGTGAGTCACAGTATGGCAATCACTGAACTTGGTAGATTTTAAGCTTCTGAAAGGTTACGAGCTTTTTTTCCTTCAGTTTAATTGTTTGGCCATACAGCTCTTTGACTACTCAGTGCCATAGATAATTTGGGATAAGTGTATTATATTACACTGAGACCCGCAGCAGGGTAGCTCCTGGCATTCTGGCTTCATTGGGAGATGGGTATTTTAAGTGCCAGAGCGACTCAACTCTGAGCACACGCCATTCGTGCACAGTGACATTCTGTCAGCAAACTGCACCACTGAGCAATCCCAACTTTATTAGATTCTTAAATTCTAATTTGTTTCAGGTCGACATGACATAGTATGTTTCAGCTCCTGCTGTTAGTGATATTGTTGCAAAGAAGAAAAAAAAAAACCCATCTGTATCTTCCCACACAGTCAATGACTGTGAGAAACTGTGTGCTAATGGATTTTTTTTTTGCTGCTCTGGAGTGTGAAGACATTAAAATTTATCTCTACCACAAACAGCATGAATGAGTATTTATGTTTTCTAGTAGTTTTTTGGTGAGTTTTTGTTTGTTTGTTTGTGTGTGTGTGAGTGGGTATTTTTGGTTGGTTGGGGTTTTTTGGAAGGGTGAGGTTGGGATGTGTAGTGTTTCATTGTATATATGTACATTTTATCTAGGCAATTATGTTTTTCCAAAATCCTCACTCTTCTACAGCTTTAATTTTTGAACACTGCTTTGGATTATGTAGCTGTGTCATTTTATTGGTTAATAAATCATATGTTTTAAATTAGACTGGAATCTTTTGAGACAGTATGGAAAATGGTAGTTGGTCATGGAATACCACAGACATGATCTGAAAGGCTATTTGGGACACAGTTGTTAACATCGTTTATAACTCACAAACAAAAAGATGACAGATACAGGGGCTAACCCTTCCACAGAAGAAAGAACAGCATGTGGTAATCTGGATAATTAAACGCAATAAAAAAGGTCTAACTTTATGAGTCGGAGGAAAGGTCCTCTTGTAGGAGAATGTCTCACTGGTGGGATAGACTTAAAGAAGACTGCTAAGTATTACAAATGGACTAAATCCTTTTACTACACTAGAAACTAAGGCTCATAGTAGTTTTGACAACAACTGTAGCAGAATAGGCACTCTGATTCTCTTGATGCACGACAGAAATCCAGCCTTTTTCTTTTCTATCTAAGAAATACTATAGAAGAAAAATTAATTAACTGCTTGTGCTACTCACAAATGGTAATATCAAACCACATTATATTTTGAATGATGAAATGGCTGTCATCAATGTTTTTGGTCTGAAGAACTCTGTTATTTCCTCAACACAGGATCGCTAACTGATTATTCTTTGGAAGTTTTCAGTAGGAAGGTCTAATGAAGAGAAATAGACCTGGAACAGGCAGATGTTACTGGTAAATTTGGGAAGCAACTCAGAATTTGCTAAGCTAAATCAAAGTTGCCAGAAATGCCACTCTGAATTATGTTACAAAGTAGGAAAAGCCATTCTGGATTGGGTCACCAGGTCATCTCAGGCACTCCTTCCCAGCCTCTTGCTACTGACCACTAAACACTCATTTTAATGGAATGACCCTGTTAACACCACAAGACCCTTCTTCGTGCCTGGTATTGGCTTAAAATGCATCACTGTATAAGTGAAGCCAAAATTTTCTTCATATATATCACTTCATATTTACCCAAAATCAATTTTATCTGATTTTGGTGTGGTATCACAATGTCTTTCTTTAAAAAAGCTCTCCATGTTTATTCTCTCACACCACATTGTATTAATATGTGATCTAATCAGTTCTGCTCCTGATTGCCATTTCTATTAGACTGATGCAAATGCAATACAGATCTGAGCTGCTGGACCCACTTTGAACCCCATTTGGAAAACAGGCAACCTATGAGACATTTTGTGGGGACTAAAAGGAACACTATAGCCCTCAGTTTGGCTATTTTGTTTCTGAGTGCTCTTGCTACTCTTGGATGAACATTATCTATCTGGTCCCAGCAATTTGTTATTCCTAATTTAGCATTTTCCCCCCAAATTTTGACACTGATACAATATTTTGAGATACTTCCTATGATAAGTTCATTTCCTCTATCCTCAAAAAAAGCTTCTCAGAATAAAAGAAGTGAAAGCTTTTCACTTCATTGAGCAAGTGCTGGCAGGGGAATTCAGAAAGAAATAAATGTTCCTCTAGTGTAACAAACACTGTGATTCACAGGCTGAACCATTGGCAAAGTCTGCACAATCTGATACTGAGGCCATTTTCACTGAACTGCTCTATGATGTTCTTCTTCATCTCGTGTAAGATCTTGTAGTTTCTAAGCTTTGCCTACCTTTACTTCAGAATGTCTGGCTCCAGAAACTAGTATAATTTTAAATGACAAGTGGTATTTTTCCAGTTAAAGAGCTGGAAAGGGATTGAAAATGGTCATATATGTCTATGCCATCAAGACTTGCGAGAATCAAATCCAAAGCAGCGTGGGCTTAGGGAGCAACTAGCCCAAGAGTTAGTACTTACCTGTGTCTCAAAGCTACGTGACCAAATGTCTGATCACCTCTTAGGCAGCAAAGGAAATCTGGAAATTTTCTTTGTAAAGCACAGCGTATGAGAGAATGGCAAACCTGGAAGTCTTACAGACCAAGATGAGCCTGTCAGTGTTTGTCATGAGAAGAGGAGTAAACCCAGAGACTGAGACAAGTGCTGTGGGTAGGCTTGGAAACCTTTATACTGCATTGGGGCTGGTATGATGGAAAATCCCGTACCACACTCACTGAATCCAGCAGACTTAGTGCATTATGTCGTGGACAATCCCTGGCTTGAGAACATTGATTTTACTTATGACCCAGTGCATACCAAAGAGAAAAAGATGTGGTGTCTCAAAAATAAAATTTATCGACATTTTTAAATGAAAAAATTGAAAAAAAAATTTCAACATTAATGACCAGTGGAACTTAAAATTCTAAATACTATGAATCAGAACTTCTTACTAAGCCAATCTTGTGCTTCTTCACATAAAATTTGTAATGATTACAGGGGAGAGGAAAAAATGTGTAAGCTGGATTGAAGCACTCTCACATTTCCATGTTCTTCTGTCTCCACAAGGAATTGTGTAGACACAGATTAAATTCAGCATATAAGTCTTGGCAAACTTCGCTGTCTTAATAAGAAGCAGATTTTTCCTGACGGCAGGTATAATTCAGATTAACCACAAGACGAAAGAAAGAACTAGCTAAAAGAATACGAGCACAAGACTAAACATTATGGTAGTTTCTGGAACAATGTATTAAAAGAAAAATAAAAAGTATCTGATTTTTAGAGGAGCTACACTCCCGCTGTGCAAGCATGTGACAGCTCGGGAATGCAATACCCTTCAAATGTATTGGTCATCTCTGCTCTGTAGTAGCTGACTTCTAATATACTGAACTTTGGCTTTGTTCTTCCTGCTTTGGCCTTTTCATTGAAAAGATGTCATAAACTGGATTGCGACAAGAGAAATTATAAAAATAATTCCAATTACATATTTTAATATTAATTTTAAGTTAATGAGAAACTTCATAAATTTCTTTTTAACAGCAACAAATGTTATGTGATCTGCTTCATTATTTTCAGATTTTGCAATTTACTTCTTCAATGAAGAGTAAAAATTTGATTTAGATAAAGATAATTATTTACATTCTTTCAGCAAACGTTTCTCAGATGAACTAGAAGACAATTACACTCTGGATACCCAAAGGAATAGCAAAATTCTTGAAAACAGCAACCCATATACAAAATCTTAATTAGCTTTTGCTTTCCTGTCTTAAATTTAATGCACAGAGGGTACCTGCCCATCTTCTGACTAATTCTGAAGAATACTTTCTTGCATGTTAACCTGTTTAGCTTTCAAGCATTAAAGTTCTTTTGCACTTGATCATAGAAGAGTCTCACAAACTATTGTATCTCAAATATAATACCTCTAAAATATCTGATTTGGCATCCACTATCATTCTCCATCATTATTGTTTCACATTCTTTTTCAAACACATTATCAATTTATATGTAAATAGAAGTATTTTACTTAATGACTCTTCTTTTATATTTCTCTTTTCTTCTAAGGTAATGTAAGGAAGGCTTCCAAAAAAAGAATTGTTCATAGCTTTCATTACTATGCTTCCTCACTCCCTCTTTTGATTTTTTAATATGGACATCTCATTTAGAATGATTATACATAGGTATTATTTTAAAAAAATGTATGTATTTCCACAACCTAAGCCACAAGCTTTAATAATAATGACTAATCTAAAGTCTTTCAACAAGCTCTCAGAATAGATGACGACATCAGAACTGAAAACATGTGAATAAATTTGAGACACGTTTCATGTGACACAATATAAAATGCAAACCTAAACCCTAATAGATTTAATATAAATAAATAAACTCCACAACATACTACTAAAATATTAAAATTGCAATAAGAAACACCAAAATTACAGATGTGCATTCAATTTTCTGTAGTACAAACAAAAATCAAGACAATCATAATGAAACAATGGTCATAGAAGATTTATGATGGCTAGAAATTTATAACTGAAGTCTGAAGCAGTCCTTTAGGAAAACATGCATGCTATGAAAGAATAATTATAGCAAGAGAAAATATGGATAAGTAAATGAATCAATACTTGTAATGTAAGGTTTGTGTACCGGAAAAGCTCATGTCATTTACATATCCATATGTCAAAGTCTGCTCGGTTAGAACACTGCTGAAATCATTCAGTATTCAGCAGCTACATATCTTCTCTTATGCAAAACTCATTCTGACACAAAACACCTCTGAAAACACAAGCCATCTTTTCTGTGCAGAAAAACCCAGAATAATGTACTATTACAGGCAGCCAAACAGAGCTATGAAGCCACAGTACTGGAAAAAATATATGGTAGTGGAAGATCAGGAACAGTTTCCATGAAATACCTGAAGGACTACAACAGCTACTCACATCTTTGGATGCTTCACGTCAATTGCAAAATGAACTCCCAGAACTGCCTTTAAAATGGGAATTTCTTGGAGTAATGGAGAAATGGTATGCATTCACTTTGCTTATTTGAGTTGAGGATGACGAACTTTTGCTCCAGTGGTCCTAAGTAGTTAAAGCTATTGAGTCCAGTGAGGCTGAGCTCACCATTTCTAGGATCAATGCACTGTTCACACAAAGAGCTAATACAGGATGGATGCACGTTGGCATTGGTCCAGTCCCCAACATGATGCTCTTGAAAATCAAGGGAAATCGCTAGGGAACAGACCTGGAAATGCCCCAAAGAAGGCAGACACATTCACACCTTGCCAACTCCAAAAAAGCCCTCAAAAAACAGGATCACTGTATATCAACGTGCACATCACAGATAAGGGTAGCAAGGCAACCTTAAGTTGTGGCCTGGCTCCCTTTTAAGTGTGACTGACTCCTGATCAGAGGATGTAGCTGGTTCTGGTCTGATTTCTTTCAGCTAGGGAAGTCGTGTTCTATTTGCATTTTACTATTTTCTGTACCTTATAATTGGTGTTTAAAGACAAATCCCTAATACAATTCCCCTAGTAAATTGCTTGTTTAAATTGAAATCAAACCCAATAGAAATTCTGATTTGACCATGGCATAATGATCTTCCTATTTTACAAAGACAGAATCTAGATTTTTCTTCAGTAATTTAAAATATGTTACGTGAATATATTAATTTGTGCAAAGATATTTATATGTTTTTGCCTTGTCCCTCTTGCATCAACAAGAAATCAGCCAAATGATCAGCCTGAAGAGAAGATTTTCAGGAACTTCAGAAAACAAGATCAAGTGCAGACTAATGCCTATGACCTTGTGCAGCAGGTCAACTTGACATTAGACCATTGATAGGAAAATGACTTCCGTGCTGAGGCCTTTCTATCCAAAGATGGCCATGTATCCTTCTTTTCTGGAACCAGGGACCTATGATGAAGGGAAGAGGTGGGTTGTTACAGTGGGATTGGCACCAAGGAACTAGGGGTTTTCAAGAGCAGATAGCACCACACAGACACTTACTTGCTGGATGCAAAGGTCATACGAAGGAAAAGGCAAGAGAATGGTTTTAGAGAGAAGATCTAGGTCCCTAGCTAGGGAAGCTGAAGTCAAGGTCTTCTGTGTAGTAATGTATACCATACAGCACTGGAAATAGAAATGTAAGGATGTTTACCTACAAAGTGAGGTTTCATATTCATTATGGAGTGGAGACTCTTCTGTATGAAATACCTGATGTTGGAAACAAGAAGCCTGTACTGAAGGGATTGAGCTCCTTTGAATCTGAAGGGAATCAACCTGTTAGCACTTCAAATCCAGAAGATCACGAATGATCTTTCTGACAAGTGAAGGCTGAGGGACAGGAGAGTAGGAGATGGTGACAACAGAACAGCATGCAGTGTAGGGCAAATCTTCCACTAATGAAGATAAACGAATAGTAAAACTCCAGCTTAAGCAGTCCATAACAGAAAGTGCAACTGCTGACTTTGATGATATGCAAGCTCTTGTTTGAACTCTTGCAACTGAAGATCTATTCTGTAAGTGACTAGAACATACTTTGGTTCAGCATCCTTATGTAAAACACAGAGGCCACAAGATTCTCCATAGTCTCACTCAACTTCAGAGAAGGAAGCTAAAGAGAAAGAATAGACTCTTAATAAAAAGAGTAGTGAAGATACTTAATACAGTATCAACGTTCCTTTACAACACCATAAGGAAAGCACTATGGCAGAATGAATTGCCTATCAAAAGGAGCCTAAGGAAAGATAAAAAAGGAGATAAAAAGATGAGAAAAGCTAATTTTCAGAAAGTTCTTCTGAGGTCTTTGAAATCTGTTAATCTAAAAAGCATACAAGCTAGTGAAATGGGAGAATGAAGGTGAACTCAAGAGTGGGCTTCAATTTTCAACTCAAGAGAGACATTGTGAATGATGTGGCTCTACCAAAATGTGTATCTAATAGCAGGTAAAAGAATAAAATTTGAGCCAAGTGCAATGAAGTGAAGGGGAATTCAGAAGGCATTTAGGGCATTGATTGCATTGCACCCATGAGATGACTCAGTAATGGAAGAATCATTTGCAGAATAACAGCAATGCTGTATTTAAACTGTTTTGCAATGTGCAAAGTCAAAAAGAATCTATGAATGGAGAACCTGAAGAATTTTTGTGCCATTTTCATTTCATTTCAAGAGCTGAAAATAAAAATCAATTCACTGAGATGGATAAAACATCTGGTTCAAGACTGAAGTCACATCCGAACTGGGACTCAGCAGTTACCCAACACAGCTCCCAAATACTCAGAAGGAGAACATCATTATTTCTGTGTAAGGCTAACTAGAGCTAGCTAATAAATAATAAATAAAATAAAAAAGAAAATGAGACTCTGTAAATGGGGAAGAAGAGTCAGGGCTTTGGATAGTCTCTCCTTTGCTGGCACTCCATTACCATCACTCTGGGCTCAGACGCTGACTCAAAAGGCAAAGCTACCCTCACCTGTTGCATTCCTGGCACCATTATTAGAAAGGCTTTATCTGAATGCACATCTGGCACATACTTGCAAAAGTGATAAAATCTGAAGAGATGGGAGCACAAGCTGGGAGGAGGAAAAAGCAATACCACGAGTTAAAGTGAGAAATGCATTAAGAACTCTGCTGAACTAATCACCATTTTACAGTCTTTGTTGCCTAAGGAAATACAGAGAACAATACTTCAGACAGTGACTAATGAACACTTGCTATTTGCTACCAAAGCAGCAATTGTCAAATCTTTATAAAGTAATTATTGGCAAAAGAAAAAGATTATGAAACCTTCAGGAAAAAAGTACCACTATGAAAAAACAAGAGGAAAAGGACAAATATGGGAAAGTAAAAGAATAGCGAGAAACTCTAAAGTAACAAGCCAGCTAGGGAATTTAGCCCCTGGGTGCTTTCCTTTTAGAGATTTTGTACAACTTGCATCAAGTCTTATGGCCAGAAACCAATATCTAAATTCATCTAAATTTATTAAAAAAATAGCTTGAGACACTTAAAAACTTTAACTGAGTTTATTAGAACTAGTGACTTCATGTGGTAAAATGAGATCACTGGCATATATAATTTAGTGAATATAATTTAGAAAAAGGCAGGCGGAAATAAATGTCTAGTGACCACCATAAATTGACTATGAACAATCACAATATTTTAGTTACTTTTTCAACCCTCTAGTACCTGCTTTTTATTGAAATCATAACAATGTATTTTGTGAAACTCAAACATATGCTTCCAGGCAAATAACTGAGTTGTTTTTGTGGATTTTGTCTCTGATGACATCTCTATCAAGTTGATGTTCACCAACATCAATTCACAGTGAGAGAAAAGAGATTAAGGTTATTATGTGCCATCTTCAAACATGAGTGCCATCCCTTTTACTACAGGTGAGTTAACTTAGGTAATAGCTGGAACCCTAAGTACAAAGCTGGCCCACATTTCTGAGTATGTAAGCCAAAATAAGAAACTGAAAGCTAGCACGTATCAGGCAAGTTTCTTAATCTGACTGGAGAACAGGAATTTTTCAAAGCTACCCTTTAAAAACTGTAAAACCAAGTAAGAGAAATCCCCAAATCATCTGGATTATATTTAAAAATAAAGAGGATTATCCTAATTAATAAATGCACACGAAGCTTGTCTTTTCAATAATTATTGGCCTATTGATATTCCAGCTGATCAATTTCTTTCACTTAGTTACCATGGTGCTAGTTTTTTTAAGTACATTTTCCAACTTGATCGGGTATTACCTCCCCTTAGATAAAATCATAGCAAGCTGTTTTAAGATGCCAGGCAACAGTTCCTCAAACAGCAGCTACATGATTTCAAGCAATGCAAAGGTTATGTGCAGTGGAAATGAAATCACCCTCAGAAATGTAATATTAAATATGTAATCTGAATGTGTTTTCCCAGACATATACTCCTGAATCTGTAACTGTATATATTATGAAAACCAGTAATTTCTTAAGTGTATGGCTATTATTCTAGAGCAATACCTATCAGAAGCAGCTGACAGAAATGCCATGTTACATATATTATGTAAAAAGCTGTGCAGCTTACTGTGCAATCACTGTTTCTTAAAAAAAAAACACAAAACAAAACAAACTTCAGAAGAAACAGGAATACAGCAATGCCTGTGGAAGTTTCCTGTACAATTCACTAAAAGTAATAAAAACAATTTGGTATCAACACTGGCATTAGATCTTCATTTTCTGAATTTGCATTTCTCATTAACATTTAGTGAATTAATATTTATAAAATATTAAGCTAACTTTAGTTGCTAAATGCTAAGAAGCACTTTTTCAATGTGTATTATAGAAGCAAAGTTTAAGATGCTGTAGGAGTAAAACCAGGAAGATATATCAGCAAATATCAAGCAAATGCCAAGCACAATTCCAAATGCACTATTTACTTATTCTCATTTTTTTGAGACTGTTTGATCAGAAATTTTAAAAGAAATAGATGAAAATACAGGTAAGGAAAGTAAACCACAGAGTTTATGCTCTGAAATTATTCTGTAGTGTTTGGGTTTCTTTTTTTTAAAATTTGTTTTGTTCACCATTTTTAAGGATAAAACCCAAATCAGTGTTCTATATAGAACGCAAATAATATGGAAGAAAGTCATACTACTAGGCACAAAGATACCTATTGCTGAAATACAGCCCTTTCCAGACAGCAGACATAAGACAAATGCTGGTTTCTTGTCTGTCTCCCAGATTTATTCACCACAGTATTGGCAGGCAAGTACCTGATGCCTGAAAAAGTATCAGTGCAAGAAACACCCTTGGCATTGTGAGCTGCTGTCAAACAGCCCCAGCTATGCTGCTCCTGTGCTTGGTGTTGATGAACTTGGTGCTGAGTGACTGATCTTTGGGTTTGGCTGATAACTGTTCATGTTTTCAAATGTGTTCAGATGCCATTTGCGCACTGCAAAATGGCCAAGTGCAACGGCTGCCTGTAGCCTCTGCTCTGCCTAAGACTCCATAATACTTGAACCATACTTCTGACTGTCCAGAACATCCTTACACTAGTGAGAGATTATGCCATACACCAGTTTTCTGTTCTTCCCTGTGAAGGTTTAACACAGCCCTCAAACTGGGATTTGTTTAAGTGAAGTAGAACTGATCACGGACAAATCACTAAAGGCAGAAAGTCTATGTTTGCTCAATACTGCCACAGATTCTACTAGTCTTCCTTAAATCCCAATTTCACCTGTCTTCCCCCTCTGCCAAAGAGCAATACATCACTGAAGGAAAGGGCAGTTCCTTCTCCCCTCATCCATCAGCAGATGCCTTTGGAACACAACCCTCTGCACTCCCATATGGCCGTCAGGGAAAAGGAATCTCACGGGTCTCTTCCAGTGCCATTATTTCCTACACGAGTGCCTATGTCTTTAAATAATAAATTAGGCTCATTTCCCCTTAATTACATTAGTTTGTAATTTCCAAGTCCAATACTATTTTGTCTTTTTTTTTTTGCTAATAAAAAATAACTGTGCCAAACCATGTTGGCCTCTGTCCTGACTGGTAAAGTACAAGATTTTTCAATTTATAAGGTTCAATTTAGGCAAAACAAAACATAAAATAAAAGTTAACATATGTTTGCATTCTTTCCCAATTAATAATGAAGACAGGGAGTGGGACTGTTCCCCTCATCAAGCTCCTGACCCCATATGCTTTGTTGTCTATCCCTACATTGCTGTCTTATCTTCTAAACAGTGTTTATAGCTTTCTTTCCCCCCTAAAAGATCCAGTTTTGATTTCAGATGCTCTGAATTCGTGACAGACAATATCAAATGCTACACAGACACATAAAGCTTACATCTTCTCTAATTTCTTCCAGACAGGCCATGTTTTTCTCATTTTTCTCAGGTTTGAAGAGTATCACTGAAAGTCTTCAATTTTTCAGTACATGAATGTTACTTGCATGAATTTTACACAAAGAAACAAAGCATGGATGTGTTTCAGTTATCAAACTGGCTGAAACTCCTCAGAAAATTTGAGGTATATGTCCTTGATACTAATTTGTTTGTAAAATTAATTCAAACAAGGAGAATTGAGGTTAATCATCTGATCTATTTTTAGCATTTTATCCTTAGTTTTTCTCAGAGAACAAAGGTTGCAACAGACAGAAAAAAACCTCTCAAATTTTAATCCTGAATGGCCCACAAGCTGAGATTATTTATGTTAGTATACCAAGTTATTAGCTTGAGGAACTCACCACTGAGCTCCAGTGTAGCATGGATGGGTTAGGGTTATTTTATATATATCTATCCATATAAACCTGAAAGTTATAAGTGGAGTTTCTCAGGGGTCTATTCTGTTACCTATCCTCTTTTATATCTTTACTAATTACATAGAGGAAACAAAAAATGTGTCCTCATCAAGCTTGTGGACAGTATCAAATTGGCAAAGAACAGTCATACAAATACAGAAAACTTAAAGTTGGAGAGAACCTTGGTAAGCCATTTAGGTTCCACAGCACCTTGTCCAGCAGAGCTCTGGATAACTCCAGAGACAGAGATTTCACAAGTTCTGGGGATGTGTTCCAATACTTGAACTGCATGACAGAAACATAAATCTTTGCATTTAATCCAAAATTCCTCTGTTCCAACTAGTGTCTGATGGCTCTTATCTTGTCTGGAGGCTACTTTGAGAGGTGCTTGGACAAACTTGCAGGCAGGTGTGCCATGCAGAGGGATGTGGACAGACTGGAGGAATCCACCAGCCAGAAACCCATGCCATACAACATGGACAAATGCAAAGTTCTGCTTCTAGGACTAAACCCCTGCAATGGTATAGGGTGGGAAAAAACTGTCTGGGGAGTAGGACCTAACAGCAAACTTCCTGTATCAACGAGGAGGTTATACACAGCTTGACCTAAGCTCTTTACTGTGATCCATGGCTGGAGGATGAAAGATAGCAGTCAAAATTAAAATGAGAGAGGCTCCAACTTGACATAAAGAAAAGAATGTTCAAAATCAGGAGAATGAAGCACTTAAAACGTTGCCTAGAGAGCCTGCATAATCCCTGTTCTTTGAGGTTCTCAAGGCACACCTAGACAAAGCCCTAAACAACCTGGTCTAAAGTCAGCGTTGGCCTTGTACTGAAAAGACAGTTGGATTAGGACTCTCTACAAGGTTCCAGGGTGAAAATTTCTACTTTTCCAACTAGCTCTTTTCAAGAAAGTCCTAACTTGGTAATTAAAAACAAAGAACAAAAAAAACCCCACCAACCAAGCCACAACAAAAAGAAAAAACCTGCCATCAGTGGCAAAGCCATCTTCTATTTGGCCTATATAGTGTTTTCCTAGTTAGAATTAACATTGGATTACAGTTAGACTTAGTGCTCATACATTGCAGATCTATTAAACCAGCACTAAGTTGTTTCCATTTTAACGATTGAAGAATTTAATAATGTTTACTTCATGAGAAAGAAAACATTACTTTCTTTCTACGATGGTGCATAATTTCTACAGCAACATACTAGTAACTAATTCTTCATCTTTTAGAGGTAAACATGGTGGGAATAATGCCACTTTTTCCCTGCTTAATATGACAGATACAAAAGATTTGTTTAGTTGTAGACGGTCCAAACATATCACATGTATGCTTCTAGTTTCTTGGACACCACGGATACAGAAATAAAACTTATCAAATCTGTTTCATTTAACCTTAATTTCAGAGAAATATATGCACCAATTCCAAAATTGTTATTAATGAGCCTTTGCAGAAGCAAATCTTTTGAACTGAGAAAGACTAGTTGTGTAAGAAAGGAATATTCACCTGACAAAGGAACATCAAAGACTTCCCACCTTAAATATTTTACCCTAAAAAGTATGTTTATTGTGTTGTCGCATGATGATTGAACAGGTAAAGATTGAATTTTAATTTATTTTTTATAGTTAAGCTACAGGGTAAGCAACAGAAACTGTTTCTTGATACTGAAAATTATTTTAACAATCCAACCAGCTGAAACCATAAAGCTACTCAGAAACTCTGTGTCTTTGCAACTACTCATGCCACTAAAGTGACTTGCTCAATGAATTAGAGGGGCAAATGAAAATATTTAGTTTAAAATGTCTCTGACATAACAAGCACTTGTCTTTTAAGGATTCTCTGAAAAAATTCTGCAGTCATTAATATTTGCCTACTCTTATATAAAGATGAAGAAAACCTAGATGTTTAAGATGCTTACATCTCTTGTTAAGAATATTTAATTTCTGAAGCATTCATAAAATAACCCGTGTTTATAATGTTTGAGAGAAAAAAAAGTACCAACATGAAAATTTTGTTCCAAATCATAGCAAAATTTCTCTCTCTTTCTCTGATTCGCATTAGCATGAACATACATGACACAATAAAATTATAAACCAAATTATTTTTTCCATAATGAATTATTGCAAGTAGTTTATTTTAGAAACTCATAATGCAAATTAAATATTAATTCAAATAAACAATGTAAACTGATTACTATTTTTGTTTGTTTTCATATAACTAGAAAGTTATTCAGAGGTTTCATATGTCAGAGCTATAGGCTTTCAGCTCCTAAGGTAAAAAGATGGGTTGTAGAGAGAAACTTATATACAATACACAAATTTAAAATTTATATTTAGTAGTATTCATTCCTAAGTTGACTTTTAAAATGGAAAACCATTTACTCATTGTATCATGCTTACCATTTCACTACTAATTCTCTTATAAAATACTGAGATGTTTTATATGTTAGACATTTATACAATAATAGAAGTTACCAAAGGTCTTTAAACATGTAAACTATGACAAAACATTACAAGAGTACGCTTCAACTTAATTTTGATCTTTTTTCTCTCGCCTCTATCCCATGTTGTTCCAGTAAGAAAGAATCATAATTCTAAACAATGGACAACTTTTTACATCAAAACTTCACCACTTCACCATCATTTATGGATGAAGGAATAGGATGTGAATTATGAAATGCTGCTACCTGACAAACAGGTCTGGAGCTGTCAGCTAGTTACAATAACAAATACTTTTTAATATCTGCCTTGTAGGTTTTCCCCAGTTCGCTCCTTAGAGAGAAAAAAAAATATCAAGGATTTGCAGTCCTGTATACTTAGTTGCCAAAAGTTTACTTTTAAGAAAATCTGGCTCTCTTAATTCCTTTAATCAAAAAAAAATAGTATTTCAGAATAAACAATTAGAAATAGTAAAGCAGAGCATCACTGAAAGGATAGCAGTACCCCATTCTTTGATGTTTTTTCCAGGTGTGAATTCTAACTTCACAGCACCAGTCTCTATAGGAAAAAAACATATATACTAAATATAATTATATATGCACATATATGAGTCCATAACTGTATGTATATTAATATATATCAATATATATATGTATATAGGTATACACATACATAACTATATACGTAACTGTATGCAGTAGTTTGTATTAGGAGGAGTGGTGTCATCAAACTATGGTATTTATGCACCTGTTAATTTCTGAAATTATGGTATTTATGCACCTGTTAATATGCAAAAACTTATCCTGGATGCTGGACTTGGTCCGTTGCTTTCACATGTCATCAGGGTTCATATGCTAAATTAATTCTGTGGAGTTCTTACAAATACAAGATGTTTAACAGGTGATCATTACCTACTACAGTCCACAAGTAGGGGCAAAAAAGCCCAAGCTCTCTATGGGGAAAGAAGTACATTTTAATACTGAGTCTACATCAGCTTGTGAAACTTGCTGTGATTTGGCCCTACAATAAGATTAAGCTTGCATTGGACTAAAAGACCCGTTTCTAAGGAAAACCACATGCTGTGATTCTAGAGCAAGATAATACATCTCTAGCTGAAACAGCAGAAAGGTTGCTTGTATCTGATCACCACTGCTGGGAATTGTCTTGCATCAAACACAAAAGAGTCATTTAGGTCAGCCAACAAAACCTTTTGGGTTAGCTTCTACAAGACTAAACACTATGGCAAATAACTATTAATGCTGGGTGAAATGTTTTGTTTGCTATTTTGTTCAGAGGGGACTACCTAACCTCTGATTCATTTGATCCATAGTCTTGTTCTTTCTATTAAAGGAAAACTGTGAGCAACATATCCAGACTAAACATATTCCTTCACAGACATTAAATTAAACCCCTAATACTTTGTAAGAAGGAAATTAAAAGGTGCAATTACTCTTAAGTGATACTATGTTGTGAAATAACTACCATACAAACTATTAGGTACATACTCAGAATGGGCCCTCAAGTAGATTGGTCACGGGTACATAAGAGACTGACAAATCCTGATAAAAACTGCAGTGAAATAAAGACATCTGTAATGGTGCATTAAATCTCAGTTAATCTTAATTCTGTGGAATCCTAATGGAGACTTCGCTTTTTCAACTGATGTTAATGCCTGCACAGAATGGACTTTATCTTTCATTCTCAAAAATGACAGCTAACTCCTACCCCTTTTGGTCAGTCTGTAGTTCCCCTGGCAACATTAAAGATGAATCTTTTAGAAATACAACACCAAAAACTATTTCACAGAAAAGCATGCCACAGCCTGTATGCAAACAACCAGATGGAGAAAGGAGGCAACTTTCATTTGCATAATGACTTTAACTGGAATGCTTTGCAAACACAGAATTAAGAGCATGGAATATATCATTGTTACTACAGTGGCATCCCCAAATAGCACCGATGGGATTTAGGCCTCGTTAGAAGATGTACTCTATAAACATATATGCAGAGACATAAACCATACTTTAAGAAACCTTTCATCTATTACAGAATACCATCTACCCCAATTGACTACAACACAAAGAAAGACAACAGATTGTTCAGATGGCAACTGTAAACAAATTTACAGATAGCTAAACTGCCCCTAATTATATCAGTTTTGAGATCTCCTGTCACACGTTCACAATTTATAGTGTGCAGTCCCCTTAACCTCCCTATAAAAATATCTATAGACTCCCTGCTTCTAGTCTGACACTTTCTCTATCAGCTGGAGTTTTTCCTTGCTCTCTCTATTCCTCCAGAATATGGAGTATGGAAGAGGGTTTCCCTCAGCTACCACCTGAATTAGGAAAAAACTGGACAAAATAGCAGCTCAAGTAAACTTACAGTACGGGTAAGGTAAGGTTTCCCTGTGGTCTTGCCTTAATATTGCCTCCTCATGCAATAGCGCCTGAAAAAGTCTTGACTAGTCTCTCAAAGGGCCAAGGAACTGGAGACTCAGGTCATTTAGATGAGTCTCTTGCTAGATATAAGGGTGACAGAAGAGCACCTGTCTCCACATCTCCTCACTTGGATATCATTGCTCCCCAGTGTCCTGCTGCCCCATTTTAATGGACAGTTTCTGGTCATTTATGGTAAACTATTTCATCTCTTATTATTTTCACTGCTTCTCTTCACAAAAGCTAATTACTACCTCCTAGAGGAAAAAAAATGGATCTTTTGTTCCCTACATGGGACTATTCTAAGTGGTGATCATGAGAAAAGTGATGAAAAGTATTTAAGAGCTTGAGTCTTCTCTTAGCTTTCAGAAAACTGAAGATAATAATCACAGGTTTTATGCTCTTTTTCCCCATATAAAAGGAATGTGCATGTTAACAGGAACTACACACTGATAGAGGTTGTAAACATGCTCCTAGAAAGGAGCATAAAGTGAGTTAGTACAGACAGCTCTTCTTTGCACTGTGGACACAGAGCATCAGTTACGCACAAAAAAGAGAAAGAGCACATGCACTTTAACCATGGAAGGTTTTATTTCTTCCATTATTGTCAGAGTGTGCACAATTTAATTCAACCTTTTCATTGAAATATTTCAAGAAGTAAGAGTCTGTTTGCATTATGTCCAAGTTCTAATTGTAATACCTTTAATTTAATTTTCTGTGCTGTGTTCTCTCAGTATTTTTTAACTAAGATTTTATGCTGATGGATGTATTCAACACTCATTACTTGTGAGAAACACAAGAAGCCCAGCCTAAATGAAACAGATACATTAGGGAACAAGTGCTCAACAACCTTATGGCAAAGTGAACCAAAAAATGCTGTTCATATACACCAGCACTCGTATTAGGCTTACTTGATTTCTTAGCAGGCACATTAGGAAATCTATATACCTGAACTGCATTTTAAACCTAGTAAATCTCAATAAATTCTATCAAAACTTTAGTAATTCTGGGCACCGTTTGCTTCCAAGAGAGGCACTGAAAAGTATCAGATCTGACTCTGCTTCAGGGACTATTTGTCCTCCCATGCCAGCCTTCCTAACAATGAGTTGAGTTCAGATTGCAGCAAGGTGAATACAAAGTCGTCTCAAATTTAAACTGGTTTAAGCTGCAGCTAATTAAAAAAAACAAATGCATATAAATAGGGAATACAGAGAGTATTGTAAGAGTATTAAAAGATGATGGATGATGATCCATTGAGGAATAGAGTGGTTTCATGAAGGCTAATTTCAGAACTAGTAACTGTGCAGGGACCAAACAACAGCTACGGATGCTCAAAGTCTGAGCTCTTAGCACAAAATAGGTACAGTAACTTACTTGTAGCCAGACAAGTACTGGGTAGAGATGGATAACTACTTCCCCTGCAGTGCTGGCTGTGCCCCTGTTGACACAGTCCAGGGTGCAGGCTGTTCCTGCAGTCAGTACATAGTGCTGGCTCATGCCCACTTTGTGCCTGCCAAGGCCACACAACCCTTGCTGCAGAGCTGCTCCCAGCGAGTCAGGCACCAGCATGAATCACTGCATGGGCTTTTCCCTTGCCAGATACAGGACTTGGCATCTTTCTTGAATTTCCTAAGGTTCAGGTTGCTCAGATTGATGCCCCATCCCTGGAAACATTCAAGGTCAGGTTGGACAGGGCTGTGAGCAACCTAGTGCAGTTGAGGATGTCCCTGCTTATTGGAGGGGAGTCAGACTAGATGATCTTGAAGGGTCCATTCCAGCTCAAACTATTCTATTATTCTAAGATGGCATGCACAGTGAAAGTATGCAAGAATGAAATAAGAGACCTGATAGCTGGAGTGTGCAACCTTTTGCTTAAAAATATATGTGTATTAAGTAACTGGGAGGCAGATACAGCAATAATAATTTTAAAAGAACAATTTTTCAGGGATTATTTAAGAAACTGCAGGTATGTAAAATCCTGGTCAGATTTCCAGAAACTGAATTAATGAGCACATGCAACTACACAAGCCATTGGAAGCTTATGAAGAAACCAAGGAGTGCATTACTTTATAAAAAAAAAAAAAGCAAAAAACTTGGATTATAACAGTTCTAGGAAAGTATCAGCTTCATACTGTGAAACATCTGTGAAACCAATATGAATGTGATTAGGAAAACAATGTAAGACAAAGGAGTCATCGTTATCTTAACATACATAACTGTGGCATACCTGTATCTCGAATGCATGTTCTAATATTTCTCTCACAAAAATAATTAAATAAACCCTAATGAAAATAGAGAAGGCTGTCAGGAAACACTAATACTTAAGAAACAGCTTCTACAGTATATACGACTATATACACAGAGAACGCCTCAACCTGGAAAAGAAATGAGTTGCAGGATGTGTGGTAGAGAGCTACGCAATTATGACTGTCATGGAGAAGAGGAATATGGAGCTATTTTTCATAGCTGTATTCAGTACAAGAACTGATAGGCATCTAACTAAACCATCCAGTGGAAGTTTCCAAAGAAATGTTCAAACAAGGTACACATAAACTGAAGAACTCCTTGAATGGAGAATGGATGCTAAAGCTTACATGTGTTGCGAGAGAGATTAGTCATGTTCAGGAATGAAAAGTCTATAATGGAGTATTAAGCATAATGCTGCCGTGTTCCTGGCTTATGTTGCAAAACCATTCTACATAACAACAGCAGGCTGGTGCTGTCCTCTTCCCTGGGTGTCTCAGTGCTGGCTTCTGTCAGCAGGGACACGGGACTCACTATCCCTTCCATCTAACAGTTACAATTCTGAAATTATGTTGCTTTCCCTTTCAGAACCCTACAAGTGTACACACCTCATTTAAAATCTCAGATAAAAGTCAGCAGCAACTTGAGAGGGGAAAAATGCATATCTCCCTTGCATGCTTAATAGTGGCATTAATAAATAAAAAAGCATGGCGACTTCAGAGCTGAAAATTGGCTGAGATATACCCTTTGCAGAACAGTTACCCCTTAAGTTAAATGGGCATTTAGCCAACTTAAAGTAGCTGACTTTTTTCAGATTATTAGCCTGCAAGGACAGGTTCATCTCTTATGTATTGCTAAATAATTTTCTCTATAATCAGTAATATCCTTCCTTCACTCAGGAGCACCTGCCTTTGTATAAACCCATATATACAGTCCAACTATCACTGTTTCCCTGAACTGAAAGAAACAACAGGTACCATGGCTGTGGAAAAACAGACTCAAAGAAAATGCTTTGAAGTATCAATTTATTTCTTTTTTTTCTTCATTCTTATTATAGATTAACGAAGCTAGGCTTCAAGAAATTGCAACATCCGGCATTTCTTGACTAGGCTTGCCCCTTAGTGACAGTGGCATTTCTAACTGCAGCTGAACTCCCAGGGACAAGGATTGTTTTGGACTTTGAACAAAATATCTTATGCCATTATTCCACTTATATTTTACCTGGTTAAAGAACAGTTGCAATTTTGGAGATAAAACATCCTGAGAATGTTTGGCACAACAAATTATATTCTAAAATCCAAGTGATCACTTTCATCAAGGAAAACAAGACATATATTTGCAAAAAGACATTTAATCATTTTAGGATAGATGCTCTAACACACTTCTCATGCCTCTTCCCGACCTTACATATCTCAGAAAATAAGACTATTTTTAAAAAAACCCACATTTTATTTTCTAAGTGTTTGTCAGCATCCTCAGATTGACTCAGGATACAGTAATGAAGTAAGGATGAATGCTCAACATCATTTTCCCTGAGTAAAATGAGAGTATGTATACAAGCTGTGGAGTGATTGCAGCAAAGCTTTTCTATTTCAGATTCTGAATCCTCACAGAGCAGCTCTTTGGATTAATATATTAACATTATTTATAGCCATTGGTCAAACAAGAAAGAGGTGTTTTCCTAGAACAGGAGGTCTCAGTGCCACAGTAGCTAAGCTTGAGGCAACCTCCGAGCCAATTCTTTCTCAGTGAAGAATAACCTTTTTACAAGGTCAGAGATATTACACCACCTAATTTCCACATTGTGCACCCAAATTGAAGTCTGAAGATCAAATAATCAGTCAGTCAGCTGGAGTGGCAGGCAGCATAGCAGGCATGTATTTCAATTGTGACTAAGGGGGTACAGCCCTACCAGCGCAGCTCAGAGCCTTCAGGTCATTTGCACCTAGCTGGGTCCCCATGCACACAAACCAGGTGGTGCTGCCTTATGAGCAGTTTATTTGTATCAGGGGTGAATTCTCTCTGCTGATTTTGTTGGAGTAACACTTCAGTCTGTAAAGTGTACCTATTTCTTCTCCTTGCAACAAAACGGCTTCTGTGGCCAGGATCTTTTAGATCAGTCATGTTGCTATTAAATGATGAAATGAAGAGGCAATACAGCCAATAAACTCTGTGAAATAACCTTAAAAAGGATTTCCTACCAACATATTTTAATAAAAAGAGAGGAAGCCACATAGCTAACAAGCTTCCTAAGCAATATCAGTCTAAAAACCATAATGACTTTTTTTTTTCATGTTGCATAGTGTAATAAGAATAACTAATGTTTTCGAAGTTTATAAACTACTTTAACCTATATAAGGTAAGAAATGCTCAAAATTGACACAAGCCATCTCCCTTTAGGATTTTATGTAAGTGAAGTCTGCAAGCAGAGCACCAAAAAATATTGTGGTGGGAGGTGTGTAAAAAGACAGATGACAGGAAAGCCCCCTAGGAAAGTTGATTTTAATACAAATCTTGCACTGTGCTCCAGAATATCATAGTGTTAGAAAAAATTAGTACCTTTTTTCATCATCTAAAAGCCCAGATGGCCACCAAGGAACTGTTATTCAACATAAACTTCAGCACCCCACAGGATTTTCGGTTTAATAGTATGAAGTCAACTACATACCTGAAAAAGTAAACCAACACTTCTTTCATCTGAAGTCTAGTTCATCTTTTTCAATGTATGGAGAGACATGGGTAGCAGTATAAATTAGCACACTGCAGCTCACATGGATAAGTTTCTATGTGCTATATGACAAATTTGTAAGTGTCATGATGGCTACTTTAACCTGGGACTAAAATGTCAGGTATATAGCAATGTGAACCCAAGAGGGTTTTTGTGGAAGCTGGGCAACAAGATTTCCCGAGTTACCATTGAGTTTTCACCAGATGATGTTATCACATGGCTGAAGAGTGCAACAACGATTTGGAAGGCTACTCATAACTCATTTGTACCAAAGACACTGAACCTCTGTACTCCCGAACCGCTATGTAGATATAAAGCAGGTATTTCACCAGCACAAGGCCAAGCAGACACATTTATAATCAAACTCTGACAAGCAATTGAAACCGCCCCCCCACCAAAACCCAATCAAACACAAAAAAAACCTAACCAAAAACCTTTTAAGAAGGCACTTTCAGCCAATGAAAATAAATCCCAAACAAGATACTCCAGGTCAACTCCTTATCTCACTTTTCTAAACACTACCAACAACTACAGGATGAGTTCATCCTTTATTCTCTAGTTAAAGTTCTGTACATGACCTAGAAGTATGAAGTAATATCACTTCCTACCTGTTAAAATGAATTAAGTACCTCAAGAAATTTCTAAGGATTTTTCCAATTAGCACATAAAGGCATTAAGGAGAGTAGGGAAATATCAGTGGGCCTGAAGCAATTGGTGGCAACACAATCAGTGTTGATCATGGCTTTGCATGCATGACTGCAGAACAACTACCAAGAACATGTGAAACAGATCATGTAGGAATAGCAACTTCTCTCAAAGTAGTAGAAAATAAAAATACAATCTGTATCAAAAATTAGTGTTTATCAGAAAAGCAGCATTCAGCTTCATGGGTAAGGTTGAAACAGGAAAATACCTAAACAAAAACTATTACATACTAAATCATGACTGCTTCTACAAGCCAAACTGGGCCAATATATGCTGGAGCTGCACAGCAGTGTGACGGCCATCCTGTGACATGACACAGGCTGAGTTCTGCACTAGACAGTGTAAACAAAAGATAAGGGGTGTCACATGCCTTTTTTCTCACTTTTCTTTCCTTGCAATTCCTATCCATCACATAATGTATTGGACTTTGAGAGATTAAGCCTGTTTCTGTGATACACATGCACCCACACACACAGGTTTATCACCTCCCTTAGTATGATCAGCCTTCTGCTGAAGATGACAGTGGAAAGTAAGGTTGCTAAAATTTGCAGAATCAAACCCAACCCAAGCTAGAAATAAGATACTCTGGAAACACTGTCATGCATTCAAATAGAATCCTCTGGAAGTCCCAGAAAAAAACATCTTACCTTCACAACAGCAAACAGATTTTTTTGACAATCTGTGACCAATTTTATTGGAGAACTCAGTAATTTCAGAGTATGCACAAGCTAGACAGAGTTTATGCTGACAATTCAAACTAGCTTTCAGTTATAGCTGCCTCACCTACCCACTGAGACAACAATTGATAGCCTCATTTTTCAGACTGCTTTGCAGTACAATCTTGGTTCTGCACATTGTTATCAAAACCCAGGCTGCCTGGCTCAAGTTCATATTATATTATTTATGCTGTTTGTGCAACACTAACAGTACTGTACATCTACCTTTAGAGAAAAGTGCCATCACCTTCAACACTAAGAATTTAAAGAGGGGTTGGAAAGGGTATATTTTAGAGCATTTATGGTGAATCAGATACTATACCTTCTTTTAGAGAATAGTTAAGATAAAGTGTTGAAACAAATCCAGTAAATTTTGTAAATAAAATGGAGATCTCTTCTCATAAGACTTGTGAAATACTCAGGCATTTATAGAATCTAATTTTAAAAAAACTGCAAATTAACTTGATTTAAATATATTGGTATGAACCAGTTTAAATAAGTAAATGACTACACTACATAAAGTTGTTAATTTCCAACCAATAGAGGTTGCCCTAACAGAGACTTACTGGCAAAACTATTTACACCTTAGCAATATGTAAACCAAAAACAAACTCTGATTTTGATCATGTAGCTTATTTTTAGTTCTGCTACCTGGAGTACTCATGCAACTCAAAAAAACTTCATGTCAGTATTATTGACTTGATATCAAACAAATTACTCATGTAAGCAACTACAAGCAGAATTAACTTTTCCTTCAAAATTTTCTGACGCGACTTGCTACTGCATTGCTTTCCCTCTCACTGTAATTAAGGTCGATGGAACTGAACGTCTGATTGCCAGAATCCATAAGGACTTGGGGTTTTCCCCCAATTTTGCCTATTATATTTTATTTATTACACTGGAAATAAAATGATGGCAAAGAGCCAGTGGTTGAAATTTCTTTTCAAGTCAGTAGCTACAGCTTCACAGAAAAGTATAACCGTCATCAAAGTGAACAGCAAAGTTGAAATTACACAGTAAATCAGCTTGTGAGGTGGAAAGCTGTTCCATGTGAATGCGTTGAGAAACCCTTTCCTCTCAGCATTTTATACTCCACATACACCTCTGATACTTTCTGTAATCAAACTGTATTAAACAAAATCTTTATTCAGGTATTTGGAAGCACAGTTTTGTATTTTAGAATGGAAAGCCTGAAATGCAATTGTACATCTCTTTTTTTAGTGACAAAAAAAGCTGTTAAAGGGCACATTCCTTATTGAATGCATCTATATGCCTCTTCAACCATATAAACATAAAAAGATAAAATACAGAAAAAACCTGAAAATTCATTGAAATCATTTAGAATATTTAAACTGTTTTGTAATTTCAGAATGAAGACAAAAAGACAATTCATGCAAGAACATATTAAAATTACTTTAAAAGAGCAAACTTTCAGGAATGCCATATTTCACTATGTCATGGTTTTGTATTATCTTCAATTTTACTAACCTGTTGCAACAAGAACCTTCACACCCCTCAGTGAGTGCCTCTCTATGGGGAAAGGCAGACTTCACCCCTTGTTCTTGGGGGGTTTTTTGAGGTGCAGAATTCTTCTGCAAGACTTGCAAAGTTACTGAGACCATCAGGTTCATATAACCTGTAAGTAACTGCAATGTCAAGTCATGGCTTTCAGGTCACCCTTAATTCTGAAAATATTCATTAGCTTTCCATGACAGAAGATTCTTATCCTTGCTTCCCTCTCTCATATGGCATTCCACATGGCCTACCATAAATTGCATGTCTCTTCAATTCTATTCCAGTTTTACTACAATTTGTGGAACAGGCAGGGATGAAGGAAGGCAAAAAAAGGCATCCTCCCCTAAGTGCCCCCATCTAGCTCAAAGACCAAGTAACCCAACAAAAAGAAAAAAAAAATTTCCTACCACAAACCAAAACACCAGCCCTGTTATAATCAGGTTTCCTGCTCCTTTTAGTACTAAACATAATCTGCCTACACTCACCAAACACTTAGGTGATGCGAGGGAAAATTTTCTAACTGTACAGTACATATCCACTAACTTTGCTAAATGCTATCCAGACATGGTTTCCAGTTGTTTCCCAGAAGTCTGATATACACAAAGGGCTCCTACTATTAACTAATTCATTAATAATTTCTCATCAGCTGCTGTCAACACTCACAGCTTCTTCTACCAGCTTCAACATGGTGATCCTGTTAGACTTGTTCTTGAAAACTTCTGCCAGCTAGAAATCTGCCAGTAAGAAAAATTCAAATAATAAACAAGAATAAAAAAGTTTTGGACTAAATTGATATAGTATATGCATATTGTATGTAATACTCACCCCTCAGCAAGTATGTGTCTCTTCCACTACCAAATTTAAGTTTCAGTTTACCCTACAACTTACTCTGAATGATGAGGCATTAAAGACTTCACAGCTGACATATTATCACACTACCTCTTCCACCCTTCCTTGCATGTAAACAAATAAGAGTTCAGCTTCACTTTCCCAGCTACTCACAGCACTTTCTGTAGCCACAGTAGAATTCTGCTCTCAATTTCTCCTCTTTCAACAGAGAAGTTAGAAGATGTCCTGAGAAAAATAAGGCTGCATCCTGCCTTGTGAGGGAAAAAGAAGGTACATGCATGAAGCAAGGTAACTGAACTCCCACTTGCATCAGAGAACACTTTAGAGTCAAAACCCACGTGAGATGAGATGGCTGCACACCCTGGCACACAAGACATCAATAGAGGCTCTAGAAGTGATAAGAAATGGGAAATAAAGGTCGACACAAGTTGCCATTCCAAGGAAGTGTTATTTGACAGGACACATGCATGCTACAGTTCCCAAAAGCATTAAGACAGGAAATCCTGAAGGATGTCCTGTAGGCCATATTTCAAATCTGAAGGGTTCAGAAGCCTAGGAGTCAGAAATGCCTCTTCGGATGGAAATAGCAGGAAGCAAATTTACAATTAGGAATATTGCTCCTTGACTTCACAAGCAAGTCTATTTACTGTAGGTCTTAAGCATTTTTCTGCTTTACCCTTTGACAAATTTAGAAGAAACATTTCCATGCTAATTTTCTGATCATTTTAATTCATACCAGTTTTATCTGTCACTCTCCTACATATTTTTAGTTACTTGTCGAAGATCACTTAACTATGTCTAGTTAAAGTGTCAAACAAGAGAACAGGAAAAGAAGAAGATAACTATTCTAAGGACTTCAGAGAGTGAAGTGTCTGGTTTGGAAATGAGGTAACACATAAGGGGAATTTTTCTCTTGATTCTTACTAGATTTGTATTCTTGCAATGTTTTTGAGATTCCCTGGCAATACAAAAAAAAAATTCATAAAATTTATTATTATTACTTTCCCTAATTTCTTGAGCTTCCATGGAGAGCAGTCTTATCTAATAGGCTATAAAACATAAATCTCCATTTAGCACATTGGGAATCTGCTTCCTACCCAAAAGAAGGAAGCATCATCTTATATAATGCAACATGTAATCATTTTAAACTATTCCACAGATCCCCAGCAAAGAGATTTTGAGTCTAAAAATTAAAATGAAAACACTAGTCAGGGGTAACTGTCCTTAAAAACAAGTTAATAAAAATAAAGCCAAAATAAAACAGTATTTTATCAGCCAAGAATTAAATTTCATTTGAAAAATGGTAACTTTTCTGTTTTATATGGCCAACTTATCTTTTTACAACAAAGAATTTAGTCACATATATGCAAAAGATATACGAAATACAAATATTCATTTAATACAAAGATTATTATGACTCCTTAATAACTAATACTCTTTAAAAGTATGAATACTCTTTAAAGTTTAGGCAAATCTAAGTCTCATTCGTAGGTCTTCCAGAAACAGCAACTTCTCCTAGGAAGCAAATTAGCTAGGAATACATCAAAACCTGTTTATTCCTTTACCTCTTTTGGACTGGAAAGCTACTTTCAACCATAAAATCAGTCATGAAACAAAGGCAGGCAACTTCAGTCTTAAAAATTGACTCTACTGTGGGAGAGCTTCCAAATACCACACCCCTACTAAGATGCCAGGTTTTCTTAGACATATCAGCTGACAGAAACTAAGGCAGAACTCCTGTCACTTCAAAATTACATTTCTTTGCCACTGATTTTGGTTCTTCATATAACGTGCCTGCAGAGGTAATTTGGTGCAGCATGTGTCAGTCTGGTTAATCACTGAAGTAGATTTGTGTTAGTGCCTGAGGTAAAGGATCAGGCTCCAAGAACTCACCAATGTAGAGCCAGAGCAATAAATTATTTTTTTTTAAATACTCAGATTGCTGTTATTTGTTTTAAACAAAGCATCCATACTTTATATTTGAAATTATGGAAATAAAAAAGAGAGTCTCTGTAACTCGCCCATTACTAAAACACTGAAAATTAACACAACTGTTCCTTCAGCTGTCAGTGAAAGACATCACAAATGTAACTGCAGTTTATTTGATACTGCAGTTTCCACTTTATAATCAAGCAAATCCCAATGGCATCAGTAAAATTAACTGCTGCAATTGAATTTGCACAAGTAAAATTTGCAGCTCCTGAGCTTGTAATTTCAGAGAAAACAGAGAAGATACTTTGGACTGACCAGCGCAAAGACCACACAAAGCAAAGAACATGAATAACAAACATGTATCTTTTCTGAAGGTGACACTAGAAAGACCATGCCCTTTGAACATGAGGCTTCTACGTGAAAAGTGCTGGAGAAACTGGAATCTACATCAGGCCAAGTGCTTATCAACACTTTACAGAATCATGGCATCACAGAATGGTTTGGGTTGGATAGGATCTTAGATCATCTAATTCCAACACACCCCCCCACCACAGGCAGGGTCACCTTCCACTAGACCAGGTTGCTCAAAGCCCCATTCAACCTGGCTTTGAACACTTCCAGGGATGGGGCATGAACAGCTTCTCTGGGCAACCTGTTCCAGCATCTCACCACCCTCATAGCGAGTAATTTCTTTCTAATATCAAAGCTAAACCTCTTTCAGTTTAATTTACAGAAGGAGTTTCAGCAGCAGCCATCTGTATTGACACTCACACAGTACCTATCTTACTGCTTCTTATAAACCAAAGTAATCTCACATGCCTCTGAATAAAACTCACACCCTGCTCCTGTGCCCCACACCCCCACCTACACACACATGCTGACAGCATACAGAACCAGGTCATGTAAACAGGGATTATGGATTCTACATATGTATACATACTATAAATAAAATGTATGTATGTATAAATGTATATTTATAGGTTGTATTTATTCTACATACACAAAGACTGAAGTTCCTACAGGAAGTCTTCCAGTGTCCTGTCAGTCTGAAAAATCCTGGGCTTGGGGCTCTCTTTCCAAGATACTGCAAGACCAGCGTGTGCTGAAGCTAAAAGCCCTACTTAATACTATATCCATCCAAATACACACAAGCATATACGTATACATAGTAAGCTAAGCTTAGCAAATGCCAAGTGTGGAGTGGTAAAGAAAAACAGGGTTTTGTTTTATTTCTGAGTTAGTTAACTAGATTTAACAGTTGTGCAGTTAGAGTGCTAGCCCATTTCAAAGATGTGATTTTTTTGTTATTCCAGCAACCAAGCTTTGAAAGCAATTTTGATTTTTACAAGATGACATCATGAGATGGTTGTGTATATTTGGCTGTATTTTCCACATAGTTTTCATAGATGTTCAAGGTCCTTCAGGATTCTGCCCTGTGCTGCACTCTTTGTAAAGCTCCTTTAACGCAAACCTTGAACATGTATTTGCCCATATCTTCCAAAAAGATTTTTGCCATTTCTATATGGCATCCTTCCTACAGACTTTCACAGCAGACCTGTCCACAAAGAAACTACCCCCTCTCTTAATCCTTGACAAAATTAAACCATTTAACTGCTTTTGTTTCTAACTCTGCCTTTCTTTTGCTTGTTCTTCATCCGTTCACCTTTTCACCCCATTTCAAATTGAACAAAGGTTTTTCAGAACAAAGATATGCAATTTTATGTAACTGTAGCATGTACAGCAAAATGAGACCACTGGACCACTAAATGCTACCAAGATGTGCAGAAACAGCAGCACCAATCCATGTTCTTACCTTTGTTTTACATATTAAAAAAGAATGCTGGCCAGTAATTCACGAAGCACTTTTCAGAGCCTCTATTCCAAGTTGCAGCTTCACAAGGGAGTTGCCTCACTATCACATGCACATATTGAGAGACATACATAAATCTTTACACCAGCCTCCTTTTCAATGGGATCCTAAGAGAATTCATTATTATAAAGCCTAAATTTTACATGGGTTTGGGGAGAACAAGGAAACAAATGTTCTTTGCCAAAAAGTTCTTTCCCTATGGTAAAAGAAACAAAGCCAGAGATCATATTTTCACAATACTACAACACTCATCTGAAAGCAGACATCTCTCTTCCCTCTGAACTTTCTAAATACTCAATCAGTCTTTAAAATCCTGGAAAACTCAAAAGGTACATGTACTCTGCTTAGCTTTAATTTTTTTTCCTGGCTTTTACTTCAAAAGAGCATTATTATTTTTCTGAACTTACTAATCAAAACCAAATGCCAGCATATGAAAATACTACTTACTGTATAAAAAGTTTATTTTCTTTTCTTCTTTACTACCGAGACATGAGTTCAAACTTTAGTTTTACATGAAGAATCTAAAATATGCCTCTCTATAAGTCTAATTAAAACTTTAAAGCAGGATCTATGACATCCCAATTGAAACAAAATCCTTACTCTAAAGAGATATTGAAAGTATAAAATACTTCACTCGTTACACTGATATATTACCATTTGAGTGATATGTTAGTAGATGGTTATTTTCCAAGAAATGCTATTTTCTTGTTTGAATCAGGCAGCTCTAGCTATCTGAAAGCAAGAAAAGAAAAAACAACCCTGAACTGCTTCTAGCTGTTGCGAGCAGGCTGAGACTCAGCTGTTGCACTTAGGGGAAACTACAAGCCCGTTTTAGAGGAAACAGGCTGAAAAAGTTTTCTCCACATATTTCGCATTGCTCATGTTTTGTGAACTTGATAACAGATAAACTTTTAAAAAACCCTTTAAACACTCCCCCCCAACATAGGAAGTCTCACAAAGAGGGGAAAAATATATTGAAAAAACCTGCAGTCTCTGCCTCTAATGTGAATAAACATTGGATCTCAATTACCATCACCAAATGCCTGAAACTCACTAGTTTTCATTGTAATCTAACAAAAAGTCACATGACAGTTATATCTTCTGAATTGTTAATGAAAATTAACAGGCCTCCAAAAACAAAAATTTGCCTCAACCACTGATGATCCAGATTCAGTGTCAAAATTCCACTGAGAAGTTTCTTTGCATTGTTGCATTTACTCCATTCAAAGTTACATTACAGAATAAATGGAATTGCCTCTTTAAAAAGATCGCAGGATTTAGCTTATATTACTTATACTCAGCACAACTGGGAGCAACACAAGTTTAGCTTTCCCAAGAAGCTGCAAAACCAAGGAACTAAATCAACACCACATGCAGAGAATTTCATTTTCCAAAGAAGTTTAAAATGTTAGAGAAATGAGCTCATAAATAGCTTTTCTTTAAAATGTTTCTGAAAACTACTTTGTGCGTTTCATTATCCTTCCGGCTATGCTGAAATTGTCAACACAAGTGTAACAGGATACATTCACTATTCTAAAGTCTCAGTTGTCACCTACCAGCTCTATCATCCCTCCACCATCCATTCCATTCTTAGTTGTATGGAGGCAATGTAAATAAATAATGGTCTGAAATAAACTTTAGTGAGATTGAGGAATAGATTGTTTTCCTGATTTTTTTTTTCCATGCAAATATTTTTCAAAGGAAAAGAGCTCCAACAGTTCTTCCCTCCACCCTTCCAAAACTCATTAGTTTTCTTCCTTTTAGCAACAAAGTGCAGACTTTTCCTCATTATGGGCTCTTGGAAAACAGTTGAGAAGCTGATGACTCCTATTCCATTCTTACTGCTAATTTAAAAAAAAAGAAAATTAAAAAATCCACACCACAAATACTTTCCTTAAACAAAATGAAACTTAGCTATGTTTAACATGACTAAATAACAAAATCTAAACCAAAATCTGATTTTGTTTTAAAACAGCAAGAGAAAAGAAGATGCAAATTCAGTATCAGACAGCTTTATGTTGATGAATATGAAACAAAACAGGAATAAGGCTTCTGCATTCACATTGCAAGTTATTCTGAGAAGCTGTTTGTATTATTATTATGAGGCAAATCTGGCTTAGTAATAAACCTGCTGTGGATTAGAAACTATTAGTCTCAGTTTCACTGTACCCATGTGTACAACTGATACGATCACAGGCACATAGGGAGTGATAAACAGGCTCCTCAATGAAAACATTTCCACCTAGCTGCCTTGAAAATTGATCAGCAAGAACATGTAACTGGAAAGGAAAAGGTGGAGAGATATTCAGTGTTCATTTATCTTGAATTTTTCTGTGAAAAATGCACACATAGTTGTTGATGAAAAAACTTCATTTAGGAAATTTCCCCGGTGAACAGGCAGCCCCTTCCTCCTGCACCATAACTAAATTGCTTTAAAGTCTCTCTTATCAGACCCAAGAACTGGCCACCCATATTTACTGAAATCAAGTATATAATCTTACATATTTCAGACGAAGCTTTTGAGCAGTGTTCCCTGCTTGTATTTTTGGGTGGGTTTTTTGGTTGGTGTTTTTTTTTTTTTTTTTTTTTTCTTCTTAGGAGGGGAGATTCTGGTGTGTAAATCATACAGAAGCAGAAAGGTAACAGATGGTTGCTGGAGCCATGCCACAGAAAAAGCAGTGGCTGACAGGATCTCTTATCCCTTAGCAGCTGTAGATAAAACCTTGACAGTTCAGGATAAAATTTCATTAAAAAAAAAAAAGGAACTGCTGACAAATGAAAAAAAAAATCCACTGGAGAAAGCTATGCAAAGATTTCATCCTACAGAGATAATTTCATGTATCTAAAAGATTTTCTACATACATGAGAGATGAAATGCCTTTCCTAAACAGAGGGTTTGCTATTTGGCTACCCATGGCAAACTCAGGGTAGTAAAGCCACAGGAGAAATCAAACTCTCTTCTCCAATTTTTTCCTGAAAAAGCTACCTGACAGAAAACGTCTAAAAGATCCCCTGTATGCCCATTTCTGTGCAGCCAGAACTTTGCAAGACGCTTGGCAGCTACTCTGATGCAGAAAAATGTCAAGCCTTCATTATTAAAAGCTATTGAAAGGAATCACAGAACTAAACAAAAACCTCAAAAGGCATAAAAAGGGTAGTCCCTTACAAAAGCCAACTTCTTGCAGGGGGGAAAAGAAATCCATTCACTTTAAGGCCATCCAGGGCCATAAATCTACATAAAACCTGTATGTAAATACAGATCACTTCACCAAACAACAGAGGCCACTTCTATCCATGCATCATTGGACACGAATTACAACCAACCAAAACAGTTCAAACATTTGGTGTCTTCAACTACAGTAAACCTCACTGACAGCAAAATACCTGTTGGTGCCTGAAACGTGGCACCCTCACGTTTCAGATCTGCAGCTCCAAACACTGACCCAGACCAGGCACAGCAGCAATGCCACTCAGCTAACAGGAATGCTGCAACACCTCAGGAAAACAAAAACCTGCAGGTTCTCCAGGCTCACACTCCTCCTAGACTCCTAGCAGCCATCTCCCAAGCTTGCAGGGAGGCCAGAAAAGGGACCACTTTTCACATTAGCAACAAGAGCTGGAATAAGTGAGGCTGATGGATCAGCACAGATTCTGAATGAGAGTAACAATGAAATGTTATACAACCCTGGCTAACAGGAAGGTGAGGGAGTTGTTTATACTACCTGTGTTGTTGGTACTTTCCTCTAAGTTCCACCAAGATACACACAAGATTGCTTTTCTTTAGCTGTGGCTATCAGGCCCAAACTTTCAAATTAAGTTTTATTCTCAATACACTCAAATTCAGGTAGGTGGAAAGAAAAACATGGCATGACAGAATAAAACCAAAAAATCAGCCCTCCTCTTAGAAAAGAAGTCTATGAAATAAATACGTCATGTCCTCGTATAGAAGAAAAATATTATCAAGCTAACTCCAAATGATTTCTAAAGAGTAAAAAAATAAATTTAAATACTTTCTTTAAACTTGTGTAGCTTTTGCTCATTTCCTGAAGTAAATGTCTTGTTTTATCTTGGGACAGAGTTTACACAGCTTCTCCTTTCCCCACATGTGCCTTCCTCCTCCATATTTTTACCTTTGGTATGTTCAGGAAACCTAGACATCTCCCTCTGCCCTCCTCCGACCTAAGAAACCCTGTCCATTTCTTTCCAGGTTTTGGGCTATCCAGATCCCTCCATTTCACTGCACAGCAAGGACAAGCATGATCCCCAAATTACTAGCGGTAGATGGCAAGCTAAGCAGCAAGTGATGCCATTGGTGCTGCAGTGGCTGAGAAAAACCAACCAACCAAAACCAACGAAGTAAAAAGAACAAATATTTCACAGTAAGTCTAGAGACTAGGAGTTTCCCTGGCAACAATGGCTGCAGTTTCCAATAGCATCAGCGGTGTCTTTGGCTTCCTAGGAAACCATTTGCTTAATGCTAAGAACTGTGATGTATCTCTGAAACTCTTTCATTGAGCTCCCAAAGGAGACATTGGAGTGGGAAGAGAAAGAACAATCTAAATGAAGATGGTGGAGATCACCAGGTAAATGGCAATGCACCAGAGAAATAAAGGCATGGGGCTGGTCTTCACATCAGGCTCTGATCCCAAAGGAGATTCCAAAGGCTATGAGGATGGAGAATGGCCTTGAGGGGATGCTATACAAGGAGGTCACTCAGTCTACTCAGCCTGGAGAAGAGCAGACTGAGGTCAGACCTCACTGCCATTACAACTTCTTTGTGACAGGAAGTGGAAGGGCCGCCTTCTCTGTGGTGACCAGTGACAGGACCTGAGGGAATGGCCTAAAGTTGTGTCAGGGGAGATTCAGTTAGATGTAAGAAAAGATTCTTCACCCAGAGGGTGGTTGAGTGCTGGAACAGGCTCTTCAGGGAAGTGGTCACAGCACCAAGCCTGGCAGAGTACAAGAAGGGTTTGGACAATACTCTCAGGCACATGGTGTGAGGATGGTCTTGGGGATGGTCCTGTCCAAGGTCAGGAGCTGGAATTGATGGTCCTTATGGGTCCTTTCCAAGTCAGAATATTCTGTGATTCTGGCAGAGTGAGTTGGCAGAGATCTGTCTATTCCCATCTCACATATTTAATCTACATAGAGCTGAAGTTCTTAAAGTCAATCTCTTAATTTATAAAAGCTGCAAAGTTCTGCAAAAAAACTAAAAAAAGCTGTTGATCATTCTTTCCCTTCAAACATTTTTAACTCTGCTCTACTCTAGAAATATCTTTTTCAGCAAATTCTTGGTGTTATTATCTTGTAAAAATGTCCTTCACTCTCAGTACTGGCTTTTGTTTCCTGCTTATAAAACAGTTGTGCTATAATACACTGAGGTTCAGCTTCTCAAACGAACAACCTCTTCATGACAATTTATGTCTCAGTATCGAGGATAATTTTCAGTTACTTCTTTTAATGAAAAAATTGAGACTATGCGTCCTGATTTTATCTAGTTCCTTCAAAATTTCCCCATTCATCTTCTCTACCTAACAGATTTCCTTCCCCTCCCTCCCATCACGCGTCCCATGGAAGTAAAAGCAAGATTATCCTTTGAACTTCAAAGCACCTTAAAAATTTTACTTATTCTCAACATCCCTGTAAACAGTAAGATCATTATTATCCATTTGGCTGATGAGATGTCCAAGAGCTACTACCGAGAAGCTTCTTATGTGGTTTATCTTGCCAGGAGATTGTAACAGCTTACTTGAGCCCAGCAAAGCCTGAAAGTATAATTCTTCTCCATGTTTTTAACTTCTGGTTAGAAAAAATACTCATAACATTTCCTGGCTCTTACAATCTGCCATCACAGGAAGGCACCACACATATTTTGCATCTGTCAGTTTGCAAATGAGCCACAGGATGCTGAGCAAAATGTGTGGCAAACAAAGACAGAAACTGCACTGAAATGCATATTTGCCATTAGGAGCTCAGTTATGCCATGCAAGAACCGTAAATGAGCTATGGAGAGTATGATGTACACTGTCCACTTGCTTCTTCCTGGATGAATGAAGCCAATAAAATACACAAAAAATGAAGAAAGAAAGAGTGGAAAGAGCTTTGTTGCTGTTCTTCAAGTGGCAGACCAGCACTGGGGAGGAAGGAAGGTGAGAAATAACCAAACAGTTAAAATAGGAAACATCAGTGTTGTCTCCTTCCCAGTTATTAGATGTGCACTTACCAACACTATGTGGCACTCCTGCCAGTGTCCCCTGAATGCCCTGCATCACTGAGAGGTATATAAGTGGCCTTTCACTTCTCTCCCTTCAGCACAGGGGAAAGGAATTACCTCCTGGTAGAGGGAAATGATTGGAAGAGCTAAACTTGCAGACCAAAACAAAAGACAAGGCATCATCTCTCTCAAGGTTATACCTACCAAATAAAATGGCTACACATAACCTGTTCTACTCTGCTCACAGTTCAGGAACTGTAAACACTCCTAGACAGACTCAATATTTAAACTACATCAACCAGTACCATCCATGTTACTGTAATATATTGAAACTGTGATGTTCTGTGATTGCAGCAGGGCAAGTCTGCTAATGACAGGATCAGATTTCTTTAAAGACAGGATGGCAACAAAACTGAGTGGCCTCCTGCACTGTCAATAAAATGGTACTAGTCAGAAAGGAGAGAAAATGTGAAGTAGTGCTTCATGAGCTAAAAGCGCAGTCACTTCATTCCTGTAGATTACAGTTCAGGGATGTTTTATTTTTTGTTTAGTTTTGTTTGGTTGGGGTTTTCCCCCACCCTCCCCAAGCATTTCTCCCAAAGAAAGGAGGTCGCTAAACAATATGGGGCAAATTTTAGAGAGCACAAAAAGCAAATACAGGTGGATGCTTCTGTACATACTGAATTGCATTTGCTGCACTGTGAAATGACTCCACCTGTGTCCAGTGCCTCCCCAGCCATTTATAAACCACCTCATTGTAAACAGTGAGAAAGGGACTATGTGCTCAAATACACATATAATACACATATACACAAATGCACAAGTTTTACAAGGTCTGGATATCAATTCTCTACCTCACCATAAGCTCACATTTGCATGGACCAGTCAGATTCTTGTTTATTTCGCTATGCTCAAGCCAGAACTAAATATTCCCTAGGAAAGTGGTTTCCAGACAAGGTTTCCAGCTAAATCCTGAAATAACAAACTAACAGACTGTAGGACACTCTGTGGATTCCATCCTCATCTATTTTAAGGAAGTAGGCTTCATCTGAAATTACCTTCATCAGGAAGCAGAAACAGATTGCAGTTTATTTTATCATACCTGCTATGTTTTCTAAAAACTAATTTGTGCATTAGAAGTCCTGCCTTCCATGTAGAAGGCATCTGTATGAAGAACTGTGATGTGCTCCAGACTTGCTATTCTTGAATTGGGTGTATTTTTGTGCTGTTTAGACTCTTCAAGTTTATTCTTTTAGGGTCAGTTTTTCATACTTGGAGGATAATATCTGTGTAGGGAAAATAAACCTGGTATTTCCTTGCTGAATGAAAGATAAACTTAAACACAGAGCTACAAAATTAGTACTCTCAAACACCATTCACTTGGTTCGATCAATACAGGGCTCCTAACCCATGTAAACTTGATGCAGGTCCAAGTTCTTAGTAGGGTGTTAAGACACCCTAGTAGGACCTAGAAAGTTGAATCATTTACTTCCAGAGGTAAGCCTACACTGCCAACATTTACATGCTCTGATTCACTAGAAGATTGTTTCCCAATACTTCCTTACTACCATCACTTTTAGAGTATCACCTTCGTCTTCACCCTTAATTTCAGGTAAGGGTAAGAGGGGCTTTGAAAATTAATAAGTGAAAAGGAGAGCTGCCTATCATTCACTGTATCATATAAAAGCAGGAAGGAATATCTGCAAGTCCTGTTCTATCTCATCCAGACTAGGAATGTGAACTTCGATCTTCTTCACCTTGGTTTAGAGTTTCACCAGAAACTCACCAAACTCATAAATCCCATGGGATTCTGAAAAGCCCATTCCACGCCTCACGTGTTGCCACCAGCTATATCACAGTCACAGCAAAGCCTTCTACCTCACCAGAAGTTTCTTTCTGAAGGTGACAACTCTTCCCAAAGAACCTACCAGACATGTTCTACTAAGACTTCCAACATCCCACACATGCAGGCTTATACTGTTATTTTCTTACCTCTTTAGATTGTTCCAAGTGCCTGGCTCCTATTCAGATTTACAGGAGACTAACACTATTAACACTGAGACAACTCTTGGAACAAAGTGCGATTAAATATATGGAGAAGACTCCTGCAGAAACATGTATCTTTTAACAGGCTGTGTTCCAAACTCTGTGTGTTAATCTCATAAGCAGTGTACCGGGCACAGAAATTTAACTAGAGTTTATTTTACTACTATCATTTTTCCTAAAGAAAAAGAATATTCTCTATATTGTTTTTTGCAAATGTGGAGCTCACTTTTAGGGGGGGGAAAGAAAAAAAAAGAAAAAAAAGAGACGAGTTTTGAAACTTACAGTTCAAACAAAATGTTCTGATCTAATTTATATCCTTTCATAAGTATAAAGAAATACAATTTAAAAGTCTAGAAGATAGATAAGACAGCTCTGTCATCTTCTGCTTAGGAGGAAATTAAGGTCAGCAGAGGTAATGAAATGGGAAGTTGACTCGGAAAGGGCAGAAACATGCAGAAACGTTCCAGGGTATTACAGGTAAATCATGCAATACCTGGAAAACTCTGTTTCTATGCTGATCTACACCCAGACAGTTCTAAAGGTGAGCACCACTACAAGACAGCTGGGTTTTGATTCTTGCAATATGATTCATATATATTTTTTTTTTTTAAACAAGACCTCAATTCTTATTGCGGTCTGTTCTATAATGAATAATGATCTTTAACATCCTTATTCTCCAAATGACACCACTTTTTCTGAATAGTTAATTCTAAAGGTTCTGAAACTCATGAAAGGTGAAGCCATAAAGGCAACTTTTAAGTGTAGATCAATATAATTCAATGCAATATGAATAATGGACACTGAACTCTGAAATCCGCTTTAGTAGGCATAATGTATTCCATGTAATTCTTGCTGTTAACTCAGCTTCTGGCCAGCTTCTTTGCCACAGAAGATGACCTGTGCATACCAGTGTGTAATAAAAATAAAAACAGGCGAGAAGTCACACAACCATGAAGGAAACATGCAGACTGGACATACCAAACCATACACAGTCAGTTCATAAAAAAGCAGAAACACTGTTACCATAAAACCTCATTGGTATTTAACTGAAGGATGCGAAAATGTTCTATTTTTCATCTGTTCTGCAGTAAGTGCAATTCATCAGCTAGAGTACATATACATGGTTTCTTAGCTAAAACCTCAAAAATCAAGAAACTTGTACACATTTGACGAGTTTGGATTTTGGAGTAAAAACTGGAAGGCACATAGACTGACAATTGGATACCTGCATTTCTATTCCTAGAACTCCCCACTTCCTCTAAAATTTAGGGATAGACAAAATAAAATTGAGGAATAGAATAATAAAAATACAAAATATAGGAATAGAGAAACCATAGATAATTTGCTGGTGCCCAAAGACAGCATGAAAGGAGGCTGGAAAATATCACATTAACATATATTTCTGATACTTTAAAATACTCAAGACTTCTCTCATTCACAGTTCAGTAGGAATCAACTAATTATAAAAAAATATTGTGTTCATTCCCTCCCTATGCCAGTTTTTCATGTAAGAGATTATGCCATGAAACAGTTTATATCACAGCCCTACTGCATATTTCTCTTCCTTTTTTGATATGAAGTAAACATAAAAGAATGCTCTGAAGAATCAATCTGTAATGATATCAGCTGTAATGATATCACCTTTTCCATTTCCCACATGCAGAACTTGTTTTATTTCTGACAGTGATAAGGGGCTTATTTTCTTTTTAAACAACATAGCCTCATACTCTACAACAGTATGGATGTGTAAAGTTTTTTACTATCTGTTTATGGGCTCATATGAGTTAACATTTCACTTGCATAAATTAAAAATTATCCTCTGCCACAAACTTGACTTTAAATTTCTTTATCCTTTTCTTTTAAACTTTTGTCCTAAACTTTAAGCTAATGAACATTAAGCTGCATTTTATGACAATTGGATGATGCGGAACAGATGCTGAGCTAAAATTTCATTTGCCAAATGTCAGCTCAGAACACATATTTAAAACTGGAGAATTAGTAAGACAAACTACACGGTGAAAACAATACAAAAATTGTCAATTACATCAATGTCTGCCAACCATTTTTCTGGGACTTCAGATAGAAATTCTGCCTGAACTGAAGATTCCAGAAAATGATGTTCAGTTTTAGGAACATTAATTGCTTATTAGGGTGAGTATGCTCTCTTCTGGATATCTATTTTTTCATCTTGAGCTGACTGATACATAGCAAATGCTAATTGAGCCTGTAATTCGTATGCTTTTCTCTTGCAGATTTTCTTCTGCTAGGGAGTCTTTGTTTGGAACTCCGGTTGGACAGGTAGGTTCAGGGTCTGAAAAGGATGCCTGCCATTCCCCTCCACAATTCGGGACAGTCACAAAACACTCCAATCAACCAGCCGAGCAAAGCACCAACAGGGCTCTAAGGAAACTTGCAACTCTCCAGTTGACAAAGTCCATCCACTGACCAACATGTTTATGTTTTTCTTGCTGTGTAAGGTATAAATGATAACCCTTTGAGGCACACAATGCAACCTAACACAGCCACTGAAAGCATTTTTGCACTTGGGCCATGTTTTCCTTTCTCTAGTTACATCTAATATGTGTTACCCTAAATAATTTCTGTCCTTACACATTATTTTTTCAAGCATCTGGAAAGTCTTCCATCTTATCATATACACACTTGTAATTTACCCACATTTCTGTAAACTATTCAGAGAAATCAACATATTAAAAGCATCCTGATTGCTTTCGTTACTTTTCTCCAAACTGCTTTCACATTTTCAATGTCTTTCCTATGGCTCAATGATCAGCAAACTGCTGTAGGCCACAAACAGTTTCACAAGCCAGTCTGCCTAGGTGGACTATGGTTTCTGGGGACTAAAACACAACATAATTGTTTCTGACATTTCTTCATCAGGATTATTCAAACCAACAAGCAAGGGCAGAAGTACTAAGTGAGACACCACACACAGTTCATGGATCAAATGAGCGAAATCAAGAGTAATGCAAACCTATTTTACCAAAGTTATTTTGTGCAAATACTCAATCCATCTAACAGTAATTAGTAATAATAGTAAATGATCCCCTCTAAAGAATTTATGAAGTTCTGTTTATATCTGGGTGACTGACCTCTCCTACTTTACCTACAGAAACCAACACTCATGAATGCACAAATGCTATCACAAGACAAGAAAGAACCAGAAAAAAGCACATGAAAAATTTGTAAGAAATCTTCTTTTACAGGTACGTATCCTATACAGTAACTGGCTAACAGTTGTGAAGTGATGGCACAGCAACTAAACACAGACAACCTTTCCTTAAATAGATATTATTTCCAAGACCTGTAGAGATACTGTAAATATGTCTTTCCTGTCTATAGGGAATAGCACCTTCAACATCATCATTGCTCTGGGCCAAGGATAGGAAAGGGAGGAGTCAGTTCATTTTTCTTTTTTTCAAAATTTCTGGAAGAAAAGCTAAGGAAAAAAAAAAAGGTTGACAGTTTTCTCAACAAGTAAAACACTGCAATGGCAGAAGTAGGGAAAGCAGTGATGTTTCTGATGTGCTGTAAAATGTTATTTGCTGTTTTGTCCCTGGGTGGCGAGACAGACAGAACTGATATAATGCTAAACAAAGAGAGAATCAGTTTATGAATTCTTTTCTTTTTAATTCAGGGGAAAAAAAACCTTTCCAAATTGTTGCTTGAACACGTCCAGCGGTTTTTTTGATGGCAAATTTTTGGGCTCTCGTATCATTAAATTAAACATACCAATAAATAAACAAATAAACAAGCAAATAAATAAATAAATAACACTGTCTGCCATAGAAAGAACTAAGTATAAATTAACACTTTCAACAACTTTAAACTCAAGTTATCAAAAAGACTTGTTCCTTTTCCATCAGAAGATTGAATAAAATCACAAGGTGCATTGAGGATTCCAGCTAGCATTTCCATTGCTGTTATCATGGAAGCTAAATCATTTGCCAGAAAATGCTCTCTCTCTCTCTCTCTCTCTCTCTCTCCCTAATCCATCTGCCTCCTTGGGCTATAAAGTTTCCTCCTTGCACCTTCCCTAAGCAGATGAGGATGGTCATTGGCAACATTAAAAATTGCCTATGCATTTGAAAAGCATGCACAGTAACAATCATTTCTGCAAAGCTGCAATCATACATTCTGTTACCACATACTGGCATTGGTAAACCTATACAACCTATACAACACACAGCCTGAAACACAAGCCTGGTTATACCTTGCTTCCACATTACTCAGTCTCATTGCACAATACCAAAATATCATTTTCTGCAGCATTTGTGAGCATTAACTGCAGACAAACCAAGAACTGCAACAACTTCCACCCAAGAAGCAACTGGAAAATTCAATCCACAATGGCTACAGAGACAAAACAGTCACACCACTCCTCCCATTTTCAGAGAAATTACTTTTCTTAAGCTTTTGAGGGGTGGCACTGCCGAAAGCACGCTAAACACATATTCAAGACCACACCTATCATATCATTGCACAGAAGAGCTGATGAGAGCTTTCCAAAGTAAAGCACTAGGACAATTCTGTTATGCAAACAAAGTCTTTCTGTACCATCAGATGTGATTTTTTTTTCATATTCAACAGCAGAAACACACAAAGCAAACCGCAATTACAAAGCTCCCCATGAGCAAGAAATAGAAGACAATGAAGAAGGTTTCACCCACCTGGGATCTTTCTGAATGCTATCAATGGAAGGTGACCTAGCCAAGGTCCCTTCGGGTGGGATGGCTGGCCCAGATTTGCTGTATGGTGATTCAACAGAAGGACAATACTGCAGCTGTCGGTAGGGGTCTGCGTAATTGGAGGCTGGGCCGGCCGCATAGCTGGCCCTCTGGAAGGTCGCTGTTGCGTTCTGTGTGCCGTGTTGACTGCCTGTGCGCTGTAAGGGTACGGAGTCGACACCAGGGGAAGATGGGGCTACGACAGGAAAGTAGGGACAAAGTAAAAAATTGAGGACCTGTTCACAGAAATGGTTAACCAGGTCTAGGCAGAGGAAAAAAAAAACACACACACATATAAAACAGGGGTTCAAAAAGAATGAGAAAAAAACAAACAAAAGAAACAAGCAACATTGTCATTTTGAAAACCATAGAAGGAAATAACCGTCAAACAAATTCTAAATGACATGCCAGTTCTGGACTAGAAGATCTCAACACCAGTTAAACAGACTGTAGCAATGCTTTCACCTAGAGTTTTAACTGCACTAACAGGAAATGAAAGAAGTGTGGAAGCAGCATGGGAATAATCAAGCTAAGGTTCACAACCACCACTGAGTGGGGCTTTTGCAGTCCTTACAGGGGTGAAAGTCAGTCAGATCCCCCAGCAGAAGGAGAGTCAAACCAGGCTCAAGAGTCCAAACTGAGACAGATGGCTCTACGACAGAAGAAACACCCAGCCATCCCAGATTTGTAGTCCTGGTATCCATGAAGCAGGTAAAAACCAAACACCTGCTACCGAGAGTTGCTGCATATGCTTCATTGACCCATCTTCTGCAAATTTCACCTTAAGACTTAGGGGACTGCTACTGCTAACTCAGTTTGAAAGAGAGCTAATCACAAGGTGACCATGTAGATGTCTTAACGCAGGCCAGCAATGGCTGTGCTCACACGCCACAGCTCAAGATTAATGCATTACCAGTTTTGAGCAGCTTAACCAATAGCTTTAAACTGACTTAATGCCTTTGCAACTCAAAAATCTTATTAATCTCTCTTGTAGCCCATTATCTTCCTGTTACAGCATTGGGTAGTGGAAATCCAGTCTGCTTTATGATTCTTATTGAACACATAATATTTTTGAACCAAAGTCCAGTTAATGGCAAACTGTCACCGTTAAGGCCAGAGGACCCATATCTGCATGATCTTTGGCGTAGAGACAAATACCAATTAAATGCTTGGCTCTGCTCAGAAGGCAATTTGGCCTTTTGAAGTGGCACATGAACTCATGGTGGCTGCCATTCCCTCCTGTTCCAAGATAACAAAAATGCTTTTGCCAAAAGGAGTGGCCTGGTCCAGGGCTATTTCTAGCTGAGTCAAATTCATATGCTAAACTGTGGATGAAACCCACATATTGCAGAGATAGGTTTCTATATTTCCCAATAATTTCCCAATCACTTCTCATTAACATGCACATTTAAAAATAAATATCTGATATATTATAGGTCCAAGAAAGTGATTTTAAGCATTTTATCGCAGTGTCAGCAAATGAAACACAGTGAGTTTTAAATACAATTAGACACTTTTGTATGACGAAATACTTGCAAAAGTTACAACACCTGAAAATTTTAAATTTATATCGAATCTTTGCCTTATTTTTTTTCCTATGGCTCTGAAGTATTTTACATTAACATGTATCATAATTTTATTACAAACATAGGTAGGCAGAATCATTCACCTATTACCCCATCCCTGGAAGTGCTCAAGGCCAGGTTGGAGTGGGCTTTGAGCAACCTGATCTAGTTGTGGGGGCCCCTGCTCAATGCAGGGGGTTGAAGCTAGATACCTTTAAATGTCCCTTTAAACCCAAATCCGTCTATGATTCTATGATTATGTTTACCCACAAAACCAACATTTTTCATGTATTTTCGTTTAATTGTTAGTACATACACATACTTCGTTAAGAAATAAGACAGACCTTTTAATAAAACTGCATAAGTTCAAATGCAATAACATTATTAGCATATTTAAATATCCCATGCACAAATCATGCTAAATTGAGTGTTAGAAAGAAACATGGCAAATATCACATTTTAACGAAAAATACAGAGTTCAAAACCAAAATTGGGTGCCTTGTGAGAAAAAGAGTAATAAAACAAGTTAAGGAAAATGCTGGAAATATTTTCAAGTGAAAAAGCAAAGATGCAATTCTATACTGACACAGCATACCCTTAAGCACTGTCACTCCATAGAATATGCTGTTACCTTTTGATGAATTATATAGGGAATTGCAGTAAGACCCCTACAACATCAATACTGCTGAAAACAAGAGCTTCACTGTAATGTTGACTGCTTTGCAAAATATTCCACCGTCATCCCCTTTGCAAGACAGTTCAGTGGAAATCATGTTTGTTTTTAAATTATTAGAAAAGTTTTCTTTCTATTTTCTTCTTTGTCTCACTATCAAAATACGTATTTATATGAACTGAAACTACCTGTCACCCAAACACCTACAGGCTTCTCAAGTAACTCTGATTCATTTCTCAAATTATCTTCCTACCAGACTGTTTCTCCCTTTTGAATCTTATCACAATGAACACAGAAGTACCATATGCAGAATATGAGAATGAGACAAATCTATGGCTTAAACATTTAAAATTAAGCTTGTTTGGACAGTGCTATCCAGCTCAATTAAAAGAAAAACAAAAAAATCCCCAAACTAATAACACTTTAGAATAACTTCTACATCTAATTTGACTACAGTCACCTACCTTTTACTACAGTAAAAGGGTTATGCTTTAGCTGATATTTTGACACAAGTAATTGCATGTAAACTGAAGCTAAGTCATCTCCTACCAATCCACTTCCTTTACTTGAACAAACCCCTTCGGCAGCCAAATCTACTGACTGAAATGTGGCTTTTTAGCAGACTACTGAGATATCTCTTCTATTTAGCTATTAAAAGAGCAAAGTCATAGTGATTATGCCTAATACAATTAATTCAGAAGTCCATTTGCTTCACCCAGCATAGTAAATCTTCACTAAGCACAGAGGCATTCAGAAGGCACACACTTGGAGTGTACGAGTACCAGGTATATCTGCAGATGGTCATGCAACCTTTTTACCTGTTTTTCAGTTGAAGACACGCCTTTCTCTAACTTCATCTTTTACACTCAAATCTCCCAAATCCAAGCCAGCTACACCTTGACCAGAATCAGTTCAGCATAGGTAAGACACAATACTACTTCATCAAGGATCAGGGGTTTGCCCCAGCAATAGATCTTGCTTTAATATGGCATGCTATTAATCCCTTATCATCTACTGGGGATGAGATACTATATCATCTCAGCCCCTCACTACTCTTAACTTCAAAATCACATCCCTGCCATACAGACATTTCATATGTTTTTCCAAATCTTTAACAAAGAATATAAAAAAAAAATCCTGGTAACTATAATGAAAACTTTCCAAAGACCTGATATATACCCTGATTATGGTTCTCTTGACTGCAGAAATAGCATATAGAAAAGCCAGTATTTATAATTTTCTATGGCCTTTGCATAGCATTAACAAAGACACCACAATTTTTATAGTAATGCTAACTTAGGTGTATCACCAAAGAAGCTCATAGGCTCATAATGTGATACTCAACTTAAAAATTCACTTTCAGATTTTGAATGTTCTTTTCATATCTGTGTCAGATGTTAGAAACAAATAACAGCATGGAAAATGCAGAACATGTTGATCTAGGCAGGGATACTATTGCACCATACCCAAGTATCTTAGGAAGATCAAGTTCATATAAAAACTGCTAAAAAGTTCAGACTTTCTAGAAGTCAGAGGGCATTTTGTTCAGTTAAGATAAGAAGGATCAGACCTTCAGAAAGGATAAACTCATTTATGAGAACTATCTTGCTACACCTGCTTGCTGAAAATTACTTAACTGATGCCGCTGTTTGATCTGTGGATATTACCTTGTAAAATTTTCCTCTTATTATTTGATATTAGACATTCAGTTCCTGTGTTAACCTTCTCCTAAGGCTTTTCATACAGATTTCAAAATTATTTTCTTTTTTCCTTAACTTTTTTCCGCACTGATTTGCACCTGCCGTTGACATATACTCTCACATAAAAGTTGAAAATTGGATCCCAGTAAGATGTCTTTTCAGTGCAAGATATGTCCATCATCCCTCCATGGGTCCATAAATCATATAAATGCAGTGATTTCTGTTGGTAGCAAATCTACAGGAAGATTTATAAAACAGATATTTTCCCATCTAATATACCATAAAAATAACAGAGTGCATTTTCTGTCAATTAGGAAAAACCTCATCAAGGTTGGGGGATACAAACACTTTATCTCAAAATGTTGACGTGAGTGTTTTAAAGCATGCACCATTTTTCTTTCAATAGAAGTTTAACAAAATAGGTTATAATCAAGCTAGTGGTGAATTAGCAATTCAAAGTGACAAGTGCAAGCAGTCAGGTTTAACACTGTTCAAGAGGTATGGCATTACATATAATAATAATGTTAATAATAATAATAAATTTGCTTAGCAGCTACTTTTAGAAGCACTTTTCCACAAGAGCTTTTCCTACAAGGGAACTATACAATTTTAGAGAAATACATAGTTGAGGAAAATATTTACTGAAAAAGGGAAAAATCCTAATTGATATTAGCAACTACCTCTAAGGTTGTTATGATTTTATGCAGGCACGATCATATTCTCTCTTCAAAATATGCACGCACAAGGAATTTTGTACTTCAGACATGCAAACAGAGCAAATAATAAAAAAAAAGCTCACACTACAGGATTTCAAGGATTACAAGGCTCCAATTTAGATTTAAAATACTCAGACCTTATGCAGCAAATACCAGCACCACAGTTCCATATAGGCTGGCAAATTTACTGCATGATTTCCTGTAGTTGAAAAAGGAAAAAACATTGTCAAAACTACCACAACTTTCTGTTTCTCGTTTTTCATTTGCTCCTCCCTCACTTTTCTGCGCTCTTTATTTTGTCCTATTTAGTTAATCTTGCAATCAACTCACCACTCTCAGCCAGAAACAAATAAAAAAAAGTGTTAGCAAAGCTTCCCTTCCATCATCATGAGATGGGCTCTTCCCCATTTATCCAGTCTTTGCTTTCAACAGATCAACCATTTAGGGCTTCCAGGATCATTCCACCTAATTCTTTCTGCTGGCTCCAGCTTTCTTCAGATGCTCCTATTTTGTGTAAAGCAGGGAAAATACAAGCTCCTTCCTTCCAGTCAGCTCCACCATGCTCAGGGCAGTGTCTCCAACAGCTGGCCCTGGGAAATCACAGGTCTCTCTGCTTTACCAGGCATGTCTTTTTAATGGAACATAACATGCCCTACAGGGGAAATGCAAGCAGACTAAAGAAATTGATATTGAACAGCATGGGTACATAGCCAAAAAAGGTCTCTTTTCCACCCACAAACATGTTAGTCATAATTTCCTCAAGTAGTGGTTATACCTGGCTGTCACACCTACTTGCAATTAGTATGTCTACAAGCTGTTGCAAGCAGGTATTCAGTAATATTTTTATCATCAGATGTTTTCGTGACATGGTGAGGAGAAAGCCTTTTCATCAAGGCAACATCCTTGTGTCTACCAGATACCATCACAGGGGATTTATGTTTTCACACTTTCCCATCCTATCTTCAAAACCAGAGGTAGCTGTTTATCTGCTGTGCTTTACACTTCTGTGGGAAATATTTGGGGCATTTCCAAATTAGTTAATAGGTTCATTGCCACTGCTGGCAGCTGCAAAGTACCAAACTTAATGAAGTTCATAAGTAATGTTCATCCCTATGATGAATTTGCTATTTGATTCTTTTAGAAATCTTAAAATCATCTCCTGACCACTGCAATATCTACATGCCACTGTTCTGTGGGAGAACAACTCCTTGCCTCAGAGAAACCAAGAAAACAGCGCTTGTGCTCTCTATATTGTCGTGTTCAGTAAGCCCTGTTACAATACAAGAACTGACAATCTTTGAAAACTGAAGAACTGAAGTTGTTACTGCATCGATGTATCCTTTCATTTCCGTTTCCTAAGAGTGTTATTTACATCTAACACTAATTGTAACAATAGGGTTGAGTGTTCCTTTCCTTAGAAACTGATGTTTTTCTATAATGCAGAAAGAATCGTTTGAAGAAAATAGCTTCCTTGGTTTCTGAGCTATATCTCTGTTTACAGAATAGCTGTTATCTGATCGCTTTGAAGGCTCCTTTTGCCTGTATTGTTCCACTTGAGTTTGCAGATTCTCACATTGTGTCTTAGTTTCCTTTTCATGCTTATTTTTTGAGATACATACCTTTTCTTCCTTCTACTGAAGGAAAGCCGTGTATGTGTGTGTGTGTATATATATATATATGACAATATATTTCTTTCCCCTCCCTTCTATTCAGGGAAGATGTGTAACTGCCATTGCCTAATCCTCAGAATAGGGAATAATAATTTCCTTAATCACTAATTTAGACTTGGCATTTCTTTAGTACTAATTATTTTATTTATGGGTTCAATATGAGATCAGTTGGTATCAATCTGAAATCACTTGGTTTCACCAGGGTTGGCATTGGAAGCAAATACCTACCTTGTGAGTGAAGGCACCTTTTTGCACCTCTAAGCAAATTTTAATGCAGAAAAACGCAGGTAATTCAGTGAGCTACAGTGGTGACAGAATTTGTATTTTAGAAATTTGTATTTCAGTTCAACAGATATAGTGTCTGAGATGAATGAGTTCCAATGCAAGTTTATTTTGCAGCAGTGCTTAATGTGACTTCTGTGAAACCTGAAGTGAAAACTTCAGTGAAGCCTCTTCCATAGCTTGTTTATCACAAGGCTTCACTGCTGTGCCCAATCTCACATCTCCCCAGGCATAACCTTCTTCAGTTCTATATCCCTCCCTCCAGTCATCCTCCACCATCAGGTTCCAGAGTGTCCACCATGGTAACACAGACTGTATCTTGAAAACTGCATCTCAAAAACATATATAGGTAAAGCATTTTTTTAAAATCCATATAGTCGAAGGGGACATTGTGGGCTTTATGCAGGTATTAGAACTGCCCAAGCAACTATATTATTTCAGATTTCCAACTCAAGGCTCGAGTGACTTTCTTCCTTGTCTACAACTAAAAAAAGGGAGAAGCCTCATTTTTCAAGTTAGCAGTATTAAAAAATATAATGCTCCTTTTCTATCTCCAGGAACTGACTGCATTTTAAATCTGCCAGATTTTAATCTCAGTAATATATGCAATTTCATTCTCAGGCTCAGTTTCTAGCATGTTTCAGTAATGCTGCCTCTGCACAAAAAAAAAAAAATGGTGCATACACATAATGTGATAATCAGATGCCAGCTTCGGCTGCTAAGGGTGTTATTGCCAAGATCTTTTCTCAGATTGTGCCTTCTCCCTTTGAGTTGCATCCCTCAGTTCGGGGAGAACATGCAGTTTAATTAATTTGTTACATGAGCATTTAAACAGAGAAATCAACAGCTGCCACAGCCCTTAAGAGGAACAGCCCTTTCAGAATTTGAAATACTAAAATTCATCATGTGAAATTCCTCACTGGAGATAAAATTCAACCCTGAGCAATGCCACTATACAAGACATCACCTTCCTCCTCTCTGTAGTACTACATGGTTTTACAGTCTGTGCATGGGACACAATAACCCAATCACTCAGACCACAGTACTGTACACAGACTAACCTACTGCAATGAAATTCCTGTTTTCACTCCTAAACCACCGTCTCTTGAAAGCCCAGTTGAAAGTTTCTTGTCCATCTGGCCAGTATAAAACTGAACACATGGATGAAAGTCACAATTAATATATAAAAAGATGTATAAATACTACGAGGCAGTAACAGATTAACAGCCTGCACTGCATCATGCTACAGCCATCAAGCACATGGATGTCTTCTCATTCAGATTTTGACTTCTTATTTAGTATGCTAAATACCTAAGTAAAAAAGGTGGCTACTAACTGGTATTTCTTAGAACACTTTACTGAACTTCAGCTATTTTGATTAGTAGTTTCCACTCTGAAATAGAAAGCTATTTTATTATTAAGGTAATAACATTTGTGTTCCAGTGCCAGACCATTTGATATGTACCCCTTAACTATGAATCTAACTTGTGCAAATGATAGTTTAAAAGTTGTTGGATTCATTAAGGTAAAAACTAGTATATTTGAATACTTGTACTCATAAAAACTACATGTAAACTGCTGAAATTATGACAAAGGAAGCAACTGGCTCTAAAAGTAGACAGTCTTACATATGAAAAAAAAGTTTACAGTTTGAGTAAAAAAAAAAGGAATAAAAATAATGGGCTGGTGATTTTTAAGAGTGCCTTGAAACATAATACCGCAGAAGGAATGATCCTCTAACAAAAGCTTTAGTCATCTTAAAGACATTACTGGGTAGTTACCTCAGGCACAGCAGTGCCTTTCTTCAGCAAAGATTTACAAGAAAGAGATTTATGAAAGGTGTTTGAATTGCTTTTTATTTCATGAATGACAACCTTGCATTTCTACGCAACACTGAAGTACATAAATGAGAATGGCTGTCCTGCATCACTAAAATCTAATGTGATGAGGCTTTAAACGGAGCCTACGCCTGTACAGTAAATAGATGATAAATACACTGACAGCTTCTGGCATAAACATTGTATTTTCTCAAGAGTGGCAGATGAGATTTGCAGAGTATGTACTTCCCCGAGTAAAATTTTATAATCATAGTTCTCCCTCAAGAGGTGTCAAAAGTCAAGGGACACCTGAGGAATGCTCAGACATGTTCTAAAGTCATTCTTCTAATAAAAAAAAATGAGAACGGAAGAATTAGAAAGTATAGAACAAAAGAGAAAACTCTGGAGGTATTCTGCCCATGCTCCTGAGGAAGGGGGCTATGGATACTGACCACTTCAAAAGGTTCCAGGTTTGGGTTGTGGAACACAAACATGGACTCAGTACTTTGAAACTATAAATATCTTATTTGGAGAAATGCATCTCCACTCTAAGGGGGATATTGCTTACAGATTACAAAGGTGGTTCTGCTCGATTTTGACCTCCTTCCACTTCCCTGTCTCTCCATTCTTGTCCACTGGATACCACTGAAGTTGAAAAAAATGTATTGTGTTCTACTCATGCCAAAATTTTAATAGGAAGGAAATATATAAAAATTCTTTCTCAAGAAAGACCATGACACTGTACCTGGGGAAAAAAATCACCTAAAACATCATCAAGAATATAAAACAGGTAAGGCTATATGAGACACCGTGGATCTGTCATATAAAATGGGATTATGACTTTGTATTGCTTTGAGGTGATTTGTTATTCTTTATGCAGATTACTAAGGTATTTTCTGCTTAATTTACTTTGTACTGAAGATTTGTTCCCCGCTTGCTTCCTATAATTCTCTCTCCCAAAGCAATGTTATCAAGTGGATGTCAGTTAGGAATACAGGTCTATTATAACAACATTACCAAACTGATAGAGATGTAGTGGTAGGAATAATTTTTCTTTTTAATTTCTCTGAAAACATTATGTCCTATAGCCAGAACTCCATGCTGTGTGATTTATCAGCATGATCCTCAATTAATCTGCAGCTGTGCCATCACAGTACATCCATGCACAGCACATCAGCTTGTGACAAAACAAACCAAACAAGTACAACTGTCCCCCAATCAGAAAAAACCCAGAATTTAGGCAGAAAGAAACAATATTTGGTATTTATAAACTAACCCTTGCAGTTTAGGAATAAAAACAATTAAATTCAGAATTAAGAAGCAACCCTTAAGAAAGGGTTTAATCAAAATGGGGGAAGTTAAAGCTGATTTTTCTGTTGATCCTCCTTTTGCCTAAAGTGACAATTTTAGGGACAAATAAAGACAAATATATTCGAAACTGAGATTTCGTTTTTATTTTTAAATGAAGTATTTGCAATACAGGAACTAGCATATAACAGGTAACTTTTTATTGTAACTAGATGCCATTCTGAAACTGAATTAATATTATACCAACATACTCACTGATGCTCCTTGTAAGAACCCAACAACACCTAACTGCTTTCATACAGAAATTTATTTTTCTTCCTCTAAACCTCTTAAGATTCCTCTTACTCACTAGTCTGAAGACTAAGGAATGATAAGTGATACATCTGGTTAACTGAATTCTAGTTCTATGCTGAGAAGCAATACTTAACACAACATGAGGAAGGCTCAGAAACTGTAGGGCAACTGGGATATAAACTGCCCTGTAGAACCTGCCATTAGTGATGTGCAAGGATCAAACTCAAGAGTCTGATTCGCAAAACTGAAGTTACACTTGCACACCTTTCAGGTGCAGAAAGCTGTGAATTAAGCCCTCTGTAGGTGATTCAGCATGACATTAAAACTGCAGTCCCACAAAGTCATTTTACATAGTCTCATTTCATTTCATGCTGTGTTAGTTTTCTAAATTTTTTTCAGCATGTTTAAATCACAGACAACTTCAGTGATTTGAAATAGCTAAAAGCAAACAACTTACCAAGGGACTGCTCACTAAAAGGTATTGTAATTGACCATCAAAAATATGTCTCCAAGTAAAGTTTGAAAAAAAAAACCCCACTCATATTTTTTGCTAATACCCTCTGAGTATTGAGTACCAAGTGCGATGAGGAAAATACACTTTGTATCAATACAGGTTGGGGGATGAAGGACTTGAGGGCAGCTTTGCTGAGAAGAGCTTTTGGGCGCCGCTCCATGAGAGGCTGGGCATGAGCCAGCAATCCCAGGAAGACAATTGTAATCTGGGCTGCATCAAAAGCATCATGGCCATCAGGTCAAGGGAGGTGATTCTGCTCCTCTACTCTGCTCTGGTAAGATCCCACCTGGGATGCTGCATCCAGCTCATCACACAAAAGGCATAGACCTGTTCAAGATGGTCTAGAGGAGGGACACAGAGATGATCAGAGGGCTGGAGCACCTCTCATATGATTAAAGGCTGAGAGAATTCGGTTGTTCAGCCTGGTGAACAGGAGGCTTCAGGGAGACTTGAAAGGGTACCTGAAAGGGGCCTGAAGAAAGCTGCAAAGGAAATTTTTAGTAGGGTCTGCTATGATAGGACAAAGGGTAATGGCTTTAAACCGAAGGAGGCTAGATATAAGGAAGACATTTTTTACAATTAAGGTGGTGAGGCACTGGAACAGGTCACCCAGGGAGGTGGTAAATGCCTCACTCCTAGAAACATTCAAGATGAGGCTGGGGCTCTGGCCAGCCTGGTCTGGTATAAGATGTTTCTGCCTATTGCAGGTGGATCACACTACATGACCTTTGGAGGTCCCTTTCAACTCAAACTGTTCTATGATTCTATCATGCTGTTTTAAACTACTTCATAACCATTAAAAAACACCCAACAAACTTAAAAGGCTAAAAGATTTAGGTTTAAAACCTTAAAAATAGTTAAAGAACAGTTTAAAAGCAGACACAGAAAACTACTATCAGTTTGTGATACTACACAACTACAATAAAGTAGGTTTAATTATTCTTGAAAGAACAGTAAATCACTCTATAGGATTTGGACACCTAACTTTTTCATATAGCAAAATTTCAAATATTGGAAAATTGCTTCACAATATGAAAAAAAATATTCACACAGAAATAATGACTTCTAAAAATATCAGCTATATCCACTACTTTATTACATATCAAGACAAATATTTACAGTCTTGTGAATATGATGTACTTTGGCTCAATTCATGCATCCTTTGTAGCCCCATGCTCCTTTTGTACAGGACAACAAAGGAGCTCAGAGACATGACAAAATGTTGAGAGTCAAAGAAAGGCTAAGCTGGACCATCATAAAAAAACATGCAGCAAATCAAGTTCTTGGGTATTTGAAAGCAGTATTAAGCAGTCTATACAACACCCTTCTCCAGCCTTGCTGCAAAAAACTGTAAAAAAAATTACTTGTACCTATTTAGCAGCTACAGTTGTCACAGACCACCAGCAAGGCAGGGTGGTTGGGCAGCAGGTCAGTACTGCCTCCTGGGGCAAGGCAAGGTCTCTGCCCCACCATGTCAGCTGCAGGGGAAAGGCAGGACAGAGACAAGGAGATGGTGACCAGTGCAGCTGTCCAGAAGCAACTCCGCAATGCCAGACGGAGTGCATCAATGAGCTGGAGGTTTGAACAGGTTCAGCTTTTCCCACAGGGATGGAGCCTCTAGGGAGTGGGAGCAAACAGCATGTGAATCTGGCTCTGAGAACCTTGCACTGACACCAAAGAGGTGGGACTGTCCTGCTTCACTTGTGCAATGCAAATGGAGAGAAGAGGAGGTCAAAGCCATTTGAGCACACTCACAAAACAAACTAGCAACCTCCCCCCTCCCTGCAAAAGACCAAACCCAAACAAACTAAGGGTGCAATCAGGTTTGTATGGGCTGTTCCTACCTAGGATGGCAGGAAAATGGGGATTTAGCTTCTGCCTCTCTACTTCTCCTTCAAGTCATGAATAGAGGCCTGATCCTTACCACAGTCACCTCATTACATGGAACAAGGAGGCAGCTCAGTCATGTCGCGAGAAAGCCATCAGCTCAGTGACAAAAGAAGGCTTCCTCATACACCTCCTTAAACACTGCTTAACTTCAAGGGCAGCAAAAGTCAAGGCCAAGTACAGCTGGGATGAGGCAGGAAACACTTCCATGGTCACCTGGGTTCTCTTCCCATCATTCCAGTAGCATCTAATCCATGGACAAAGACTGGACTCCAGAAGCAAACACTGCTACTACTGCCCTACTAAAGCCGGACACACTTTTACAGTAGAAAGACATTAGTAGGAGCAGAGCTTGATATAAGGTATCCCTCGGTGCATTCCTTTCCTTGAGCAAATGAAGTATGAGGCAGGAGTAGGAAGGAAGGCAGAGAAGAGGAGGGTGGCATCTGTCCGGAAACACAGTGATAATTCTCACTTTCAGTAGTTTTTCCCTGAGCTTCATCACAGGACAATGAAATACTGAGTTTTTCCCTGCCACTGCCAAGTGCTTGAACAGAAACCACAGCCAGGAGCAATAGATAACTCTTCCCTTTGAAAAGGAGCCCCCTTGGCTGTTCACAGCTCTCCTATCAGAATTCTCCCTCTGCACAGAAACCCAGCTTGCAGAGACACATTTCTGGTTTGCACCTGCTACCCCAAATTTCACAAGCCTCTTTTCCTGGATCAGTACTGTCCCCCACAGTCCCCTGCACAGGAGATGGTGCAGCCTATGGAAGCACAGCTTTTGGTAGCACACAGCTCCAGAGGCAGTGGTGTGCTGGTGGAACCACCAAAGCATCAGTGGGAGGAATCTTGGGGAGATCTGGCCTGAAGAAGAGAGAGGCTGAAGGGTGACCTGGCAACTGCTTGTGCACACAGGGACATTGGGCAGCTTTGAAGGCAGCACAAAGAGTGCCACAGAGCTACCCCTGCCACAAACATGTTTCCTAATGAATAACCCTTTGCAAAGAGCATGCCTGATAAATCCTTCAAGTCACACTACACCACTTTCCAGAGGCTTGAACTTTATCACAACACCTTTCTTACGGTGACCTCCGGGGGACTGAGACAGAGACTGTTCTCAAGCTGCACAACCCGAGACCATCCCTTAGTTTTTGTCAAAGCTGCCAAGGTTGCCCTGGGGCCAATGAGATGCACATATCCCTTACAGAACTAAGGTGGACAGGTTCACTCATCCTGTGCTAATGCTTGTTCATCCTTGCCACTTATGTGAGGCTGGGGTTAAAAATATTCACCTGCAGCTCCTGAAACCAGTGAGTGCTCTTGAAGCAGGTTTTGAGGTCTAAATGTCCACAGTTCACCAGCATCACCAGTGCTGTTATGCAGTAGCACTTACTTTATCTGATAAAGCCCCTGTTTTTACTTTATCTAATAAAGCCCCTGTTTGTAAAGAGTCCAGAATAAATACGGATCTGCCAATTCTCATCCCTCCCTCCCTCCCAGACCACTGGGGACAGCACTCTTTCAAGGTTTTTCATAATTTCATCTGGAACTTACATCCCTTTTACAGAAGAGGGCTCACCCCTTTCTCTGAAGAAACACAGTGAAAACACGAATTTCCAGTGATGCCAGCCTCCAGAGGGTGATGGCAACTGTTCACACAGACCCTACAGCTGCTGAAGCCGTGCTCCTCGGCTGCAGATCAGCACTGACAACCCAGAACCTGAGTAGTGAAGCTTCCTTCTCCTCAAAGCAGCTTCAGAAATTCCAGGCTTACAAAATAGTGTGATTGTGCTTGTTCTGACTGGTTTCATGTTTAATATGAATTTAATGTCAATAGCTATGGACTAAACCTCTAGTCCAAACTTCTAATTATACAAATAAGCAAGCAATCACTGATTCTGTGTCCTACTCTGGCTGAAAGGCAACTCTTCTTCCCTCTTGATCAAGCACCTCTTTAAATTCCAGCAGTGTTCACATAAACATCCCATCAAATAAGCTTATCTCCAATAAATTAATAATTCAAGGCCTTCAGATTTATGAGGAAAATAAGTAACGAACCTGCGGGAACAAAAATTGTTAATGTTATTTAGTTGGGTTACAAATACAAGTTGTGAGTTGCTATTAAGTAAGTAAATCAATTTGTTACTTTAATTGTACTTGAGTACTCCCTTCCAAGCACATCTTTTGAGGATTCCCATTTCAAAAGTAGAATTTCACATTTATTGCTACTTTTAGTGCAAGAGTTTGGGCTGGTGCTTCTTATATGAGAGAATGCATTACCCTTTGAAGACCACAAAGGGTTTTTAAACAAAAGCTACCAACCAAGAAAGCCTTTGCAGTTACTGCTGTGAATTTTGAAAGAATATTTTTAGCTTAATCAGCACAACAGTAACACACCTGGTTATAATTTACAGTGCAAGTACAGGCTGGGTGGAGAATGGATGGAGACCAGCCCTGGGAGAAGGACTTGGTTGTGGACAAAAGGGTCAACATGAGCCATCAATGTGTGCTTGCAGCCCAGAAAGCCAACTGTGGCTGGGACTGCATCAAAAAAAGGTTGAGGGAGTTAATTCTGCTCCTCTACTCTGCTCTGGTGAGACCCCACGTGGAGTGTTGCATCCAGCTCTGGAGTCCTCAGCACAAGAAAGATGTGGATGTGTTGGAGTAAGTCTAGAGGAGGGTCACAAAGAGATAATAAGAGGGACGGAGAACCTCTTATATGACAAAACACTGAGAGTTGGGGTTGTTCAGCCAGGAGAAGAGTAGGCTCCAGTGAGATCTTACAGCACGCTCCAGTACCTAAAGGGGGCCTACAAGAAAGCTAGAGAGGGACTTTTCACACAGGCCTGTAGTGGTAAGACAAGGGGGAATGGCTTCAATCTGAAGGAGGGTATGTTTAAGTTAGATATTAGAAGGAAATTCTTTACTGTGAGGGTGGTGAGACACTGGAACACATTGCCCAGAGACATTGTGGACTTTCCATCCCTGAAGGTGCTCAGGCTGAATGGGGCTCTGAGTAATCTGGTCTAATGGAAGGTTCCCTGTCCATGGCTAAGGAGTTGGAACATGATGATTGCTAAGATCCCTTCCAACCCAAACCATTCAATGATTCTAGATAGGGATAGGATTAATTCTTCATAAAGTTATGTTAGTAAAGGAGATATTCAGTAAGCTCCTGCTATTTTGTACCTTCTGCAGTATGTAGCAAAACTATCATCATGCATTTCATTCACAAGTGAAATACAAAGAAAATGCAAAAGTTCAATCACCCAGAAAACAGTGAGGATATAGAAAGAACTTAATTTAGTTTACCGCACAGAGAAATTTTAGCTTATTGAATCTTGATTCACGCAGAAGACCAAAAACTCTGGAGCGGGCTTTATCCGTAGTTGTGTAAACATTCTTAAATATAGTAAGCATTTAAGAGCTCACAAAAAAAGAGGTGATACTTATACTAAATGACCATTCCAGGTCACTTCCTCTTCCAAATTAAGTGAAACTTTCAAATTCAGGAAGAATGTTCTTTTTAAAAAAAATCCCCCCAAAACAAAACTATAAAAAAACCAAACAACCAATCAAAAAAGCCACACAAAAATCAAGAAAAGTAAATGATTTTCAGGTATAACTAGCATTTTTTTTTCTAATGGGCAGTGTTAACTGCAGAGAAAAAAAATCCAGACTTAGGACAAAGTCTTTAGACTAAGTTTGCTTTCCCATTTTTTCTATGAGATGTAGAAAAGCATGCACCATCTTCATGATTAAAGCTACTGTTCTAATAAACAGTGGATGCAATCAAAGGGGTGCAGTAAAGTCTTAAAGCTCCTCCTCCCGCCATGACTCATGCACACAGAACACACAGGTCATGAAGCCTTGGCACCTATCTTAATGGAGCACACAGCAATCTACATCCCTCATACTTTACACCAAACAGTCAAGACAAATGGCTACTCAGTCCTGCAATAAAAAAACACTTAAGACAACACAGTGTAGGGAAAAAAGAAAAGGTTTTATGTGCCAAACTTCAGTTGAACTCCTTCCCCTCTTTTCTGCTATTTTGAAAAAATTGTATGGTCTCCATCAGAAGGGATATGTTCCTGCTGGCATTTGTGGTAGACACAGGAGTTCGAGAGCTGGTCCAATGCAGCTCAAAATTCCCTCTGAACACTGACAGCTCTTCGGCCTGGTTGTGTGAAAGGCTGACAGCATCTGCAGCTGACAGCTACTGACAGAGCAACAGAATGATTGGCCTGTCACACATCCATCTGCTTTTATTTCCCCTGACCCTGATGATAGGGGTGCGGGGTGGAAAGTGAGGGAGGATCAACCCAACATAAAGCTGGACTGATGGGGTCATCCTTCAGAATGTGCCTGAAACAATGTTCAAATCCATATCTCAAACAGTAAAACAAAATTCACCTTCACAGGGCATGTTTCCGCTACCCAAATCAGTGCATTTTTTTTTAGTTTTTCCTCTTCCTTTCTGAAAACCCATGTTCAGGTATTACCAAGTAACATCCCGCATCCCAGTTTAATTCATTATAATTGTTATTTATGTTGACAGGGATTCCTTCCTTATGGAGGTGTTGTGAAGATTACAGTCACAAGACAGCCTGCTACTTCAGCACAGAGAACCAAGGGATATTTTGCAAGCAAAACAAGAAACTCTCTTCAGGGCATGTCTGGGAAAGAGAGCATCGTACAGGCAATAGGAGTCACATGTGGAACACCAGGCTTAAAGTTCCATATAAACAGGAGCTTCAAACACTGCCACTGCCTCCAGTGCTCAGTGATTAAGGCAAAGGTCTTGTCCCCTTCATGCAAAGAATAGTAATCTTTTCTCAACTACATGTGTGACTCTACTCAAAATATAGACTTCCTTTAATGGGAAGAAAATGGTGTCATGGTGTTCTTCAAAGAGTATAAAGCTGTTACAGGTAATTAACTACAAAATTCCATGGAAAAACTTCCTTGTAAGGATTTTTTCTTGTATTCTGAACCCAAAACTTGCAAAAATCAATAGGAATTTTTGAATACATAAGAACTGCAGGTTTTGCCCTTCAAGAAATGGGTTTAAAAAAAAAGTTAAAAAAAAGGACAAGTTTTAAAAGAATGCAAAGTTTCTTGCTCTGAAAAGTTAACCTTTTCTTGATAAAAATGGGAATGATCTGAGAATGGACATAATCTTCTCTCTTTAATCAGCACAACAAAGATTAAACATCAGAGATACTCACAATTCCTAAGACAAATTCTTTCTAAATCTGCTCTAGGCTATTTTGGCCATAGCATTTATATACTCTAATTATTTTGTGCATTAAATACCATAAATATCCGTGTTGGTTTGTGATCTATTTGTGGGTTCCAACATACAGCTGCATTTCATTTGGTTGAGAGGACATGTTGCAAGTAGGACTTATACACCGATGCATTTCAGGGATAATTATTATTTATGGATAAATCAGAGATGCTAACAGCTTTTCCCTAGGTTATAGTTCAGTTTTATGTCTGGGTACCTCTACCTAACCATACCTCTGTATGAGAGAGGAAGAACATTTACTTATGATTTACTGTGAAAGTAAGTGAGCAATCCTTTAGCTTCATATGGAAAGAAACTTTGTGGTCCCTTTGCAACACATAAAATACCTTTGTAAACAAAAAACCTTAGCAATTTCTTCAGAGACAACAGATCTTTCTCAAAGACAATACACTAGATCAACAGAAATATTTTCTCTCTCCTTATCCCCAAATTAGCTTAACCTACTGTACATACAGCACATTCAGTATTTCTCCATTTTGAGCATGTATTTGGGGTTCTACTGAGAGCTGTCATCTGCAAAAGGTGTTTTATTTGACTGGCATGCACATAATACATTGGGTTTAGCACATTGGAAAGAGAGAAGAATTAGTACCGAAGAATAAATTATATATCCATAAAAAGACATTCATGCAATTACATCCACCTACCTGTACTAGTGCGATATGTGCCTGTGTGTGCTGGTTGCAGAGGGTCCCCCTGACTCTGGCTGAGACTCCTCATAGGGGGCTTCTGATAAACTCTGTCTTCGTAAATAGGATCTATATGGTGTTCTGGAGACTGCAGTGCCCTTAACTCGGAGCCAAGGTGGCTGTGCTGGCTGCTGTAAGATGCCCGAGACCCAGCTGCAAACAGATTTATAAGATATATTTAAGAGAGGGAAAACATGTGACAAAAGACAGGATCTGATTTTACCAAAAGTTTACTTGAAAGTAGCACATAAACATGAAAAAAGCCCCAAACCAAATTAAGAATTTCCAACATTCAAACTGAAACAGCATGCAAGGGCAGCAACAGCTCCATTCAATCACTTTCATCTAACTGCCTGCATCTACACCAAAACCTTGTTTCTTCAAAGGTAACTCGATAAGGTATCATGATACTGATATCTTAAACAGAGACCAAAAATCTACCATGCCCTCTAAAAAAGAAAACCCAAACTAAAAAGCAAAAAACTAAACCAAACCCAAACCTAAAGAAGCAAAAGCTACATGACAAAGGCATCCTCTCAACTAAACAGGTCCACAGAAGAACCAGAATCAAGGGAAGTAGGAGGGTCGGGGAGAAAAAAGGAGCAGCAGTCAGAACTAGTTTCACATATAATGCCCACATCTGAAGATCTACAAATTAAATATGCTAAAGTTGACGAATAGATGTAGTTTTACATGAAGGCTGATCTTTTGGTTGCTTTGCTAAAGTGCAATAGAATGGTTGTGCCTTATCAACATTTTGGGCTCAACACTCAAAAAAAGCCAAACTAAGACTTTCTATAACTTAAATATCCTCTGAGGATGAATAAATTAAAGGCGCCTCCTGGAAAAACTAGTTTAAGGATATAGTGGGTTTTTTTTGCCTTTTTTGTGGTAAATAACAAGATCAACTGGGATTTTATTAAAACATTTTCTTACTCTCCAATTAAAAACACTTCATATTACAATATTTAAGAAAGAGACATATTTCCAGCTGTGATTAGTTTTGTCACTTCTATCCTTCTGCCACTTAGGTACTTCAGCCCTGTGGTCTGTTATGAAGATTCCCAAGGAGTCATGGGGATGCCATATAAACATTACACATTTTGAAGGTAAGAATCAAGCAAGTATGCAAGCAACACTTGACAAATGTTAGGCCTATATCACAAAGTGGTAACATGCTACTTAAACACTTGGAAAAGCAATCAGAGATACAACTATTACACCCCTTGCTGATAGTCCTGTGAGGCTGAAATCCAGTAACATTCTACTGGCTTAGCTTGTACTGCTTAGACCACCGGTGTAGCCATTGCTGCTAAAAATCTCTGCCACAATCCTCATGTTGGTAGTGGTTTTGTTGCATAAACAGACACTAAATACTTTTAAAATGCCAAACACTGATATAAAGCAAAGTGCGATAGCAACACAGGATAGAAATGAGAAAGATACAGAGACACAATATTACTTAAACTTTAATATAAGGTGTCTGGAGGAAAAGAATAATTTATTCCATTTCCTTCTCTCTAATCAGCTTGTGCTGTATATGTGTATTCTTCTGAATTTTTCAATGCTTATGCATGTTTTCAGTGGAATGCTCTATTTGCATATTTTTCCCTTTAAACATTTTTCAGCCTGACTTCCCCTTAGCACACCGCTGAAAGCAATTCTGTTGTTCCCCTTACTAGAAAGTCCGCCAAAAATCCCTAAGACATAGAAATTACCCAGAAAGTTGATATTGCTATTACAAAATTAAATTCTTCATGGTCTGCATTTTCAAAATGTTCTTTAACCCTGCACCCTTGAGACTGATTCTCAGAATATTTGAACAGCTCCCACCAAAGTCTAGTATCCTGCAGAGTGGCCTAAAAAACAGTTGGTTATATCATGTCCAAATTTCAATGCATACTCGGTTCAATCTGTATCCAGAGGACAAAATACAGAAAAACTGAGGGCAACATTTCAGATGCTCAACAACATTTGTATCAACAAACCAGACTTCCTACAGAATAAAGAATTACATCCCAATCTATAAGTACTACAATTCTTTTGTCCACTTACAAATTAACAATGCTTTTTGGAACATTAGGTTTTTTCCTTCCTTCCTGTGAGCTGAAGGATTTTTCCCATTGAACTTAGTGGCAGTATAACCCAGATATTAACAGGTTTTCAAACAGGGATGGTAACCTTCTGGTGAGGTGGGCTTTATTCAACTTCCTTCATACTCTACCAGTAGTTCTGAATCTACAAGTGTTAGCCTAACACTAAATGGAAGCTCAGTATTGCTAATATTAAAAGAAGTTTATTTGCAAACTTCATGTGTGATTAAGACTGTAACACTACTGTACTAAGCAGCATACATATGTATAATGAGAGAGACGTCTTGACCAAAAACACATCAGAGTTCAAGCAAATAAGACAAGGAAGATGTAACAAACATTAAAGAAAACCAACATAATGATCACAAACAATTAAGAGGCAATCTAAAAATAACTTGAAGCCATCTGAATAACAAGGTTATGGCCAAACATCCCCCCAAAAAGTTTCAAGAGGTAAAGCTCTATCAGGGAAGAACTGCCATCATTCCTCTAACATTTAAAGAAAATGGAAATTTCAACAGGTAACTAAAATATTTCCATTTTAAAAACAAAATCACTAAAATCTCAGAAATCAAGGCCATCAGAATATGAGTACACTTTTAAAAGCATGTCTCTTTAGTTTCAAGCAAAACTGATACTTTTCTATATGCAATTTTACTACACTGTTTCCAAATTATCAAATGTCAATATTTAAACACAAAGTACTACTACCAACCTTTAAAGTTCTTAAATCTAGTTTTAAAAAAAACACAACAAAAAACAATGTAGAAGACTTTGAAAAACACCATCATAATTTTTAATGTTTCTACTAAGATGGCATTTTAAAAAATGGAATTGATTGTTGGTTTTGGTTAAAATTTCTTTTTCATTGCTCTTAAAGTTTTTACATATACAAATTTATTCAGGTCTCAACTGGAGAGCAAGAGGTTCTTACTGCGTGTTTTATTTAAATATTAAAATCAACTAACCAGCAACTGTTACACCAACAGTTATCATTGTTGTCAGTGCTATCTTATACCCAGGAAAAGTCACACAGATAACTTATGGATTTCAGACAACTGCATCCCACCTGAGCTACACACTCATCCCTCTACCACATTCTACTGCTTTGGAAGACACTGGCAAGACAGTCAAGATAAGTGATCGAAACAAAGACAGTGAATTCAAAGAACTGATTTCACAGATAAGGAGAGGTATAACACACCCTTTGCATGTATGTTGGGTTAGCAGCAAACAGCTACCTCCTTTGCTACCTGAAGCTGCAAGTTGATCTCTAGCACTGGCTTAGAAAAAAACCCCTTGCATTAATGCAGCCTGTAGCTCACAGAGGCTGGAAAACCAACAGGGTCAGAATGGAAATGAAACAATCAATGTATTACCAGGAAGCAATAAAATATCCATTTCTAAGGTCCATGAGCACTCTCACATTCAAAGAGGTTCAGAAGTGGATTCCCTAAACCCAGAGGCACCATGAATGCTTGGCTTACCCCAAACTGCACTTGTCCAAACCCTGTTCTCAACCAGCTGCCATCCCATACACTGGACCTCTCTGGGTTGCTTGAAATCAAAGCAGTGATGTACATCAAGGCCACACACATTTGTCCTACATACTCTGAAAATTGATTCATCCCCACTCCCTGGCCAACCTGCCCCAACAGCAGTGTTATTTTTCCCTTGGAGAAGTATAAGTCAACAAGCCCACTCACAGACAAGTCTATGTTCAAGTTCAAAGACAATTCATTATAAAACTTTCAATACTGCACGTTTTTAATTACAGATCATGCATCTAACGTCAGAGTAAACCCAGAACTCGTGGATCGTTTTGTTTTTTTCTCCCTTCTAGAGTAATTAAAAAAAAAAAAAAACCTAACAAATCCAAAACCACTGAGAAGAACTAAACGGTTATTTAGGGGGTCAAGAAACCATCTGATAATTAACTCCTCCAATAGTCCAATCTTGTTTGACAAAATCCTGAGAAATTATCTGATTGCATTGCTGGAGATGCACCACAGCAGAAGGCATAGAGAAGACTACAAAGCTCTAAAACAGCTCCAAGAGCCAGAAAAGTTCTCCAAGACTGAAACCTGAGAGATGAAATGCCCCTTTTTCTGCATCTCTCTTGAGCTTGTAAAAGTAGTCTGTGGGCAGGTTTCAGGAGGAGTATTATGCAAGCCCCCAGCCAGGGTCACAATGATAACCTAAAACCCATCAGATGAAAATACACTTTCCTACATGTGCCAGTATTTGCTGTCTTCTCACATTCAAGAGGGGCAACAGAAAGAACCCATGAAGAGTGCAGTCCTGCCAGGATTGGATCAGTAAGTCACATCTCCACCCTTTACACTCAGACTCCTCCACCCTGCTAGCTAAAGGTTGCCACAGTACAGTGAAACAGTTATTTCCTAGGAAAATGCTCTTTATGGATGAAGTTTCATTTTCCAGAGGAAAATGAATACTGTAATTGGACAACTGTAATGTAAGAGAAATACATAAAATAATCCCTAATTGCTCTTCAGAGCTTGTGCAGACTGTCAAGGAAATAAATACAACAGACACGTTTGAATGACACTGCTAATCTGACAGTTTAGGTCAATAAAGCAATTCACTCTATTGGCAGCATTTGTCATTTCAAGGAACTAAAGACATTAAAACTACTCAAATGAATGGATACACAGGCATTTGCATATGCTTTAATAAAACCTGAACAGTTTTTACTGGTGCTCCTTTTGAAAGTCTTTACAACCAGTTATCCTGCCTTGTGGCAGCCCTAAGAAGCCCTACATGATACTCAGTAAACATCTCTAATAGCAAGAGCATATGGTACTGCCCTCCTCTCCAGGGTTGAAGAGCTCATTGGAAATATGAAATATGCAAGTAATCATCTCAACATTAAGAAAAACATTCAGATTTGACCAGATAAACTGTTCAGCTCCAATTCAGAAATCCTCCAAAATACACTGATCAGGAGTCCTGTTAAGCAATTTCCCTATGTCTATGGTATCATTAATGAGACAGGAGTTGAAGATGAAGCTCAATGACTGCTCTATTACCACGTAACAGAAATGTGTTTACACTATTTAACTTCCTTGCAACTCCACACTTTTCAACATACAGTCCATCTCTGGCTACTTGAGGCTCTAAGTATCAAAATAACACTCTGAATACATTACACCACTTTGCACTCAGAAGATGCAACTTTCTAACAAAGAGGATTGATGATCTGCAACTGGCTGCATCAATTTTTAATTTTAAAGATAATGACAACTTTGCTCAGTCACAAGTTTAAAAACCAAAAACAAAGAAACAAAACCCAACAACAACAACAACTCCAAACCCAGACAATGATAAAACTGCAAGGAGCCCATCATTGAGACAAGGTGCTGCAGGCACAGAAACTAAAAGAGAATCCCAGCAGTTTTGTGGCTTTGGTATGTTGCATGCTTTTTGAAGGACTGAAAGAACATTTTTATTTAAATAGCACATCAGGGCTGAAAACCATTTTTGACATAAGTTTCTCTCAAATGTTTGTTCTGAAATGCTTCTGTCCTTATGAAATAAATGAATATATACAGTAGACCAGGACATAGCTTCACTCTAATTCTGAAAAAGCAACATGTGAGAGAGGATATAAATAGTAGGATCTTTACTCTGAACTCATATGTAGTGAAACGTATTTTACAGACACCTACCTGTTTTAATTTACATGGCAAAGAAGTAGATGTGAACACAAATGCAGAATTGGAAGTGAACAGAGGGAGAAGAGTCAAGCATTCACAGCTCAAGTTTTGATACTTTTTTTTTTTTGGTGCCAGAAATTTATGCAGAAATATCTCCAAAATGCCTGTCTGAATATATGCACCTTCCACTCACAACACTGGGAGAGTACGATCTACAATAAATATTACTATAAATAAAACTAATAAAACTTAGATAATGGGAATATAACAGCATTGTGTGATGAAAATTACTGTACCAAAGAGACGCACACACTTCTAACCCAAGTACTGAAAGTGAATACAAATTGTTAAGACATGACAGATGGTTAAATTAACCAGTAAGACATGACAGGCCATATGGCAGTACCAGCTAATGCACACCTTGGGTACATCAGCTTGTGCCCCTAGCATACCAAAGATCTGCATTCACCAGAACCAGAATGTGGTCTGTAGTGAATTCTTTCCAACTGGGTCTGGAATTTTCTTAAATACACAATTCTCATGTGTTTAGATTTTACATACACACAAATAGAAAATGTATCAATTTCTTCTTTCCCCAAATACTGAAATTAAAGATTAAGTAATGAAAGTCTAGAACTAAAACTCATTTCTCTATATCCTTTTCCCATTTTCACTACACCATTCTCTCTGTTATTTGGGACTATTTGTACAAATAAAGAAGGAAATAATGCAATCTCGCAACTGACTAATTACACATGATGTCTTTCAGCTTATGTCCAACTCTGTATGTCTGAAAAAAATCTATTGCTACGCCACTTTGGCATCCTTGGTCCACACTATGGGATATCACTACAAGATAAGCATACACTACAACATTGAAGCCCCCAGAAGTGAAGAATAACACCTGTCACACCTGTAGTATCTTAGACTGTTTTTTCTCAGGATTTTTACTTAAAAGATTTTAGTTTAATACTGTGCATCGTCTGGAATGTTTCTTGCAAACTATCACTGCACTGTCAAACCTATTAGAAGTATCACCGTCAGGATACTGTCACGTTCAGCTCACACTGTGGAATTTCCCAGACGTAATTTGTCCATTAACCAGATTAAGTATCTTAGGGAAGTCTCCTCAAAACAGATTGGCTTTGGCTGCTTAAGGGGCATGGCAAAACCAATGTCTGACCTTTTCACATCAGTGCTAAAAATAAAGAAAGGAAGAAGGAAAAAAAGGATTGTCCTTTTTTAAGTGTAATAAACAGGTCCAAAATAAACTTTAAAAATCATTTGATAAAGCTTACTATGCCTTGTAAGAAGCGTCTGGATAATATTTATCCCATTTAGACTTGTTTTTAACCAAATATTGAAATAATTACACTCCTAAGCATATTTAAAAGAAAACTAAAGCTAAACATATTTTCTTACATTGTCTATGATTTTAATCATACAAAATTACTTTGCTGCAAAGTATTGTATCAGTTATTATAATTCTAAAAATCTAAGGAAAACAGAGAAAACCCACACTATACATTTGTGATTCCTCCCAAGCACTTTCTTCTTTCTGCTACTGTCCTCATTCTTTTGAAAACCATTCACCTGCTTAAAACATTTTATCAAGAATAAATGGTTAGTGGAAGAAGAGAAGTGTGACTGGGAGCACAGAGATAAGAGGCAAAGATAGCCAGGAAGAAACAGCAGATTAAATGTGACAGACAAGTTCAGGGAGATAATTCCCATTTCATTTCTCATCTAAAGAACTGTCACTGAAGGAAGAACAAAAAACAAAAACTTCCCCAAACCAACAACTACCACACAGCAACAAGAATTTGCCTTCAGCAAGGAAAGAAATGATAGATTTTTTTTTATTATTATTTTTTAAAACTTTTAATGAAATGATCACATTTGGTGTTGCTTTGTTTTTGGTTTGTTCTTTTCCACCCCCCCCACTCCTGTCCCTTAAGCTCCACCTCTTTCATGGCCCTCAACCCTGATAATTTTACAAAAAGGGAAAGGAAGTCCTGTGCAAGAATGGGAACAGATACTGCTATCTCGGGATACAAATCACTGTTCCTAACTTGCCTGCTCACTAACCACTCTGACTGAGGGCTGAGTGCCTCAGCAACAGGATGATGTTACTAAGCAACACTGCCAAGCAGCCCTGCATAAGCTGTTTGGGTAGTTCACCAGAGTTTCACAACTGAAAACAATATCAAGGCTTTGTAGCGGAAAAGAACTTTGAAGTTTTGCTAAACATCTTGATCTTAAAAAATATAAAAGTTCATTATTTCTGATTTTGAACTGTAAATGCCTGTGTTGGATCATGGACTCTACGCTAGTAATGCAGGTGCAGTAGATTCAACTCAGCAAGTAAAGGAAGGAAATACTAGTGTATCTGGTGAGATGTGCCCTAAAAGTAAATATCCAGAAAAAAAAATCCTTCTACAGGATATTCTGCAAAACTCTACAGTGAACACTTCTCTGACAAGGATTGCAAATCAAAGGGAAGACCAGCGCATTCTTAATTCCCCAAAGCTGGGTCTTTCTTGCTCCCCCAAGGCACAAGACCCTACCACAAGGCAAATCTGGGGACCCAATTTCTGCTCCTTAAACAGCAGTGTAGGCTAAATAGCCGGAACCCCATAGGTTTTTGTAGGGCTACAATTTCCCAGCAGCATGAGTGAACTGCTAAAATGCGCTGCTGCCTCCAGCAAAACACATCAGGTGCTATTGCACTAATACCTGCCAGTGAAAACTTAACTTCCTGATCGTGTTTAACACTGTGGAAAAGCACAGCATCTAAAGAACCAGTAACTCTCAACCCTTCCCCCAAAATGAGCATCGACTCACTCAACCTTAAACTGAGCAAGTTCTCACAGCAGCTCTGGTGCAGGGGGAAGGGGAAAGCCTTTCCACATCAACTCCTCACTGCACACAGAGCAGAGAGAATATCTGGAGCTTGAATCCAACTGGAAGTGAAATTCCTGAGATTTTCACAGAGAACTTGATCAGGAAGGTGCTTTGTGGAACAGTGGTTCCCAAAGGGACAAAAAGTCACTGTGCAACACTGTGTGAAAGATAACACCAGAAAGCAAAACTCAGTTGGGTAATGAAGTGTCAAGTTTGCCCAACTTCAGTATTCCTCAACTGGCTTTTGCTGGGAAACCTGAATATTTTATCTAATTGTACTGCCATTACTGGCAGTTCACAGTTCCAACAGGTGGTTTCTTGCTAACAGAGAAGACGCAAACAGATAGTTCTAATGAATCCTGACCATGCATGCACCTTTTAAAAAATATTAACTTATCATGAATATTGTTCATACTTCATTCACAAACCTATGTTCCAGTCTGATAGATGCAGCTGAAATCTAAGATACCACATCTGGAGTTGGCTCACAGAAGATTGCAACTTATTTTTTGTAATTCCTTTTACAACAAGATTGTATATTATTAGACATGTGAACAATATTAACTTTTGGAAATTTTATCTGTAACACTTTGTACTCAAACTTGCCTTTCACTAAGAGAATAGAGAAATGCATCAGGTAGCATTTGTTCTTTTATGTAAAGTCATCTTTGATAGAATATTAAATACTCTCTCCTCTCAGTGGCTCCTCAGTGAACATTTGCTTGCGGTCCCCAGTTTCTGAAATTCACCAAGACATGAGCTTTGACATTCCAGGAGAGAAAAATGGAATTCATTATCTTTGTCTTTTTCTCGATGCCACATTCAAGAAAGGGAAGACATCTCTGTACTACTCATCAAGTTTTCATTATTCATTTGAGACTCACTGCATTTAAAATATGAGAGTTAAAGCATCTAGTTTTTATTAAATATATACATAATCAATTTGAATACAATCTAACTAAAGAATTTACTTATGCCTGTAAAAAAGTTTAGACCAGCAATTATCCATTCTTACAATTATGCTCAATAGATTATCATACCATTATTCAAGCTGGTTTTAGGTTGTTTCCATTATGTACACATCAAGGCCTCTGTTAAAACACTTAAAATAATCTCCTATTATTAAAATCATTATAATCTAAAGCAATTCTAACAAGCTTGCTCTAAATAAAAGAAATGCTGAATGTAGAGACAAAGAAAAAGAATACTGTTAACACCATGACATGAGTAGCTTAAGGACTTAAGCAAAGTTCATGTTGGAATAATCACTATATCCCCTAAAATAAAGTTTTCTCTTTTAATCCATTATGCTTACTAATAAAGCAATCACAAAATAGCATGCATTTAGTATCTGACTCCTAAAAATTCAGACAAATATCTTATGCAAATCCTTCCACAATAAGCAGCAAGCAAAGGAGGAAATGGATGGCTACAGATATTTTTTTTAGCAAGAACTTAGAGAAAAAAAGAAAAAGAGAGAATGGAAGAAAGGAAACAGGGAAATGGACTTTGCAGTGTGCCTTTAGTCTCATAAATTCAGAATAACACTGGAAAACATGGCAAGGAAGACTGTAAACAGAAAGAGTCCCATCACCTGAGCAGTGAGTCCATGCTAAAACAAAATGGCCATGACAAATGCTGCAGGAGACAAATGGTGAAAGAAGTTCACTGGCAAAAAGGAAGCTGACCTAAGACAAGGAACATAAGAAATGTGTTCACAGCAGTTTGCAATAAATCACTGAAGTGTTCAGCTTCAAAAAGGACTTTAACAGTAATTTCAATTACAAGGATGGGATGCTTGTTAGTCCAAAGGTGACAAGCACTTGAGGCATTCTGAACTGTCACACAATTAGTTCCTGGTTATTCATAAATGCAAATTGACACCATTTGCATGCCAAATGGATGCCTCACCTATGAAGCCAACAATTCCATGACCATATGGCTGGCTGAAGACCATCAAGTTTCGCCTGATATTACAAAAGAAGTCCAAAATCTACTGCAGACTGAAAAAAGCAGTGACATCACAACCTTGATAAACTTCGGAGAAAAAAAGATTTCCAGCTCAGACAGTTAATTCTTGAACTTCTGGACTCTCAAGACAGGATCTTAAGCAGGGCAGGACATAAATTAGATCACTTTGGAGGGGACTGCTCAGATACATTCTACATTAGCTTCAGATTCTTGCCAAAAGCAGCTCAAGATGCAACACAGGCAAGGATGACATGAGCTAGACAGGAACTCCAACTCCAGACTGAAAGAAATGCAAAATTTTGATGAATAAACCTTGAAAACTTTAAAGCTTGCTCAGAGACCTGACAAACTGCAATCATGGCTCAAGGGTCATTGTATTCAATAGGGTTACCAGCTGCAGATCTTTTGAGGGAAAATGGAGGAGCACTAGCTCACAAAGATCCTGCAGTCAAACACATCATGGTTGGTTAGTCAAAGCCCTAAAAGCAAAGACTGCTGGCAAAAAATAGTTACTCAGAAGACACCTTTTGCTCACATTCCCTCCTGGGTCAGAGATGAATCACAGAAACATAGAAAGGCATGGGTTGAAGGAACCTTAAAGATCATCTAGTTCCAACTCCCCCCTACCATGGGCAGGGATTGCTATCCTAAAAACTGCCAGGGACTCGACTAATCTTGTCTTTCAAGAAAGACTGGCAAATCCATCATCAAATTATTTATTCTTACCAGGATTCAGCAGCCTTAATGTATAACCTCCATTTACCAAGAGCAGCTCTGAGACCTAGCAGCCCTTTCTCTGTTAAGAAAAGAAGAAAAGACACTAAGTCAAGTCTATGTACCACAAGCTTCTTCATTTCTTCAGCAATTCAGGACAGGACACTTCAAAAGACTAGAAGGCTGGAAAGAGTCTCTCTTGCCTACAGAAGGTCACAGTTGTATATAGTTCACCAGATGAACTCCTAGCCCTATATAACTCTTCTAGTTTTGCTCGTTATGTGATTAGGCCATGCAGAATTCTATAATGTCCCTAATATAATAGAGGTGGCTGAGATATGCTGTACTCAAACAGGTCACCCAGGTCTTTTCCTACTCTTATTTGCAGCCAAAGATACAGAATATGTTTCTATATATTAAGTGTGTTATTATCTTCACTCCAATTCTGTTCTTTCCCTCTGACCTGCAAAACTCTTTCCAAACAGGCTTTATCTTTCACTCTTCAGAAAATGCCTCCTAATATTCCACTTCAAGAAGTTTCCTTAACTTCAGAGGTTTGTGCCAAGATAATAAAACAAAAGAGAATAGTGGCCAAATCCTCCTTGTGCAACTGTCTTAGTAGCACCCTTCCTTTCCATTACTTAAATCTTCAAAATGGCAAACTGACGATGTTCCTTTACCCAGACCCAACTACAGTCTTGAAAGAATATCCATCTTCTCTAGCTTAAAGAAACATTTCCCAAGTGGCACTACAGAAAATGCGTATTCAAACCCCTGACAGGATACAGAAAGACATCAGATACAATCTAAGGAAAGGTCAGTAAGCAGGTTATTCCAGTACAATCTGTTTTTGGAGAACTCATGTTGCAAATTATCCCAGTAACCATTTACTACCTTCATGTCTTATATTAGCCTTTCTATCAGTTTTTGTTGTAATGTCCAAAAAGCACTGTGATTATCTGGTCTCCAATTTTTCTTTTACTCAGTTCTCCCTTTCTTCAGGGCATATTAGTCCTAATCACGCAAAAGGCTGTCATCACCTGCTTTCCCCCCAAATATCTGAAAGCGTCCAAGTGAGCCTCCTTCACAGACCACGCTCCCAGGACTTTGAAGAGCTCATGACACCTTTTGGTGAGGAAATGTAAACATGACTGTACTCCTGCTGAACCAGGATGCTCAGGGAAGTTGGAGGTGAGGGAAAGACCCCATGGAGAGGTGTCATTTAGCTCTCCAGTCACAGGAAATCTTCCCCATTATCTGAGGGTCACAGCTCCTTCTCTGCCCTTCCTTTCCTCCCAGACAACACTCCTTTAACCCCGGGGCAGCTTTAGTCCTATGATCAAAAGGTTTTACTGCCTGAGAGTAGCAGAGCTGGCTAGCTCATAAACGGGATGGTTTGCACCCGGGTTGGACTGGGAGGGTAAGGGGCCATAAGGCAAGATATAGACATACACTGTGGAGGAAGTAAATATAGAAAACCATATGCAAAGATTTCCTCAGTAAAGGAAGGGCTGTCCAAAATGTAAAACCACTTGTATTCAAACTACTATGCCCCTTTTCACTTACAGAATCATACAATGGTTTCGGTTGGAAAAGACTTTAAAGATCATCCAGTTTCAACCCCTTGCTGTGGGCAGGGACACTATTCTTCACTTACATACTGTAAGTTGCAACTTGATGCACTTATTAAAAATCTCTGTGATCTAACTGGCAGTTTCATATGCCATGCCTTACAATTGTGAAATTAGTCATCACTTGGTCTTTTTTATTTCAGCATACTAAATTCTGACTTTTGCTTCTAACCACTTATGATGATGTACAGTTCCATGAATTCATTATCATTAGACAATACCTCTGTCCTCTCCAATACCACTTTCATAAAAACAAGAAGTATTCTGTTCTGGGTCCATACCTAGGTGATCTTCAAATTTGACCCTAAAATTATGAAAAACTTGCCTCATTTGTCTCCCATGACTGCTCATAGAGCAAATTTGACCCAGTGTAGTTTCTGGAAGCTGCCACCACCAAGACATAATGTGTTTTATATATGAGCACTCTGCATCTACCACGGGCAGACATGGGTACCTCACACTACCCAAGCTCTGGCCTTAAACAAAAGGAGCCTTTCTCAATTGCTCATTTTGCAATCGTCTTCCTGCCATAGCTAATTACTTTTGATTAGAGGTACCCTCACTGCTTTAAAGATGGTGTGTACACAAAAAACCCAAAAAGCTATTAGATATCCCAACAAATGAATGCTTAGGTTACTGATGAGCCACTTACATTGACTTTCTAGATCTCAGCTACTCCATCCACTGCAAACAGTTTCTGTGCAATAGCAGCTGGAAAGGGTATGTTTTCCATCACAGAAACGAAGGGCATGTTCTCATTTCAATACCTAATGGACTAAAGATTTCTGTTACTTTTTATCAATACTTTTGCAACAGGCATTTCCAGGCTATTGAGTAATGCCTTGCAACAGGGTTTCAGACCCTGAGGAAGCCACAGCTTTCACCTGTGCTGCCTTTGCCCAGTGCACAAGCAAGACAAGCACAGTCATCCTAATTTAGATCATACAGCACAAGCAAATCTTTTCACTGATGCCACAAAAGCCTGAGTAACACAAATTTGACAGAAGGGGACCTTGCCCTTGCCTAATACTCCCTATCCCATACAACAGCATTTCATTCTGCTCTGAAGAAGTGAGTTTGAGGCCAGAGACACATGGCACAGAATCACACTCCTGGCAAATGAAGAGGACAACAGGTAGATGAAGATACCATTGAGACCTGAAAGCAAAAATGGGAGGTAACAGGCACGGACAAGACCCAACCTCACTAGCATGCCCTTAAGACCCAGAAGTTTGGATATATAATCACTGATAAGGCCCTAGTCTCTTCCTGTAATCTCATATACTAAACAGAATACAAATTAATGTAACCAAGACACAGTTGTATGAACTTCAGTTGCTAAAGTATTCCCATTGCTTTAATTTAAGTGCCATAAAAAATGAGATTCCCAAAACACTGCTCTTTGACTTCATATATTCCACTGCATTTCAGTAGTCAAGAAAAATTGACAGACAAATTCCAGATCCTTGGATTAACCATCCTTCTGCTAGGGACATGATCTCTTCTCTGCTAGCATTTTGCCCAACTTCACCTCCTTCTTCTCTCCTGCTCAGCAGATATATAACCAGAGATGTTTTAAACTCTGCTCTAACACTTAAGAAATGCCTTCCAGTGACTTACATGCTCCCATTTAAATTCAGACCTTCTTAGGAACTGCTAAATTTCAGGACCAGAGGCCAGAAACCATGTGTGTGGTTACAAGCAACTGCACAGGCCTCAGTACTCTCCAGAGGCATATCCACCTAAAAGCCCAGAAACAGCCACTACCAGTTAGTTTAAATATTTGCACCTTCATATAGTTGAATCTACTTTCAGCAATGTTGCAGACTGGTACTCTTTGTCTAAAAGCTTGTTAGTTTGCAATATTATTTGACTTCACACCCCTCTGAAAGACCATTAGGAGGATCAGTCAATTAATTTCCTCTATCAAGAATAAGAAGCAAAGGGAAAGGTTGTGATCACTGCAAGAACAGGACCCAAGTTTAGACATATTTCTGGTGTTTGATCACGCTGGAAGCCAAAGCTCATGTTCATTAGCTCAAAGATATATCCATGCACATGGGGCCTCTACATTTGGCTCTTGCCAATCATTCCTCTCCTATAAGCAAATTAATTTCATGGAAGCCAGATTTGAAAGATAAGGAGCAAAAATCATGACAATAATAAGCTATTTCAAAGACATCCACCTTATTCCTTCTGCTTTTTTCCTGTACGCTGTCCATTCTGGATACCTTGCCCAACTTGGAATCAAGCACTGTTGTAAATGTTTCAGTCGTAACAATGAGAAACATGTCTATTGCTGAAGAAATAAGTAGAACTAGAGGCAAAGAAAAAAAAGTGTACATTGAGTTGTGTATTTGCATCAGCTCCAAACCTACATCAGTATAGCTAATCTCCAGGTTACAACGTGGAAACAGACAACTTTGTATCAGAAAGATATCAAATTCTAAGTCTCTGATTAATACCTGAAATACTACTGGATATTTCTCAAAATCTTCCATTTAGATTTCTTGTCTGAAGGAAACAAGAGCAAAATGGGCAAAAAACCCAAAACCCTATGACTGCAGTGTCTGTCCCAGAAAAAAAGAGCATTAACGGTGTTCTCAAGTGTAAAAGCTCTGAGAGCAGATAAAGGAATGTTCCAGCTAACAAAAACAAAGAAAAAAAAAAACTTAGAAAAAAAATCTAAGGAAACCCTAAGGAAAACTACTTTGGTTAAAATTAATGAAGCAATTTGGTTCTCCCTATAGAAGAGATACAGGATTCTGTAAACATACAAACTAGTTGCAGGAAACAACTGAGTATCCTTCTTGTCATGATCAGTCATACAGATAGTCCAAATCCTACGGTTTATGTTAATGTCAAAAAACCAAATATTTTTCTTCCTTGCCTGTCCAAAGAAGTACAATGGTACACTATACCTAGACTTTTATTAGCTCAGCCCTGTGTCTCAGGTGGGGATTTTAAGGCACAGAGAACTTTTACTTCTGGGTGACTTAGATTTGCTTTGGTTGTAAGTTAACAGCAATGCAGCCATTCTAGCACAAAAACATAGTATAGCACAATTTATTGGAGAATTCTAACACTCAACTAGATAATTGTTTTTAAAGAATGCAATGAAAAAGTGATATACAGATGATCCACCATCTTCTAGTGGTCATATACATCAGTTGGCCCATACAAAGTAGCATAAGCTATTCTGTGCCCCTATAATTGCACACTGAAATGCTGAAACATGTCAACACTCACCATCAAATAGAAGCCCTGCCATAAACCTCAACAAGAACCCAGGGTTCAACACATCATATGAAATGAAAAGCTTACAGAAGAAGAAGGGGCAAAGGAAGATCCTCAGCAAAGAGGGAGCAGAGTGAGACAAAACAGATGAAGGAGCAGAAGGAATCAATTAAGACACTGATAAACTTAGAACTTTTGCTCATTAAAGAGTGAAAAGCATATTTTATGTAATAACGCATGGCACATTTTTATAAACTATTGCTATTTTAGTGTTAATACTACACATGCATAGACAGTCCTACTCAGAAAGGAAAAATTCTTTTCATTTTCATTTTACAGGGAACTGAAAGATTGTATTTGTAAACACTAGGCTGAGCACTGAAGTTTTGAGCAACACTGGCACCAGGGCTGTGTAGAGGGATGCCGCAGCTCCTGTTTTAGTGGAACATACCACCACTACCCAAAGCACAGCTGTATAATCTTTCCACCTAAAATTTACAAAGTGATTCACATAAACACTAATTTCTCAAACTTTTTGTACAGCTTAAGAAGTATGATGCAGTCTTCAAACATAATTATTTTCCTTAGTTTTTTATTTTTAATAAAGCAATGCATAAAATTACTTTCCATTGCCTTATGTATCTCTAGTCTTCCCTAAGCCTGGATGGAGAGGCAGGAGTAGCTCTGTAGGGACTGCTCCTGCCACATAACCTGAGGCACAAACTACCTCAACAACACTGCCAATTTTCCCTTTGCTGCTAAATAAGCTCAGTACTCCTCTAGTACTACCTGATCCTGCTCAGCAGGAGATGCTTCAGGAGAGCATGAAGAGTGAGCACCTGTGCCTTCTGAAAGGATTTTCCCATGTTTCTGCTGCTTGCTGTCCTACACGCTCCTCCTTTCAGGCAAAATGGGCTGTTTTGGTGCATTTGACTGTCAGCAGCACTCTGCAGCTCAGTCCAGGTGTGGAAGCTACAAGAGGGTATCTACAAACTGTGCTTTTGAGAGTGGGATTGCTGCTTGAACAGACAACTGAATATACTTAGGAGCAGTGCAGAGCAGAAGACTACTTCTAAAACTGTAATTGCAGATCACAGCAATGAAGCAGTTAGACTAAGAATAAACACAGCAAGTGTACACTCATCAGAACCACTATATACACATGTACACACATACCCATCCACGCACACACTTGGCAATGGCAACAGCTCAAGTATAACTAGACTAAAAGCCATTTCTGAAGACGTTTCTAAGGTTACTCGGTTAAAACTGAGTCATTGCATACTGTTGCATGTCTTATTTGAAATTCAGGATGAAGTCTAAGAATTGCCATTTTTATAATTTCAAGTAGTTTCATAATCGAATTTGTAGGAAATTAATACAAATAATGCCATCTCTTCAGTTAAGTTTTACACAGATTATGTTTTGAGCAATCTGTGTAACCTTTGAATTCAATCATTTTAGAAATGAATCTGAATGTCTTCTCTTTTAAACACCTAAGCCTGGCAGTGATACAGTTTGGCCTGTTTAGCACACTAAAACCCAGCAGTATTCATGAACTAGATAGTTCCAGGACAAATTTCTGGTACCATGCAAAAATAATTAAAACAAATGTATTATTTGTATTTCCAGTAATTAATACAAATAATAATTTTTTTATTGCCAGAGATTAAAAAAGATTACTTCATATAACATCATCCCTGTGATGACACATACATACCAATGCAACTCCACATTAATCACAGCAGGCAAACCATCAATCAGTGCAATGTGACAATTATTCTCCAAAGATCCTCCTCCCCTCTCTCTCTCTCTCAAAAAAAAAACAAAACAAAAAACTCAACTCATCTTTGGATGTTGTGAACAAGAAGCAAAAACATTATTTATTGAACATTAGCCTTTCAAAATACAATTGCATGCTCTCCTTCTCAATGGGTTTGATTTGTAATACAATGACTGAAAGACTCTTGCAATATTATAATATACTTACAGCTCAAATACCAAACCTGTTCTGAGCAAAAATATCTATTAAAAAAATTAATACAGATTGCTGTAGTAGTATCTGTACCATCTGATTCTGGCTAACTCTTAAGCATGTGCTAATTTTAAGCCTCTGTGTAGTCCATAGTGAATCCAGTGAAAGTCTAGAAGATTAGTCAGTCACTTAACACTGCTAGCAAACCTGTAACTCCAGGATGGCAGGGAGGCCACGAGGAACAGGCTTCAGAATGGCAAATAAGGGGTGGGAGCACACAATAGGAAACCTTTGCAAAAGAATGGGTCATGTGATACCAGCTCCTTTCAAGGACTACTTGAAAGGCATGTCACCACTGAGGGGACAAAAAAAAAAAGGTATTTACTAACTTACTGTTGCTTACACTGATTCTTTTCAAGTAGCAATACTATCTGCTTCTCTGCAATATTTATTCAAGTTACAGGATTTTCCATTTTTTATAAAAAAAACCCAGAGGGTTTTTGCATATCTTAAAAGCAAATGCCTATGAGATACAGTGACTCAGAAGATTGTTATGTTTATTCTGATCAGCCCAACACTCAGAAAAGTTAGTTCTACTTTATCAAGTTTTACAAACCTAACAGCAAACTCAAATGATCAATCACTAATTCCCGCCCATACTAAAATCCACACAAAAATACACCAGCCATTTCCTAAATGCATGTATCTATAGGCTTTTCTTTCACTGAAGTCTTAAATCAGTGAATCAGGCAACTCCCTGCAGTGGGCCTTAAAAGAAGGCAGATTATTCAGGATGCAGGACTCTTATTGAAAGTTTTATTTAAAAGCAATCCAAGAAAATCAATGTCAATTTCTTACCTTTTATTCAAATCAAAGTACAAAATGCTATTAGGAATGCCTGTAGAATCACTATTGGCCAAGTAGGCCAAGCTAGTCTACATCCACCTTTCAACTTGGATCTAGCCTAGGACAAAGCTTCTCTAACACTGTAGCACTTCAGAGTCATTATGACGGACCTTAAAACTCTACAGAAACAAGTTTTGACTAAGCTATTGTCACAGGTTTGATGCTGCAATGCTATAAAACATGCCTTCTTCAAAAAAAAAACCCAAACCAAAACTCCAATACAATACAAATTCCATTGCTAAAAAGTATATAAATAGGAAAACGGACTGTGCCTGTTAGAAACTTCCCAAAGTGAAGACTTCTATCCTAGAACACAGGTAAGAAAAATCAGGAACATACTGGTAGTTCATAGCCACAGGTACGTACGTTCCAAACTGGTATTTTTCTCTGTTCCTTTGATGTTGACAGTTCTCTCTATGCCTTTTTATACTCAAACAACTCTTGCTATAGGATGAAGTTAGAAAACTCCCGAAAATACAAAGCCTGTGGCAATTCTAAAATACAAAGCCTGTGGCAATTCTAAACTTTCACTTTACATAGGCAGGATTTTATACCTGTGGCCAACAGGGTGTTGCACTACACTGGGGAGGTGTTATACTAATATAATTGCTAAATAAACCATTTTGTATTTTGAGACTGACTATTTGACAACTGGCTTGATATGTGTCCCAAGATCTCAATTTTAGCATCATTTAGTGATTCTGTTGCTTTACGCATTCTGAAATTAAAAATATGGTGTTTTATATATGTATATATATATATAAAGTTTTCAAATCCCTGCCCTTTAAATAAGAAAACCACTCCATCAAATAGTTATTACAAGGAGATAGATTAATACTGTATTTTATGAACAGCTAATTCAATCTGTGTGTTCAAATACACTGGAATTATATAGGATGCTGACAACAGCTGGAGCAGAGGAGGGGAGGGGGTGAGAGGAGAAAGGGTGATGAGAAGAGATCTTAACTCCAGTAAGAAACTTGTGTACCTGACTGATAAACTCAGCCAAACTTCTTTATGTATCCTATTTATCTTCAGATCTATTTATGTCACACAAGAGAACATATGAGCATAGCAGCTGTTACTATAGCAATGAAACTGGAAATTTTGAGAACACAAAAAACCCACCCCTTGAAGGATGCTCAGTTTAGCAGAGAGATGGTTTAGAGAACAGCACACCAGTATCTCACTTCTTAGGATCTGCTCAAAGTCTGCGGTTACAGAGACATTAAATCAGCTGTAACAACCTGTTCCCTAAAGAGCACTTGGAGCCAAATCACCGCTACCCATAACTCGGCACGACTCGGTACACCAGGAGTTCCTGCTAAGTAACCCCAAACTTGCCAAGTGCGCCAGAATCGCCTGTAAATCCGGGGAAGAGCGATTCTCTGCAAAAGGCTCCCAGGTTCTGATCGCGACACAGAAGGGATTCGCCATAGTAACAACCCCCCCACCCGTACCGCGGGTCACCAAGGGGAGCTCGGCGCGGCGAGCCCCGCACCCCCCCGGCACCATGCACACCTGCCCGGCGCCGGGAAGGCGGGACGAGCCGGGAGAAGTCAGGTACTTTCCTCAAGCAGCGGGCACGAACCGGGATGCAGCCCACCCACCTCCCTCCCACACCGCGGTGTTCTGTCAAACCCACGCCGCTCCCCGCTGTCCCCGGCCGGCCGCCCCGCCACGCCGCCCCTCCCCGTCCCTCGCCCCCCGCCGCAGCCG